>OX235272.1:27231796-27352952 GCA_944472155.2 Trichobilharzia szidati | reverse complement strand
TAGATTTTTATGTACATTATTGTCAGTGGTGAAAGCAACGTCTTCTCGCTGGTTGTTTTCCCGCTGAAGGTTATTCTGTACTGCTTGTGACCGTTTCTTAGAAAGTTAAGCCATGTATCTGCGAATCGTATTTGCACACTTTAAGTCCGCTGTGGTTGGTTGATGAGTTCCTTAAGGTTAAGCTTTGCTATCGTTTTCCTCATGACCCTGATTCCGGACGTAACACTGACGTAAATTGTTGTTCACAATGTTGGCTTGTTCTCAGCCAGGTTTCACCACACTATTACATCCCTATCCCCTAGAAATACGACTTCGCCCTTACACCTCCAGTATAGCGTGAGCGACCCACATAGTGTGGCAACTGTTTTCTGTGTAACCGCTATCCAAATGACTTCCTTAACATACAATGGTAGGACCTGTGGGAATATTAGTTCCAGCCAGTGTAATCTGTTGGGTCCTTGCAATACGCAAGCCTGACCATCAGGTTATGATAACAGTTATCGATCAGAAAGCCTTATCCACTAAGCCAGTTTGCCACAAGAAGTGGCAAATGAGTTACAATAAACACACACACACACTACCAGCTCCTAATGTATCTAACCGAGCACTATGAAATAGTTGTAACTGTAATCCGAGTATGACAACTTGCTGTGTGAGATTGAAAGATGTCTTTCTTTGACACTTGTTCAAAGTATAATCTTATTTAAAGTAAAATTATAAAATTCAATATAAATCATTTAATTTTATTTAAATAAATTTGTGGTCAATCACCACAAATATAAACATGTTTATGTTTTCATGTCATCTCATAACTGAGTGATTGATTGATTGGGTTACCTTTCATGATTGTGACCTTCTCAGTGAGAGTTTTTAAGAAAAAACTACAAGCGGAATTAATGTGTAATATTGAAGCACCTTGTAGCTTACTTCACTCACTCTTCATACTTATTGTGGTCGCTTAATCTATTTCTTCTTCATTCTACTCTTCTTGTCTACCTTCTTCTCACTCTTTCGAGTAAATCACGTCATTATTATTTTTTTTAATCCATCGTGTCATTGACAAGAGCTTACTACTACTACTGTGCACATGTCACTGTGTCAAATATACGTTAAAGTAAATTCTTGAAAAAAAAAGACAGAATTCAAAGTAAACCTCTAAAGACAAATTTTAGAGAGAAAAAAGAAATTAGAACTTATTCTCTTTTTTACATTTGACAAATTGGTAAGGAATTTAATTCAGTGCGTTGTTGTGCGTGTTTGTGTGTGTGTAGACACCCGATGTGTCCGATAATTCAAGTGAAATTGTAAGCATATCTTATACATAGTATAAAACATGTTTTGGTTTTTTTAAAAAAAATCTGTTTTATGTAACATTGAAGTTGGATTAGAGAAAATAAAAGATTGATTACTTGATAGATAGATAGTCCCTGATAGAGGCGCAAGACAGACTTTCATCACTGTGAAATCAATTTGGAAAGTCCTCAACACTCAGCAAAAATTTCGGATCCAGTGTTAAGTTAGTTCTTCTGTGTGGATCAGAAACTTGGCGTGAGTATCATGAGAAGCGTTACCAACAGGCTATTGCTGACGACGACTTTTATCAACAGTTGCTTTCTCTGGTTCCATACTGAAAATCAGATAATCAGTGAGAAAGGATTAGCAACAAGGAACTCTGGGAAAGAAGCTATGGAAGAATCCATTCCCAAGTATTGGTTTGTAGGGATTTTGATTGATTAGTTACAGGATTTCATCATGAACTGACATCAGTTAGAGAACCATTGGAAAACCAGCTTGGAGTACTGGACAGTTATTTCATCCTAGTTTGGGACTCTTCAGTAGTACGCAGCCACCACAGCGGTTCGAACCCAGGACCTTCTGGTTACAAATATTCTGAAGAAAGTGGAAATGGAACCCGAATGTGAAACGACGAGTTGGGCATTGATCCGAATGCGGCATGGAGCCAGTCGTGTTAGGAAGAAGTGAAAGTTTATAGCCAGAGAATAGGGTGAAGTGGGGACATGTTCTGTTGAAACTCTATGCTCCTCTGGAAACCCAAGGGAATAATAATAACAGTCACTGATGATAACGTTTATTGACAGAAGTTAGAATTCCCCAGTCACTCGATTGTAACCCAATAGCTGAACAACAGCGTAACTTAAAGGTTGTTGGTTAGATGCTTGGTGGTGTCATGGATGCGCACTGTTGAAGAGTTTCTGGTTTGCTTCTGCCTTTTAATTGATATCTATTCCTTATGAAATCTACCTTGAAATTGTTCGAATCCCAGTAAATCACATAATACATTGTACAGTTTTTACTGGTATGATATGTTCTATGGAACTGCTTCATACAGTTGAATTTTTTCACGAGTAAAAACCAACAGGTAGAATGAGGATTCAACTTAGACTGGACTTCGAGTGAGCATAGAGAAGATAAAGTGGATCAAAATACCCAGTCAGTAACAGCAAGCACCGACCCCCATCAGCGGAAGCAATCTAGAAGGATTGATCCCTTTCACTTACTTCAACTGGCATCATAGCATCGTTCCAACTATAGGCGTCATAGATAAAGATTTCAGATCCAACCAGGATCGAAAAAAACAAAACTAATGTATATTACTCTGAATTTAGTGTGGAAATCTACAGCACTCAGCAAAGGAAACGAGAACCGGATTCTCAACACTCTAATATCAAGTCAGTACTTCAATATGGTCATGAGACTTGGAGTTTGCGTCATCAAAACTATTTCGAACAGGCTGAGGAGTTTCATCAACACCTGTGATGCCCTATGCTTGACACTGAAGATCAGATAGCCGGCCAGAAAAAAGACGCAATAAGGAACTGTGGAAGTGAGTCAGTTAAGAACCTATTTCCTGACAAAATATGCAGAAGGAAATGAAGATGGATAGAACACACGCTGTGAATAGACGATTCATTTACGTCGAGCGCCAGGCCGTTGAGTGGAGCGTGATTGAGCAACGAAGACTTGGGCGTTCGAGGATGACACTACAGAGATCGTGTGAAGAGGAAATAAGAGCTTATGAGCAATCCTGGAGCGCATTAGAGGACTGCATAGAACAGGGCGAAATGGAGATATGCCGTTGAGGATGTCCCCATGGTTCCACTTAGAATCCAAGAGACGGATGTTTGGCATGCGATTCGCCCCTATAAAATGTAAGATGATGTTGCAGGATTGAACTACACCGACCCCTAGATTAGAAATAGGAAGTGAAGTGGTAGAGCACGTTGACCGCTTCACTTACTTGGGAAGTACCATCAGCCAGCCACAACGGGTTGATCTCAGACGAAATCTCAGTACGAATACAGAGGGCTAGTTTCGCATATGCCAGTTTACACCGTCTCTGGCGTAGACGTGATATCCGACTATAGACTAAAGGGCGTGTGTACTGCTCATGAGTCCGCTCCGTCCTCCTTTATGGCTAGCTGTGAGACCTGGCCATTGAGAGTGGAAGACATGAAAACATTAGCTGTCTTCGATCATAGGTGTCTGCGTTCTATCTCCCGTGTGAAGTGGTATAATAAGGTGAGCAATATTGAGGTTAGGCCTCGGTCGAGTGCTAGGTAAAGCGGGGGAAATCAATAGACGAGACTGTGAAGTTACATCGACTGAGATGGTTAGGGCATGTGTTACGTATGCCTAGTCATCGCCTTCCTCGACAATGGGCAGTGTTAGCTGATATAGGGTCAGGCTGGAAAAGAGCTAGCGGTGGTCAAACCAAAACGTCGCACCAGTCAATGAAATCTACAACATTTAGTCTAAGCCAGTCACGTAGGAAGGTGTAGACTTCCTCACTGGTTGGGGTCCTTGGGACAATGAAAACCAATGGCTGGAAACAATTGGTGACATGGCTCAAAATCGTTCTCAATCGCTGGCGCAGATGCATCCACTCCTTGTGAGTTATGATTTCCAATGAAACTGTTTTGTTCTTCGTTATTACTATTCCTTTGTCTCACACCTCAGTTTACTGTCTCTAATGTGCATTTCTCCTACTGTCTTCTCTTCCTTTGTGTGCTACATGGAGGGGGTGTGGCGACTTGAACTGCCACACATATGTGCACAGTTCTATGTCGAAAACAGACAGACAGACAGATAATAAGTGATGTGAACAGTAGCTATTCACCAATAAAATTGTTGGCTTTTATTTCCAAATAATTTTTTTGATGTGGTTGTGTTCTCTGGGCTGGATGGCTAATTTGCGAAGATTTCATCACTCTAGCTCAGAGAAGACAACCACATCAAAATCATCCACCTGAGCTTCAAATCTTCTCCATCATATCCAAATGATGTTTGCATCATTTTGACAAAATAAATGTGTGAAAGGCTATCTGGATTTGTTTTCAATTATAATGTTTTCTAGGCTTACTAGAAAGGTGAATTAAATTAACATAAAATCGATTCATATTTTGTTGACTGTTAATTAAAACAAAAAAAATACAACTCATGAAATAAAGGGATATTCAGTTATTCAGTAAATAAGCCAATAAAGAATAACAAATTGAATAGGGGTCATCCACGATTAACTCTTTTTCCATCAATTGGAATGATGTTAAATGGGTGGTAGACTTCTTAAATAACAACTGAGATAATCTGTTGTGTCAAAAGTGTTGATAAACTTTTATTCAGTAGTGAAGTCATGTGTGCAAGCTTCACTTCGCCTATTTATTTTTGCCCTGGACAACCAGGAGGCGAAGATGTTGGTCACTGGCTTAAGAAGCACTAGACTTCGAGTAAATTGACTTTCTGATAAGAATCTCAGCCTTGGCACCTGGGTAGTATCTATCAATCCTAATATAAGAAGTGTGGCTAACATAGCTTTATACACGAGAAATATGTTTCGAGTAATTGAGTTCTTACAACAGCATATCTTGGTCCCGACCGATAGCTGCTACTTTGACGTGTTGGTCAGGCTTGCATATCGCAGTGACCCACCAAACAAGCTACACTGGCTAAAACTGATGTTCCTGCAGGTCCTACCATGTCAGGAAAATTGCTAGGATAGCGATTAGACTAAAAGCATGGTGTACTGTCATGGTGTACGATTTTTTTACACTATGCTGGAGTTCTGTAGACGAAGTCGCACTGCTGAGCAATAAGAATGTAATAGTAGTAAGGGTCGGTCGATTATCGACATAGAACTTTGCACATATGTGCGGCAGTTCAAGTCGCCACAATCTATGTAGCACGCAAAGCAAGAGAAGAAAGTAGAAGAAATGCATAATAGAGACAGTAAACAGAGGTGTGAGACAAAGGCATAGTAATAACGGAGAACAAAACAGTTTCATCGGAAATCATAAGTCACAAGGAGTGGATGCATCTGCGTCATTGAGAACGATTTTGAGCCATGTCACCAATTGTTTCCAACCATTGGTTTTTACCATCCCGAGGGCCCCAACCAGGAAGTCTACATCTTCCTACGTGGCTTAGATTAACTGTTGTGGATTTCATTGATTGGTTCCATGTTTTGGTTTGACCGCCGCTAGCTCTTTTCCAGCCTGACCCTATATCAGCTAACATTGCCCGTCGAGGAAGGCGATGACTAGGCATGCGTAACACATGCCCTAACCATCTCAGTCGATGTAACTTCACAGTCTCGTCGATTGATTTCCCCGCTTTACCTAGCACTCGACGCCTAACCTCAATATTGCTCACTTTATTATACCACCTGACATGGGAGATAGAACGCAGACACCTATGATCGAAGACAGCTAATCTTTTCATGTCTTCCGCTCTCAATGGCCAGGTCTCACAGCCATAAAGGAGGACGGAGCGGACTGTTGAGCAGTACACACGCCCTTTGGTCGATAGTCGGATATCCCGTCTACGCCAGAGACGGCGTAAACTGGCGAATGCGAACCTAGCCCTCTGTGTTCGTGCTGAAATTTCGTCGGAGATCAACCCGTTGTGGCTGATGGTACTTTCCAAGTAAGTGAAGCGGTCAACGTGTTCTACCACTTCACTTCCTATTTCTAATCTAGGGATCGATGAAGTCCAATCCTGCAGCATCATCTTACATTTTACAGGGGCGAATCGCATGCCAAACATGCGGAGATTGTTGCTCAGGGTGTTCAGTAGACTCTGCATTTTGTCAGAGTCCTCGCCTAGAAGGACTATATCGTCCGCATATTCTAAGTCAACGAGATTCTTCCCTGGTAGCAAGTCAATCCCTGAGTCGCTGAAGTGAGTTAGGGTTAAGTCCATTAGTACATCTATGATGAAATTGAATAGGAATGGGGATAATGGGCATCCTTGACGGACGCCACTAGTCGTCACCACTTCAGATGACAACTCGCCATAAGCCCTCACCTGGCTGCATGAGTACGAGTAGAGTGCCTTAATCAGTGCAATGTATTTTCTCGGCATTCCCTTTACAGCCAAGCATCGCCAGAGAACCTCCCGGTCGACAGAATCGAATGCCGCCTTTAGGTCAAGAAATATAATGATTGTCGGACGCGGGTAGGAATGCCTATGTTCTAGAATCTGTCGAAGGGTGAAGATGTGATCAATACACCCTCTACCTGGCCTAAAACCTGCCTGGTTTTCTCGTGTCTGTGTCTCCCGAGCACCACTTAATCTACGCAGTATTATTGAGCCTAGGATTTTAGATACTATATTAGTCAAGCTAATCCCTCTGTGATTATCACAAGACGACTTGTCCCCCTTCTTGTATATCGGGATGATCAGTGACTTACACCAACCCGATGGGACTTCCTCTGATTCCCAGACGCTGCCTAGAACCTCCGTTAACGCAGACAGTAAACTGTCGCCTCCGTACTTAAATACCTCTGGAGTCAATAAATCAGGTCCCGCTGCTTTGCCTAGCTTCAGATTGGTGACAGCTTTAGTAACCTCGGTTAAGGACGGGGGACCTGTGTCTATCTCCCATTCAGGGAGGTGTTGGATGTCCGGTAGGTTAAGTGTGGCTGTGGGCCAATTAAACTGCTCCTCATAGTGTTCTTTCCAGCGCTCCAGACGTCCATCCTGGGAGCTAATTATGGTGCCATTTTTCTCGGAGATTGTTTCGCTTATCATTTGTTTTTTACCACCTGTTTCCCTCATAAGCCTGAATAGTTGTCTGGTGTTGGCTATCGCCGATGCTTTTTCCATCTCTTTCGCCTTTGTCAACCACCACTGTTCACGGTCCTTGCGGAGACTTTTCGTAAGTTTCCTCTTGTGCAGCTTTCGCTCCTCATTGAATTCGGAGCTCGCCGGGATAAGCCTTCTAGCATCTATCAGTTCGGATGAGGCAGTCGAAATCCAGTGGTTTTTACTCACCTTTGGAATTACCTTATTCACAGCTTTTACATCTGTATCTATGGCTGACTGAATATTCTTCCAGGCTTCTTCAGGGTGAGCGCAGCTGTCAAACTCAGATATGTGTTTAGCTAGTTCTTCCTCAAATAGGGACTTAGTTCCCTGGTCGAGCTGGGGACGTGATGGGTTTACCGCTCGCTGTTTCCTACGTCCGTTCAGTCGTAAGCACACACGAGCGCGGACCAGTGCGTGATCGGTATCTACACACGTGTTCCAGAAGGAGCGACAATCTCCTACCGACCCACGCCAACGATAGCTTATTGCTATGTGGTCTATTTGTGTCCAGCGTTGATTTGATGATGGGGGTCGCCAGGTCAAACAGTGTCTCTCCTTGTGTTTGAAGTTAGTGCTTACAAGATACAAATGATTATCTGAACAGAACTGTAGGAGACGGTCACCGTTGTCGGTTCGCTGGCACGGAATTCCGTATGTGCCACCAACACTCTTCTCAGATTGACACAGTTTCCCTACTTGAGCATTAAAGTCACCAGCTAAAACGACTATATCTGAGCGTCTAGCCTTTCGCAGCAAACTAGACAGCTTTTGGTAGAACTCATCCTTCATTTCATCCGAACTGCAGTCAGTGGGGGCGTAGGCGGAGATTACGAAAAGGCATCGGCGAGTAGTGCAGTCCTTTCTCCTTTTCACTGATCCGTTCAGGCGGACAGCGCACATTCGGCTATCTACCGGGATCCAGTCAAGTAATGTCTTTTCTGCTCTAGTACTTAAAGCTATCCCAACACCAGCTAATCCTCGTGAGCTAGCCGTCGCATCTCCTGACACCCTCAAGGTGAATTTTGCAGATTCATCCTGTTGGCCAGGTGGGGTTAGGTGAATAACCACACTTGGGTCTTGTATGCGTGTTTCTGAAACACAACATACATCAATGGCTCGGGATGCCAGAGTCTTGGCTAGTGATGCTTGTTGTCCTATTTGGCAAAGTGTCCTAACATTAAATGCTCCTATATAAAATTGGTGGCGTGGTTTTAGGAGACAATCGGTGGTGGCTTTTTGGCTTCCATCGTTATCAGTGCACACAGAGTGAAGGAGAAGTGAAGAGCCAACAAGTAGAGGAGTTGCATTGGTAGAAGGAAGGCAAGATAATAGAGATGAAGATGAAGACAAAGATGAGCGAGGATTAGAGGGGTTTCGCGTGCACTTCGGATTGTGAGGGCGATTGGTACTTCCTGGCTGCCCACACCGTGGAAGTTGGTTGCATGACCGCAGAGCCCAGGGGACAACTGCTTGAGGCCGGTCACACACGGCCTGTTTTTGTTTGTTCTTTTTTATTTGGTGTGTCTCAGTAGCGTATTTATCACTTCTGCCCTGTGACACGGCAGCAGAAAGCGCGGTCGTTGTTAATCCGGGCCCCGACCGATCCGGCATGATATATTGTGATTTATTTGAAATCATAGGATTGGATTGGGTAACTGCTTTTAGTCTAACTGCTATCCAAACAACCTTTCTGGCATGGTAGGACCTGCAGGAACATAAGTTCCAGCCAGTATAGCTTGTTGGGTCATTGCAGTGTTCAAGCCCGACCACCACGTCAAGGTAGCAGCTTTCGGTCGGGAATAGTAGTAAGGTGTTTCCCTTAGACGATGAGCATACCAGCTATGCTGTCTCTCCACTCTGGAGGGAGCGGGGGTTAGAAAAGATCATCCCCGAAACTTTTACATGCCGACTTAACCTACAGTAGTCCGTAGTTGGCGGTAACTTACTGATACCGAACCAAACCAAAAAGCCAGCTCTGACAGGCCGAATGTGTGAACGGCCTCAAGCTGTTGTCCCCTGGGCTCTAAGGCTGCTCAACACTAATCCTCTTTCTGTTTCAGGGTACCCCAAGAAAAAATCAGTCAGTCAGTCAGTATATCTTGGTAAAAGAAATGCGTACACAGAATAGGTGCATTACACTGTTACACAATTAATTAAACGTTAGGCTATAGTAATTTATAAAACTACTCCAACATTACGGCGTGCAGTGCCTGATTTTTTTATCAACCTCATTCAACAGCTGACAATATGACAAATGCCACATATCAAGTGATCCATAACGGAAAACTCACCGAAGCCTTTTAAGTGAAAACATAAGTGAGACACTGTCTGTCTACTATCATCATCGAAGATGTTTCTAATTGTGGTGGACTGGATTATGCGGTAGACTGTGTGGGGAACATGAAAAATTGAAACACATTGAACATGTATGCTTAAAGTTACATCTCAATTCGAAGATTTACAGGCGAAAACCAACAAGTTGAAAGAAGAAACAGGACTTAAAGTGAACATTGAAAAGACAGAGGTGGTGAAGAGATACCCATCAACCAACAACAACAACAAGAAGCAACAATCACTATCGGTGGAAGGCAGCATCGCTTCGACTACAAGTGGTACGACTGAAGATATTAAAACCAGGATGGCAAAGGCAAGTACATATCTATCTTTATCACTTTGAAATCAGTTTGCAAGTCCTCTACATTCTATGTGGGTCAGAAACTTGGCGTGTGCATCACGAGAAGCATTTCCATCAAGCTTCCGTTGATGGCGGATTTTACCAACAGCTGCCTTCTCTAGCTTCATACTGAAGATCAGATGGTCAGCTAGAAAGGATTAGCACAACGAGGAACTGTGGGATAGAACCAATCAGGACTCTCTTCCTCAACAAATATTCTGAAGGAAATGGATCTGGGGGACACTGAGTAGTAGACCGTGTTGAGTGACATCGAGTGGAACTCGAATAGGAAACAACGCGTTGGGTATTGGTCCGAGGGTGACATGGAGGTGATCGCGTAAGGAGGAATTGTGAGCTTATAGGCATTCGTGATGCCAGTTAAAGAGGACTGCAGAGAACAGGAGAGAATCCAGTTATACCGTTGAAGCCTTATGTTCCACGTAGAACTGAAGGAAATAGTAATAATAGTGAGCCACCTATTAACTTTCTACTGAGCTAGGTAATTTCTCGTGCCTGTTATTTATAGTACTGATACCGATTACTGGTATATATATGCATGGATTCCAACGTAAATGTCCATTTAGAGAAAAAAACGCAAAATTCTGAACTTTTATGCTAGCCAGATATTGCCAAATGTTATACCATGTAACGGAAAATAATCATTAACTAGGCTAACCTAGCTTAAACTTCAATTCACAACTATATCGATTTTTACAGGTGTTATAGCTTTTTTAAACTGAATAAAAAAATAATAATAAACGTGTACACTGATTAGCTATACATTTAGCTTGGTTGTACATGGATAAAAACTGTTTTTTTGAATTAAGTGTCTTGCCGTTTTTATAGACAAAACGAATGTGTTCTGTTTAGATTGAGGTCAGTTGCTCACACATGCCCTCTACATGTTTAATTTGTATATACACGATGGTGAAAATAAATACATGACTTCATCATGACTTTCCACTTATTTTTGTGTTTCATTGCTTTGTGCTCCGATTGATTCGATCTTTGAAGTAGCAGTAGTTGTGTGATCGTTAGCCACAAGCCCAACTCCGTCTGTTTTCCGGGCTTATCACCGGCTAGTGGAGGTTTAGGAGTACGTTGGTCAGGAATGAACCCTGAACCTTTCAAATGGTTGGCGAACATTCTATCAAAGAACTAGAGATGAACTGATTTCTATTAATATTGTAACTGGAATAATATCCATACTCTGCAGAAACCAGTATTCATACCATATCAGTGTAGAAGTGATCTTCTAATGTAGAATAACAATAATAATAATAGGGAAATACAACTGTAAGTTCCTGAACTGAACCATATAAATTCTGTAGTCATCAGCTCCAGATGTTTCGCATATTCTCGTAAACGATTTAGATCAAAGGTTCGTTTGTTCAAGCTGGGACGACTGCAGAAAACAGGATGGAACGGAGATGTGCTGCTAAAGACCTATGTTCCACTTGGAACCAAAGGGGAATAATAATACCCAGAACAGATTTCTCATGTACTGCACACTTAACGTGTGAGGGCTGATGGTACTTACTACACCCACTAGCTGCCTAGGCTGAAGTATGTGTAGAGGGATTCGAACCTGTTACCCATCCTCTGAAAACTGAGTACTTAAGTCAGTGAGCCAGTTGGTGACTAGAATATATGCGACAGAGTATCATATTCCTGCATGATCCACGCAAAACAAGGTAAAGGTGAGGTGAATGTATTTCAAGTCGAACTCCATAAGCTTGTATAGATTAACTGTAGACTAATCAGCATAGAATCTTGCATTACTTCAAAGTATGAGAGGGCGAGGGAGAACATTGAAATTCATATCACTTTAAATATTTACAATTTCGAAAATGTTAAAAGGGGTGGGGGTGGGGTAATAAATATGCGCTTTTAATGGAAGATTTTTCGCTATGTTAGAAAGCTTCCAACTTTATCTTCTTAACGTCTTCAAAGAATCCAACAGAAGTAACCTATATTGTTGAGACCAGCAGTCATACGTTTCATGAATTAGTGTTTTAGTTTTACCCTGTGATCATTTCTCATATATTCTTCTCGCTTAACACTACTGCAGATATTATTGCTTGTCGAAGAATTCTGTGTCTCTGGAAGTATAACATATGTCCCAACTGCTACAGTTGATGAATGTTCATAATCTTCTCTATTGATTTACTTTCTTCACCTATCAAATTATGTCTTTCTGATTACATATATCTCAAAGTTTTAATGTATAATTCACTAAAATAGACCACTACTCTGCTTGGGTTTGATTACTCCTAACTTTTTTCTAAGTTATTCTTATATCAGTTAATAATATATAGTTTGCTACTATACGGATCAGAGACTTGGTCAGCGCGTCATAAAGAGCATCTCAAACAAACTACAGACCTTCATTAACAGTTGTCTTCGCTCAATACTCAAGATCAGATGGCCAGAAAAGATCAGCAACAGAGAGGGTCTCTGTCAATGAGCGAACCAACTCAGCAGGAACCGATTGTGAAACAAATAGGCAGGAAGAAATGGAGATGGATTGGCTGGTCATACTCTGAGGAAACCACCCATTAAGTGACATCACTAGACAAGCCATTGCTCGAGTGGAATCCGAATGAAAGGGAAGCGGCGAGTTGGTCGTCAGTGCAAGGGTGGGTGACTTGGAGGAGGTCATGTGAAGAGGAGATGAAAACGTGTGGGCAGACTTGGAGCCAGGTAAAGACTGTAGCAGAGAACCGAACGCAATGGAGACGCACGGCTGAAGCCCTATGTTCCTCTAGGAATTAAAGGAAACAATAATAATAATAATAATCGAAATTGAACATCAGATTACGTTGAAAAATTATCTAGACTCATGAGATAGTATTAACAGCCTTTGAAATTAAATGTGACTTATGCAATTATGTCCCCTTTTAATCTATATGATCACTGTATAGCTATTCTCACTTGATAATCTTCGATTCTTATATCCATACCTTTAAATTTTTACACTTATTTTCACGTTTATTGTTTTAGATTTTCCTTAAATTGAATCCTGTGGATGGTAAAATCAGTGGAGAAGCTGCACGCAGTCATATGCTTACATGTAATCTACCCAATAGTACACTGAGAAATATTTGGATTCTTGGTGATGTTGATCGTGACGGGTGTTTAGATGAAGATGAATTCGCCTTGGTGTGTTATTTAATGAAGTTAAAATTAGAAGGTAATGAATTACCGCCTTCTCTTCCTGAGCATTTAATCCCTCCATCTAAACGTCAGACTGAAAAACCACTTCGTAATGGATATCACAAAGGCTAATTGACTACTACTTCTACTACTAATAATAATCAGTATATTCGATAATGCGGAAAAATCCACTTGATGAAATACTAATCCATGGCGAAAAACGATAATGAAGAGAACAAGTAAACTTTATCAGCTTATATCGCTTTCCTATCGTTATTTGTACGTATAACACATTTGCTTTACTGACTTTTTTTCAAAAAAATAATTAATATAAAACTGATTGTCTAGTCAATATGATTTATGGAATAAATAAACAGAAGCCCTTATTATTCTTTCCGGTTCAAGCATGTCCCTGAAGTGTTTTCTATTATTGGACTTATACTACTGTTATACAAATAAGTAGTATAATGCGTTTCGTGTAAAATCGGGCTGCATGCTTTGAGACAGTCGCTTTTTTTTTCTCGTGTTCAATTGTTATCTTGGGTTTTTTGTGTGGTTTCTTTTCTCTTCTGTTTTGCTGCCTTTTTCACACCTCAGATGTATACCTCCTTTTATCGAAATTTAAGGTAATCTTTTCTAATTTGATTCTTCTCTCACCCTCATGGGTTATTATGTTTTGTTTCTTTTGCATGCTAAATATCTGTTATAGCTTCTTAACAAGCACTTTTTTTTACCGGAAATGATTAAACGAAAGCTAATCATCTGTAAAATATAAAAAGCGATGATCTGCCTTCTTCTTCGTTGATGGTTATATTAGTTATAGTTATATAATCTATTATATGCATTTTACAAGAAGTTACAGTTGTTGTTCTTTCTTTTTTCACAATGCATTATTTGATTGAAGCTGTAGTCATGAATACTGAACTGATCGTGACAGCTTCAGTTATGGTTACATTACACATGTACTGTTTGTTTTCTACAAAAATGGCTGGGTGTTACTTTATAGACTTTGAGAAGGCCTTCAACAGACAGCGTTGACCGCGAAGTAATTTGGAAACTACTCGAGTACTACAGCGTACCCCAAATATTTATCAACCTTATTCAACAGCTGTACGACAACGACACATGTCAAGTGAGCCACAACGGAAAACTCAGCGAGGCGTTTGGAGTAAACACAGGAGTCCGACAAGGGTGCTTATTATCACCAATGATATTCCTAACTGTGGTGGACTGGATTATGCGTCAGACAGTGGGAAACCAGAAGACAGGGATATCCTGGACTGATGTGAAGAATCTAGAAGACCTGGATTTCGCGCGTGGATGATTTATGTTTGATGTCACACAAAATCGAAGACTAACAAGCGAAATCCGACAAACTGGTCGAAGAAGCAGCAAAGTCAGGACTGACTCCAGGTGAACATAGACAAGACGGAGGTTATGAAAATAACCAACCAACAACAAGAACAACAGCAGCAGCAACATCCAGTGCCAATCACCATCAACGGGAGGGATTTGAAAGAGGTTACTTCATTCACTCACTTATCTAGGGAGCATTTTCTCAACTACAGGCAGGTGGGATGGACGAGGATGTCAAATCGAGAATCGGGAAGGCGGGAAACACATTCATCAACCTGAAATCAATCTGGAAATCTTCGTCACTCCTCAACATCAACAACAAAATTCGGATTTTCATTACAAACATTAAGTCAGTCAGTTCTTCTATACGGATGGATCAGAAACTTGGCGGCGGGTCACAAAGAATATTTCCAACAGGCTGTTACAGACCTTTATCAACAACTAACTGTCTTCGCTGTATACTGAAGATCAGATGGCCGGAAAGAACAAGAACCAACAAGAAACTGTGGGAAGAAACGAAACAAGAACCAATCGCTCAACAAATATGCAGGAGAAAGTGTAGATGGATTGGACACTCGCTGAGGAGGCCGCTGGGTGACATCGCGCGTCAGGCCATAGCTTCCTTTGCCCACACAAAGTACTGGTTGTTTGAGACGAATCGCAATAACCTCTGCTGTTTGGAGTATGCATTACCTGGACGTATTCGGCAATTTATTTGCTATCCGGTAGATGATAGAGAAGGTTTCTTCAATGCTGGCTGGTTTTGTGGCCGGTTTGAACCAGGTGGTCTGGTATCGAACTGTTGATGGTTTTTACTACACTTTTACTTAGCCACACTGGTAGATGTTCCCGAGTGAGCACAAAAAATCAAGTTCTTAGAGTAACAGCCAATATAACTCGCTCCACCACAAGCGCCGTTGAACTAATAGAAACAACTATTCCGTATTAATTTGTTCAGGAGATACAACGCACAATGAAACGGTATTATTTACTAGATGACATTACGAACACAATTTATAGTTCCTTATCATATCACCAGCTATAACTATACAACTTGGAAACCTGATTTTTATAGTTCTCCATCTACCTTTCCATTTGTCGGATGACTAATAGAATTTTACAAATATCCAGAAAAGGTATTGAATCATTCCTATTGCACATATTCTCAATCGATTCAATAAATAAAGGTACAGTGACCAATATCTTCTACTTTTCTTCGTTACATGAGCTTTTAAGACTGTCATCTTGTCCCACCCTAATGTGTGTGTAACTGCTTGTTGTGTATAGGTGAGTTATTTCTTATTCGAAACAACTAACGTAGATTTCAACAAGTTTTTATGCTTAGATTTTCTAATTGACCCCGGCTTCTACTACTTCGACCTATGTGTATTTGACCTGACAATTATTGCCGGGTATTAAATACACTAAATTATTTTGTTTAGTGGACTCCATAGGGTCGATCGTCTAATTGACACTATTTATTTCTTAATGATCTTGTGGGGTTCGAATGTCACTTTTTATACCTGATTTGTTAAGAAGCCTACATAAGGTTTCAGGGGTTCACTTTTTTATACTGCAGCACTACTGATATTTCGAATTCTCTATTGTTGGCATTGTCATCTTCCTGAGTATGTATCTCATTCATGTTGTCCTTATTATTATTTTAAAAATCAAGTTTTGAAGTTGTTTAGCTGCACTTGATATGATTATGAACAACAGATTGTATTCGAAATATTATGCAGTAAATAATACGGTTGTAAGCGCAATATCGCTTGAAATTAAGTCACGCGTAGATAAAGGCTATCCCGGTCCAGAACAAACAAGAAGCCAGTCACTGTTTCTACGGTACTATTAATAAACAAATCGATAATTATATATATAACAAACCTTAACGGTTTCAAGAGTACAAAGCACAACGCTTAACAGAAAGCAAGCTACCGCTATCAGAGCGGAATAACGTTAAGGCCAAAACTGCGAACTAGGTAAGCAGTCAGTAGAAGAATGAAGCCAAGTAAGAGATAGGCAGAGCATAAGCACAAAGATAGAATTTAATTGGCTACTTAACCAGGTAGGCTGATACAGATGAAGATCAATAAATAAGATAAACTCGGCAGAATAGTACAAATATATGTGTAAAACTTGGGCACTGTGGTAGTAATTAATTCCATATTAATTCAAATGAACTGTCGTCAAGATTTGACAGAATAGTTCTAAAATATTTGGGCGCCGAGTGAGAAGTAGACATTTGTAATAATTTATATTTGTAAAGTGTCTGCAAGATTGAAATGAGTAATTCCAACGTTTCGTTCGGCAATCTGGTCCGAACTTCTTCAGGGAAATTAATCGAAATTAACATAACAAATTTTTATATAGAAAAAGGAACATCACTTGTTTTTAAAAATTTGTCCAATCATGAGTCATTCAAAAAGTACCAACAAGTATAATAAACAAAATTTTATGAGCTGTGATTAAAATTTGACCTCGGAATTACAAATATTGGTCTACCTTTGTTAAACACTTTAAACAGAGTGTGTATGTGTCTCCAAAGCCTCAGGATGGTCGGGGGTGGGTGCCTTGCGCTGCGGGTTGGCCACCCCTCCGCACACCTCTTGAAATGCTCCTATAGGACCGGGCGTCTTACGTAGCCTCTCCTGAGGAAGTCCTACTCACTGCCTTCACGTGGCGGTGTTTTTCACCAAAGTGAGAGGGCGAAAGCGGATGCCCGACGCTCTTCACCGGGTTGACTGTCCATTGGGTGACAGTCTAGGGGAGATGGCTAAACCCTGATTCCAAACCTCCAATGACTGGCGTATGAAGCTCACTGGAGCTCACCGGCAGACGAATGGACAAAGGGCTTGTTGGATGTCCTGGATGTCTGGCCCCATTGAAAAAGGCGTATGAACCGAACTCCGGTCACCGGCTGCCAATGGATAGTGGACTCCCTCTCCACTCCTACCGCCTTGTAGGTCACACTTGGTTGTGTAAAGGCTAGAGCTGCACTCTCAACCAAAAGGCCGAGCGATTCTGGGGACATCACTCGTACCAAATCCTCATGAAACTTCATGAACTCTCTTACAAACGACTCACACCATGATCGCCGCGCCTGGGCAGCGATGATTCGAGATGTTCATGAAGCCGGCTCATCCTCCCGTAGGAGATAGCCGAAGTAAAGTAAGTATGTGTGTGTGGGTGAACAGTTGTAAAACATTGTTTAACGTCTCCATAAGAAGATATGGACAGTCGAGAATTTTGACCAAGTATTAATAATCAGTGATACATATCCATTTTTATTTATTAATAAGGATTTCCTATGCATCAGCTAACATCACGCCTTCATGTCTGTTCAAACTGTTAGTATCTAGAATTTTATGATTAGACGTATTTTCAAAATTATGGTGTTTAGGATTAGAGTTTAGATTAAGCACCCTGTCGGACTTATTGCTTTGCCTTCTTTCTGAAGATAGAGCTGCTTTATTCGACCTACTGGAGTTATCAGGTGACTCGACATCTACGGATTTCGGATATGCATTCTGTTGCAGATATCTGGAAAATTTTACTACCCATACGACAAATAGGAGAGAACAAAGAAAACTATAAAACTCAAGTGTCAAAGTCGTGTGATCACAATTGATATGATTATGAACAATAAATTTTGTTCGAAACGTCATCCAGTAAATAATACTGTTTCACTGTGTGATATACCTAATAAACAAACTAATATGGAAGAATAGTACAAAGTAATACATGGGTCAACAAAATAACAGTTCACAAAAATACTCTGATTGGGTCATGAGTTCAACTGTCTGACTAAACAGATCTATGTAAAAACACACAATTCACTAAACAAGGTGGGATAGACACGTTAGGCATGGATAATTGGGTCGCAACAACGCTAGGCTGATCCGGGACAGGTTGACTTGATTCAAGGATGGGGTTTGAATTAATCTTACAACGGTTCTTTTTACTGTGTGCGATTTATCCTAAAATTGAAACTTTGTGATGCGACATAGTTTTGTCAGTTAGATTTTGATAATTCACAAGTAATTTCATACAGACAGACGGAGAAGCTCTAGCAATCCATAAGGAAACGCATGACTTTTATGTTCAGAAACGTTTTATCTAACTTCTTCAACTACCATCACCTCAATGTCAATTTGATTTTTTGCGTTACATACTCAAATTTAACCTGTGACCTGCACTCAGTTATTTGGTTACAAGTACTTGAAAATCAATGAAATGCTCACTAGCGACTGGCTCTATTTAGATAGGTAGTTACCTGGGTTCTAGTGGGAAGTCGTGACCAGTAGGGGTAAGGTGCAGCAAGTCGGAGGTGAGGATAAATACTCACCGAAGACGTTGGCTACTGGTTGCTCTATGTCGTGAATTGGCAGAAGTTAGAATTCATGAGCTGGTCATTGGATTGGGTCCCAATGTTTTAGTGGTCTACGCGCTCACTAGCCTTGCAACTAGAAGGTGCTTGGTTCGAACCCTGGCGTTGGGTACGTACTGATGAAGGGTCAGTCCCAAACTAGGCTGACGAAACAGCTTTCCAGTACTCCCAGGTTCTCCAATGGTCCTCTAACCAATGTCTGCTCATGATGAAATCCTGTAACGAATTAATCAAATCCCTACAAACCAATACTTGAAAATTCAGTTATTTGTTCTTTTGCTTCCTATCAATTTCTTCCTAATGACTATTCATCGCTTAATTAGTTGTAAACTTTTCCGATTAAGTAAGACTACTCATTTATTATCTTTCATACAACACTGTTTATCATGCACTTTGACACTAACTGACAATAACATCTAGTGGACTTAAGTGATGTGTACCGGAACGTTCACACCAAGACTATATGGCTCGCCTAAAGTGCACAAAAATGGTGTACCGCTACGACCAGTATTAGATTTACTAAATTCACCATACCAAATGGTTAGTTGAACTCTTACAGCTCCTTCATACTGAGTTGGTGAAACATAGTGTAAAGGATACTTTTGGATTCGTTGAAAGGATAAGAGATTTAAATGTTGATAATAAATTCATGATATCATTTGACGTATGCTCTTTATTCACCAATGTACCTGTCATGGAAACAGCGAACTTTATATGTGAAGAACTTAAAAGACGAAACACCGAGATTGGCATTCCTATATCTTTCATGAAGGAGCTTCTCTTGAAATGTACAATGAATGTTCACTTTTTATTTAATAAGGAACTGTATAGACAAATCGACGGTGTGGCAATGGGGTCGCCACTAGGACCCATTCTAGCCGACATTTTCCTGGCGAAACTAGAAAATGGGCCTTTGAAAGATGTTATTAATGAACTCGGATTTTATTGTCGATACATGGATGATACTTTTTTGATTATGAAGAACGAAAAGTAAGCAAAGAACATCCTGGACAAATTTAATGAGGTACATCCTGCAATAAATTTTACTATTGAGAAAGAAAAAGACTCTAGTATTTCATTTTTAGACGTCCTTATGACCAGAAAAGAGGACGGCACAATAAGAAGAAGTGCTTATAGAAAACCTACATCAACGGGCCAGTACACACATTTTCTCAGCTTTGTCCCCTTGAAATACAAACGTAATCTAATAAAGTGCTTGGTCCACAGAGCAAGAGAGATTTGCTCGGATGAATGTCTTGACGAGGAACTTAACAATATTAAACGGTTGCTAAGTGAGAATGGTTATCCTGAAAAGTTTATTGATAAGAATATGAATCTGAAACCAAAACAGCCCAAGTTACCAACAGTTCCAAAAAAGGCCTTGTTCTTACAGATGCAGTTCCTAGGAGACAACACCAGTGAGATACTAACACAGCGCCTTAGAAATGCGGTTAAAAGAGCATTCCCTGCTGCTGAATTACGCTGTATCTTCAAAACCACTCCTCTTCTGCGTTCGGGAATAAAAGACAAACTGCCTAATTTCGCCTCTTCCATGTGTATCTACCAATTTAACTGCTCCTGTGGAGCCAGTTACATAGGCCGTACAATTAGGCGTGTTTCTCGTCGAATTTCCGAACATCACCCTGCCTGGTTAAGCAAAGGACAAACAAAATCTATTCGCAGCGCTATTCTGGCTCATCTTGTGGATACAGAACACAAGATTGACGTTAATCATGCTTTCAGGGTCATTTACCGCATACCTACGAATCTCAATTTCGCTTTAAGAGTTCGACTACTAAATATTGCTGAGGCTGTGGGGATCCATATTAATAAGCCTAATTTATGCATCCAAAAGAAGTTAGTTCAGTCATTATCATTACCTTGGCCATCCAGGTTTGAATAATCCAGAATTTTTGTGAAATTTCCCTAATTTTAGTTGATATTCTATTCGCTATTATATCTTTATTATTATTTTATTATTATTATTATTATAATTTAAGCATCTTTAATGAACTGTAATTGCATTGACCATACTTTACAAATCGATATTATTTAAAAAACGCTAATATTGTTATTAACTACTAATTTAAAATATTCTGTGTATATAAACATCTATATAATTGTGGAGCCTGGAAGAGGAATTTATCGAAAAGAATGTTCTTTGCTCGATTATTTTGTGTTTTATAGATGTCTGAATGAATATTTTTGCTATATAATGAATAATCAAACGTATTTAGTATAATTTTAAAACCAATTAACGAATTTCTTAAATCAGTATATCTGTTTATATTTGTCATACTATAGTTGGCTTTGAATTGTGTTACGGTTGGATTCTGATAGATTCCAGATAATTGACTCAGTGTATTATTATCATCATTATTATTATTCCCTTGGATTCCGAGTGAAACATGGGGCTTCAACAGCACATCCCCCCTTCATTCTGTTCTCTTCTGTCCTCTTTAACCGGCTCCACAATTATTGATCAATTCTCATCTCACATAGTCTCCAGCATATCACCCTCAGACGCTCAACTTGTTGTTTCCAATTTGTGTTCCACTCGAGTGATAGCCAGACACGCGATGTCATTCAATAGTATCCACAGCGTGTCCAACCCACCTCTATTTCATTCCGTGAATTTGACAGCTTTGTTGCCAGTGTTCCGTGTTTCTAATCCTTTCTTTTCGATCTTCAGTATCGAATCAGAGAAGACGGTTGTTGATATAAGTCTGTACCTTCTTGGAAACATTTTTCGTGACGTATGAAGTCTCTGAACCATATAGAAGCACTGATTTAACACTAGTATTGAAAATTCGAATGTTGTTTTTCAGGCTGATTGTAGCAGATATCCACATTGACCACCTTAGAGTAATGAATGCATGTCCCGCTTTTCCTGTCCTGACTACCTTTGAGATCCACATCCGTGCCGCCTGTAGTTAAAATGATAATCTCCAAAGAGGTGACCTTTCTCAAATTGTTTTCCGTTGATAGTAGTAATTGGTGCTTGTTGTTGTTGTTGTTGGTTGGCGAGTATCTCCATCACCTTTGTCCTGTCTATGTTCACTTGAAATCCTGTGTTCGCTGCTTCTACTGACTGTCCTTCTGACTCAATGTGATAAAAGAAAACTGAAGTATTGGTTTTGTAGGTATTCTGTTTGATTGGTTGGAGGATTCCATCATGAGCTGACATCAGTTAGAGAACCATTGGAAAACCTGCTAGGAGTACTGGATATCTGTTTCGTCCTAGTTTGGGAACCATCGAAGAAGATATTGCGAAGTGGTCAGGCTATGTCGTGAATTGTCAGAAGTTAGAATTCATGGTCCTGCTATTGGATCAGGTCCCAGTGGCTTAATGGTCTACGAGCTCGTTAGCCTTGTAACCAGAAGGTGCTGGGTTCGAACCCTAGCGGTGGGTGCGTACTGATGAAGGGTCAGTCCCAAACTAGACTGACGAAACAGCTCTCCACCACTCCCAGCTGGTTTTCCACTGGTTCTCTAACCAACCGATGTCAGCTCATGATAGAATCCTCCAACCAAAAGAAAACTCCACTGTGTATACACACTAATGGTGTCATGGTGACAAAACATGAGAACTTTTGGTAATCTTAAACAATTTTCTATGCTTCAAATTTTCAAAAGAATGGACATGGAACAAAGAGTACTCTTTTCGATAACTCCTTCATCATCAGGCTCTACAGTTATATATACATTATGTAACGACAGAAGACAAGGGCCAGGTAACAGAATGTTTATTAATGAAATCAACACATATTTATAGATTTTCGTGTACATTATTATAGAGAATTGTTAGCTGACAAACATAGTTTTCTGATTGGTTGTTTCTCACTAAAAGTTAATCTTTCATCTCTTTGTGACTGTTTTTTGAATGTCAGATCATCTATCTGCTATCCGCCTACGCAAAGTCTGCTGTCCATCTTTGACCTTGTTTTCACATGACTAATATTTGAGACATAAACATTGACGTAAATTACTGTCTGCCAATTTGGCTAGCAGCCGTCTCTCACCAAAATTATAGTGAATGAATGAATTAGTGTTATGAACAATATTAATGTTTAAATAGCATCGAATCAATAATACTGATAGATTGCAGCTCAATGGCATCAACATAAAATAAGCTGAATGTCAGAAGAATTATGAAAGATAATATTACAAATTCAATAATTTATAGTCTCTACTGAAGGCCAGGGTAGTAGTAGAGGCTGGACTTGCTTCTCTTGAACACAGAGCACTGGTTGTTTGAGGTGAATCGCAACAACCTCTGCTGTTTGGAGCATGCGGTGCTTCGATGATTTCGGCAATTTATTAGGCACCCGATAGATTATAGAGAAGGATTCGTCAATGCTGGCTGGCTTTGTAGCCGGTTTGCACCAGATGGTCCAATATCGAATTGTAAATGTAATATATACACAGGTGAATCATTAATATTCGTTATTTATTTCCCACACTTGCATGATCATTGATTTCCTGCATCTGCGTGATTATTGATTTTAATTACTGAATTCCCATGGTTTGTTAATATTTTTAAAATGTGACATTGATTTTCCTAATTGTATAAATACGGAGTTTTTGTTTAACATTTTCGACTGCTGTTAGAGACTGTAAAAGCTCTCGTATCAACGTCCAGTCTTCTTTCTTTGTCTTGCGTGCTCGGTGGTATTGTTGTTGTTGTTGACGTGCGGTTAGGACAGATTAGCCAGCGCATTAGTTAGATTCGCTCGTAGTCTACAAGGTCCTCATTTTCATACATAACAAAATGGTTTTAACTACACCTTTACTTAGCCACAATGGGAGATATTCTCGAGCACGAAAAATCAAGTTCCTAGAGCTCCACAAGCGCAGTTGAATTGGTAGATACAATTTGAAGTGGCTTGCTAATCTAGGTACTTCATCTTTCAGTTCAGGAATCACCACCGATCGTATAGAGAATAAGACGTGTAGTTCACCAGCATTAAAACTTCTGTGAACTGATTTTCTTAATCTGGTAATTATCTCACTTGGTATATCGCCTGTGAATTGCAGTCATCTATATAAAGTGGCTTCTTGTTTACAGATAGTGAGAAGTCCTTTACCGCCGCTTTCTTTGTCATGTGTTTCTTGATCAATTTTTCGGGATTGCTAGCTATTTTCGATGAAAGTATCATAAACAATGCTTAATTCATCTTCAATTACTACTACTTCTGAGCATATAGCTCTAACTAACCCTGTGGCTGAGGGGGTCTTCACTAAATTTCTTTTGTAATTGATAGGAACGAAGCTGTGAAAATGTGTGTATATTGTCCTGTCCAAGTGCTGCTTTTTCTCAGTACATCATCTGACACATTATACAAATGTGTACTACAAAAAAAAAGAATATACATAAATAAATAAAGACCTTAGTGGTTCTCCAAGTCCGCATACTCTCTTCAAAGAGAAATTCTACAGACTATGATTGCCATCCCTTCCCCATTTCTAAAGCTTGTAGAAAAACTAGTACTTTATAAACTTGAAGACCCCAGACAATTTGCCTATAGACAGGGTAGGAGCACTTTAGACGCTGCAGCCGTCTTACACAACAGTAACGTCCGCTGCACGTTTCTCGACTTCACTTCTGCTTTCGACTCTGTACCTATATGTATCTTGCTAAATAAGCTCTCTTTGACAAAAACTGATTCCTGGGTCACTAACTGGCTGCATTCCCACTTCTCTAACAAAATGCAGTACACCGTATACAAAGGTGAATCCTCCTCTGCTGCGCTCACTGAAGCTGGTGTCCCCCAAGGTGCTGTACTCTCCCCACTTCTCTTTTCTTTCTTTCTTTCTTTCTACATGACTTGCCATCTTCAACTGAAAATTAATTTTGTCAAATATGCTGACGACCTGACTGTATGTTTGCCTGTCAAATGTCAAAGTGACTCCTCTAAACTAAATGGCTTTCTGTCAGAAATCAGCCAGTGGTCCAAGGAAAACGGTCTTACCTTAAACCCCTCCAAATACCAAACAGTCAATTTCACCTTTAGGCATAAATCCGACCTAAACAAACTGGTTGGCTCTCACGAGGTATGCAACATAGATGGCACTGAAATAGAAACCAAGTCGGAAATTAAATACCTAGGCGTCATTCTATCTGCTAATCTCTCCTGGTCGTCTCATATCTTGGCGATTTCTAAGAAAATATTCCGTCTTACCTTCTACATCAAGAAGTTAAGACGAATGTCTGGTATAACCCATCCCTTACTCCTACAACTCGTTAACTCTCGCATTCTACCTATTATTCTCTATTGTTCCCCCTTAGTTTTTCCCGGGCTACTGAAGAAAGACTATAACATATTACGCAGGTTGTTAGAGGTTGTCAGCAGGGTAAGCAACGTGCCACATAACCAGCTTGTTAATATTCTGGTTGACAGGCAGGCACTTGGACTCATGTGAAAAATGGGCCAAATCCATTTTATCTAACTCACACCACCCTCTTCATTCACAACTCTCCCCTTGCATCTCATCAGGCAAAACCAGAAGCCTATATGGAAAACTATATGCTCGCACCAGCAAGTACAAAAACTCAACCATACCCTACTTAGCTCGTGTTCTGTGTGATAAAGAAAGCATTAGGCGTAACACCTATAATTCATTAAATAGTCAGTAGAACAACTGGACCTCGTCTTTCCAACTCATATCATTTATAGTAACAACATTTTCTTTCTTTCTTTTCCTTTCCTCTCTTCATTTTTTTCCGTTATGTGCTACTTTGTTTCTTTCTTCCGCTTACACCAGTAATTATGACAGCTCCTACTTTTGTAATACCTTCGAATACTGTTTCAACTTTGGCTTTGCTACCGAGATGCCAATATGTTGTTGTCATAATGAACTGAGATTTCCCTAATCTATGTAGAATTCTATTTATTGATAATGTACTAACTGGATGCAATACTGTAGTAAAAATGCTGAGAATTCCATTCTGTATCACAAGTACTGTTTTGGAATAAAGCAAAGTTTTATTATTATTTTCTGAAATATTTCCATTTAAAAATGTGTGTGCCTAGTTAGGATTTACATTAGGAATTTTAAGTGTATATCTACTTCAAATGTGAAGTGTCTTTCTTATTGAATCAACTGATGAATAAATTGCATTTGCTGGGAAAATTATAGTCGTACAAGTAATCTGTATTACAGGGAATATATCATCATATATTTCCTTTGTGAATTTCATAGAATTTCATGAACTTTGAGTTGTCCTTGTTTACTGACACATGATCATATATGTGTTCATCTCTTCAAACTAATATGAAGAAAGATGCAAGTGTTCAGAATCTCTTTCTCTCTCTCTCTCCCTCTTTCTGTAAGTGTTTATACTAATCTAAAAAGATCCTACAAAAGATAACCATTTACCCATCATCATAACTATTTGCAGAATATGCATTCACTGGGAACCAATACAACATATCAATAATCCATACCATTATTTTTCAGTCCTTCACTTTTCTAGGAAGCATAGTTTCAACCACAGGTGGAACAGATGAAGATGTTAAAGCCAGCCAGAATCGGAAAGGCAAGATACGCCTTCATCAACCTGAAACAAGTTTGGAAATCTTCTGCACTAACTAACTCAGACAGCATAAAGTACAAGATTCGAATTTTCAACACCATTGTCAAGTCAGTCAGTTCTTTTATATGGGTCAGAAACTTGGCCAGAGTGTCACGAAAAGGATTTTCAGCAAGTTACAGACTTTTGCTAACATCTGCTGCCACCTTCGCTGGCTTCATACTGAAAATCAAATGGCCAGAAAGAATCAGCGACAAGAAACTATGGGAACAAACCAACAATCAAGAGCCTATCGCTCAACAAATATGTGGGAGAAAGTGGAGATGGATGTGGTATACGTAGATGACGCCGTTAAATGACATAACGTGTCAGGCCACCACTCGAGTGGAATCCGAATGGTAAGTGACGGGTGGGTCGTCGCTGCGAGGGTGACATGGAGGAGATCGTTTGAGTTGGAGGAGACGAGAGATTATGGTCAACCGTGAACCCAGATGAAGAGGACAGCGGAAAATAGAAGAAAGTGCGGTTGTGTTGTTTAAGCCCTATGTTCCACTCGGAACCCAAGGGAATAATAATAAAATTTTTTCCATATAGCGAAAATATTCATTCAGACATCTATAAAACAGAAAATAATTGAGCAAAGAATATCCTTTTCGACAATCTCCTCTTCTCGCCCTACAATTATATACATATTTATATACATAGAATATTCTAGAATAGTAGTCAATAACAATATTAGTGTTTTTTAAATAATATCGATTTGTAAATTAAGATCAATGGAATTACAGTTCATTAAAGATGCTTAAACTATAATAATAATAAAGATATAATAGCAAATAGAATATCAGCTAAAATTAGGGAAATTTCTACAAAAATTGAAGATTATTCGAACCTAGATGAAAATCTTCCTAAATTTTATAAAATTCTTGAAAATAATCGTATTGCTCGTAGAAAATCGAAGCAAGGCTTTCCTGAACGTTTCGTTGTATAAACTACAACTTCTTCAGTAGAATTATACTCGGATTCGTAGCGGTTAATAGTTCCCCAAAAATTATTGGTTTGCAGGTTTCATCATTCAACATGCTACTAGTTGAGCAGTCGTCACTCTCCTCTACATTTCTTATCTTGAGATATATTTCGTATTTTGGAAGACGAATTTGTTGTGTTTGTTTGCAAATAGCGTATTTTGCCTACGCGTCAACATTCTTCATCCTTCAAAGATTTTTTGTCAATCATTAAAATTATATTTGAGTAGCTTGAAAATCCCCATTGAGTCATATGAAAAAGAGAAGACGTTCAGCGAAGAGACTCTTTTCGGCGAATTCATTCACATAGCTGTACAATCGCATTTATATATAATTATTTGTGTGTGTGTGTGTACATGAGGTTTGTCAAGTTTAGATAATTGATCAGGTAATACAAGAATGATGTAATATAGAAACAAAGTTAATCAGACAGCAACTAAAGTAAGGTTGAGTTAGTAAGTTAGATGACGTAATATAATTGACTAAAATGTTTCAACTTAGATCAGGGTAGCAACAGAGGTAATTACAGGTAGAGATTAAGTAGAAGTGAAATTGAGTAAATAAGTTGGATGACGTAACATAAATGACTAGAAATTGAGCGTTGTTCTAGTCAGTAACAGTGGTAGTGAGGTGTAGAAATTAAATCGGGTGGGGGTAGAGAACAAGAAAGTTGAAAATGTAAAATATTACAGTTGAGAAGACAAAATAATACTAATGAAGAGACAGAAAAAAAAAGATTAGGTAGAATTTACTTGTCGGCTAATAAGATAGATTACGTCCATTGCAAGTGTAGTGATTGAATGAACTTCTTCTGTATGCAGAGTTCAGGATTTAGCAAGTGAATCGCCATTGCTTCTGCAGTTTGAAGAAGTCTGATTCGTACACCTTTAGGAAGACTACTTCTTACTCTGTAGACGACTTTGAAGTTTGTTTGAGGTGTATCTTGGTGTCCGGATTCTATCAGATGTTCTAAGATGGAACTGGCGGGGGCATTGATTTTCTCCTTTGTAAAACTATGTTGGTAAGTGTTCGGTGATACGTTTGGAAAGCGAGCGCTGGGTACGGCCGACATACCTGGCTCCACACGAGCAGGTGAATTGGTAGATACACATTGATGAGGCCAGCAGAGGTAGCTTATCCTTCACGTTCACATGAACCATAGGTTTTGTGGAGAAGGTTAGTCGTAGTTCAGCTGCGAAGAAGGTCTTCTTAAGTGAGCGCGACAGTCGATGTGTTAGTGTTTCCACAGATATATCTCCATTGAACTGAAGATTCATGTAGAGTAGTTTTTTCTTGACGCTAAGTATGGGCGGCTTTTCTGGTCTAGGGTTCATAGATTTTGCAATAAATCTTTCTGGATAACAATTCTCAACGAGGATTCTCTTGAGATTGTCCAGTTCATCTTCTATGGTGTTCAGGGTGCAAATTCTGCGAACTCTGTAGCTGAGTGAACGCGGATCAGGTTTCGTTTGGTGTATATGGGTATCCAACTGTGAAAGTTAGTAAGCTGTCTGTTCCACGTTGACTTTCTGTGGATAGACCTTTTCAGTGTTCCATCCTGTTCTCCTCTTGTTAGTTGGACGTCAAGAAAGGATATTTTGTAAGTTAATTTTCATTTCCCGCAGATTGATTGCGGTTAAGCGGAAATGCTCACTCTCTGTTGACATGTTGGCTGCTGTGCTATAGACTCTTCGACGATGTCTGAAGATTATCTCATGCTATTTTGGCTCTCATTAATGACCCAGTGGATAACTTTTTAGCACTTGAAATGATGGGTGAAGGGCTATGACTTACCTCTTTCAGACGAAATCAACTTCGTTAAATATGCAGATGACTTGTCTGTATCGTTTCTCATTAAGTCTCAGGCAGACTGTCTCAAATTAAATAGCTTCCTGTCGGACATCAGTCAGTGGTCTAAACTAAATGGTCTCATACTGAATCCCTCAAAATGTCAGACTATTGGCTTCTCCCTTAGGCATAAACGAGATCTACGAACACTAGTAAGTACTCATGAAGCCTGTTGCATTGAGGGGACTAAAATTGGAACTAAGTCTAATGCAAAATACCTCAGTCTAGTTCTATCTTCCGACCTTACTTGGACATCTCATATCCTAACGATTTCTAAGAAAGTGTTCTGTCTAACATATTACATTAAGAAACTTAGACAGTCTGGAATCACCCAACCTCTACTTTCACAATTTGTCAACTCTTGTATCTTACCTATTCTACTTTACTGCTCCCCGTTAGCCTTTCCTGGTCTACTAAAAAAGGACTATATCATCCTGAGAAGGATGTTGAAGGTAGTTAGTAGGACTAGTGGTGTAAAACTCAGTCAGCTCGTCACTACATTAGTTGAAAGGCATCTGAATAAATGCGTGGCTGGCTTAAACTAACTAACTGGTGTGGATTTCATTGGCTGATGAAGCCATCTTTTGGTTTGGCCACCACTGGCTCTTTTCCAACCTGACCCATCTTATATCAGCCAGCTAACATTGCCCGTCGTCAAGGAAGGCGATGATTAGGCATACGTAACACATGTCCTAACCATCTCAGTCGGTGTAGCTTCACAACCTCGTCGATTGATTTCCCCGCCTTACCTAGCACTCGACGCCTAACCTCAATATTGCTCACCTCATTATACCAGTGCACACGGGAGATAGAACGCAGACACCTATGATCGAAGACAGCTAATGTTTTCATGTCTTCCACTCTCAATGGCCAGGTCTCACAGCCAGACATAAAGGAGGACGGAGCGGACTGATGAGCAGTACAAACGCCCTTTGGTCGATAGTCGGATATCACGTCTACACCGGAGACGGCGTAAACTGGCATATTCGAAACTAGCCCTCTGTATTCGTGCTGAGATTTCGCCAGAGATCAACCCATTGGGGCTGATGCAACTTGCTAAATAAGTGAAGTGGTCAACGTGTTCTACCACTTCACTTCCTATTTCTAATCTAGGGGTCGGTGTAGTCCAATCCTGCAACATTATCTTACATTTTACAGGGGTGAACCGCATGCCAAACATACGAAGATTGGTGCTCAAGGTGTTCAGAAGACTCTGCATTTCGTCAGCATCCTCGCCTAGAAGGACTGTATCGTCCGCATATTCTAAGTCAACGAGATTCTTCCCTGGTAGCAAGTCAATCCCTGAGTCGCTGAAGTGAGTTAGGGTTAAGTCCATTAGCACATCTATGATGAAGTTGAATCAGCAGTAAAAGTACAAGTAATTAAACTAATTTAATTTCATTTGTTAGATTTCGTCGTGAACTAACATCAGTTTTAGAGATCACTGAAATCCAGGGTACTCAGGACGGCTGTTTCATCCTATTTTGGGACTCTTTAGCTGTACTGTACACACCCATAATTAAACTAATAGCAACTTACTGTATGCGTTTGTAGTGAGTGGATATTTACACATAATGGTAAGTTTTTCTCTGGACACAATACGATTTATGTCATTATAATGATGATAATGGAAAAGAAACACAACCAACAGAATCAGTGCAAATAAGCTAATGATCTTCACTCTTTAGTAATCTCAAATCACATAAATGTTTTTTTCCTTCACGTTCCCTAGTGGAACATAGGGCTTCAAGCTAGTGGCTTGAAGTTTCTGTAGCAATGTTTATTTTACAGGATGGGGTTGCTAGCCTCATGCCCAACCTTTCCTCTTCACCAGCATTATTTCTGGCGTAGCCAGGTAAAGGAATGCGTCGGCCGGGGATCGAATCCCGGACCATGTGCATGGTCGGCGAGCGTCCTAACCGCTATGCCACCGACGCACCACATAAATGTAGCATAAGCTATTTTAACGCAGTCTTTTGATGGTTTCATATTGTAATTATCGTATCACACCATGAAAATCACACAAAAACCAGTGCCTTTTTCCATCTGCCGTACACATCACATACTAGTTAAACATTGAAAAGGCAATGATTAATGCAGGATTTCCACTAGCTGACGTAAAAATGTCCTACAGGACAAGTACATCAGTTCAAATTGCCACCCTACAGGGAATCACACATACCAGTGTAACGACAAGGGCCAGACAACAGATCGTTCGTTTATTGAGAAAATCAAGAGATATTTATTTATATTTTCATGTACATTATTATTAGGAGAGAAACAGCGTCTTCTGATTGGTCGTTTTCTTACTGGAAGTCATTCTGTAATCTCTTTGTGGCCGTTTCTTTGATGGTCAGACCATATATCTGCGAATCGTATCCGCCCACGCAAAGTCTGCTGTGATTGTTTGTTGATAGTTAGTCTTTGTTCTTGTGTTTTTTTCTCATGACCAAGATTTGGGACGTAAACACATTGACGTAAATTGCTGTCTACCAATTTTGGCTAGCAGACAGCTCTCAGCACACCAGCAGAGAGAAGAAGTGTAACGAAACTACAATGGACGAAGATGTACTGGAGAGAGGGAATAATTGGATGAGGATTAGCAATCATTTTCAGAATCTGGATAAGAACAAGGAGTAAGCATGTAACAACAGAAGACAAGGGCCAGGCAACAGATCGTTTATTAAGGAAAATCAACACATATCTATAGATTTTAATGTACATTATTGTAGATTATTGTTAGTAGAAAATACACTCTTTTGATTGGTTATTTCTCACAGAAAGTTAACCTTGCATCTCTTTGTGGCTGTGTCAGATCATCCATATGCTAACTGTATCCGCCTATGCAAAGCCTTTGTTCTTATTTTCTCACCACCAATATTGGGGACATAAACATTGACGTCAGTTACTGTCTACCAACTTTGGCTAGCAGCCAGCTCTCACCACAAGCATATTCGTGCCATCGAACCATACATATCACAAAGAGCTACCAATCATTAGTCATAAAGACGCAAAAATAATACTCCATCCGAACATGGAAATAAGAACGTACTGTGTGTTCAACAAATTCATTCACTTAGGTGTAAAACCGCAAATATGTATCAATATTTTGGTATATATGCGCACGTTCAGTCTGTCAAACATTGCATATAAAAATAAATTCCCTCGGAATTTTCTTTGCGTCATCATCAAAATATTTCATAATGGTGAAGACTAATCGAACTGTAACTAAAAGAGCAAAGATTAGTAAGTTTGGATTAAAGATTGCGCAATATGAAAAGACGTTCAGAAGAAGTGGGTTTTAATGAAAGAGAATAGAGGCAATCTGAAGAAGAGGATATCAAACGCCTTTGAAAAGAGAACATTCCTTGCATCTACATTTGAAGTGGTATTCTACAATTCTACCATCTAAACTTCTATAATAACTAGAAAGATAAACTGTCCAATTTGATCACTTCTGTGAGCATTTACCACCAATTCACTTCCTTCTTTGGAACGAGATATATAGGTCGTTCACTGTGTGTGTCAAGAAACATTATCCCGCATGGCTACGGAGTGCTGTAATTGAACACATAAATATCTACGAGAAGTTCATCCTGTGGTGAGAGCTGTCTACTAGCCAAATTGGTAGACAGTAATTAACGTCAATATTTACGTTCCCAAGATTTTTCGTGAGAAAATGTGAACAGAGATTGATTCAAAACCGACCACAGCAGACTTTGCGTAGGCGGATACAGTTAAGATATAGATGATCTGACATTCAAGAAACATTCACAAATAGATGAAAGATTAACTTTACGTGAGAAACAACCAATCGGAAGACTGTGTTTGTTTGTTTAAATAACCATAGTAGTGTACATGAAAATATATAAATATGAGTTGATTTCCTTAATAAATGATCTGTTGCCTGACTCTTGCCTTCTGTTGTTACAATCCCAACTTGTCTACAAAGTCAAAGGAAGCCTCCTGAAAACGGTATGTTTCCTCTTACTTTGCATCGCTGAGGCCTTCGTCATCCGGATAGGAAACCCTGACTAATACACACAAAAGAAACTTCTCCACCTCCTCCTTATATCTTGGGTGTCATTCCAAAGTCAATTATTATTATTAATATTTTGCTTACATTTTTAGTATGAAATTTACAAACATCAATCGCCTAACTGACTTTTTCAACTAGTTGTGTACTCTGAACTGGTTAATTTAATTGCGAAGCCTTCATCGTCCCCCATCTAGACAATAAACTCATTTGAATTCTCCATAAATGACGTAATTGTATCTACTGGCAACCACTGTCGTGACTAGTTGTTAATTTTATGTCTCTATTGTTCATTTTTATTGACTTGGAATTCAAACTCGCTGGTCATGTGATTTACTTTTTATTGGCTGGTAAATTTGATCTGTAATAATGTGTTTGTTAATTGCTAATAATCCACATGAGTACCAGGCTTCTAGGAATTCCCTGACTGCATCTTTGGTGTTTCCTCCATTTAAAATTTCGACATTATCCCAATCAAATTGGTGTCCATGATTATCCATATGCATTGTCAAGAAAATGATATGTAGTCACATGATGTCTGCCTTTGTTTTTGACAGTCTGATATATTTTGCTAATAATAATAATAATAATAATTTGCTTTATTCCAAAACAGTACTTGTGATACAGAATGGAATTCTCAGCATTTCACTACAGTATTGCATCCAGTTAGTACATTAACAATAAATAGAATTCTACATAGATAAAGGAAATCTCAGTTCATTATGACAACAACATATTGGCATCTCGGTAGCAAAGGTAAAGCTGAACAGTGTTTGAAGGTGTTAGAAAAGTGGGAGCTGTCATATTTACTGGCGTAAACAGAAGAGAGAAACAAAGCAGCACATAACAGAAAAAAAGAGAGAGAGAAAAGAAAAGAAAGAAAGAAAATGTTGTACCTATAAATGAAATGAGTTGGAAAGACGAGATCCAGTTGTTCTACTGACTATTTAATGAATTATAGGTGTCACGCCTAATGCTTTCTTTATCGCACAGAACACGAGCTAAGTAGGGTATGGTTGAGTTTTGTACTTGCTGGTGCGAGCATATAGTTTTCTATATTGGCTTCTGGTTTTACCTGATGAGATGCAAGGGGAGAGTTGTGAGTGAAGAGGGTGGTGTGAGTTAGATAAAATGGACTTGGCCCATTTTTCACATGAGTCCCAGTGCCTGCCTTTCAACCAGAATATTAACAGGCTGGTTAAGTGGCACGTTGCTTACCCTGCTGACAACCTTTAACATCCTGCGTAATAAGGTATAGTCTTTCTTCAGTAGCCCTGGAAAAACTAAGGGGGAACAATAGAGAATAATAGGCAGGATGCAAGAGTTAACGAATTGTAGGAGTAAGGGTTGGGTTATACCAGAATGTTTTAACTTCTTAATGTAGAAGGTAAGACGAAATATTTTCTTAGAAATTGCTAAGATATGAGACGACCAGGAGAGATCAGCAGATAGAATGACGCCTAGGTATTTAATTTCCGACTTGGTTTCTATTTCAGTGCCATCTATGTTGCACACCTCGTGAGAACCAACCAGTTTGTTTAGGCCGGATTTATGCCTAAAGGTGAAATTGACTGTTTGGCATTTTCAGGGGTTTAGGGTAAGACCGTTTTCCCTGGACCACTGGCTGATTTCTCACAGAAAGCCATTTAGTTTAGAGGAGTCACTTTGACATTTGACAGGCAAAGATACTGTCAGGTCGTCAGCATATTTGACAAAATAATGTCATTTGAAGATGGTAAGTCATGTAGAAAGGAAGAAAAGAGAAGTTCGGAGAGTACAGCACCTTTGGGGGACACCGGCTTCAGTGAGTACAGCAGAGGATGATTTACCTTTGTATACGGTGTACTGCATTCTGTTAGAGAAGTAGGAATGCAACCAGTTAGTGACCCAGGACTCAGTTTTTGTCAAAGAGAGCTTATTTAGCAAGAGACATCTAGGTACAGAGTCGAAAGCAGAAGTGAAGTCGAGAAACGTGCAGCGGACGTATTTGGCACCTTTATCTCTGTGTATATTGATCAATATTCCATTATAACTCACAATATGCTTTGTCTGTCCATTAACCAGCGGACGCTTCAGCAAGCGGAGTGGGAGCTGTCATTTTGCATGTCTTCCCAGATGGTTCACAAAAAGTAATAATGCATGCATCTCGAACACTAACTGCTGCAGAGAAGAAATATGACCGAATTGAAAAAGAAGCCTAAGCTTTAGTCTTCGCCGTACGACGTTCCCATAAAATGATCTACGGCCCCCGATTTACTTTGCTGACAGATCATAAACCGTTACTTTCCATTTTCGGATCTAAATCAGGTATCCCTGTAAATGCAGCTAACCGACTGCAACGCTGGGCAATAATATTACTTGGATACGATTTTGATATTAAATACAACGGAACTAACGAATTTGGTCAAGCCGACGCTCTATCTCAGTTAATTAGTGACTACCCTACATCAAGTGAAGATATGGTAATTGTATCGATTGCCACCAAAGAGAATCAAACATGCCCTGGATGGAAAACTTCGACCAGAACAAGCTGGATTCAGGAGAAACAAGTCATGTATTGATCAAATCGCCACACTACGGGTCATCATTGAACAAAGTTTGGAATGGCAGTCACCTCTCTATCTCAACTTCATCGACTTTGAAAAGGCCTTCGACAGCGTCGATCGAGAGGTGATTTGGCAACTACGTCGCTACTACGGGGTGCCGCCGACAATTATACATCTCATCCAATAGTTGTATGACAACGCTGCATGCCAAGTAATCCACAACGGGAAGCTCACGGAATCCTTCGAAGTGAAGACAGGAGTAAGACAGGGTTGGCTACTATCGCCAATGATTTCCCTGATTGCAGTAGATTGGATAATGCAACAAACAGCAGCGGTCAATGAGGAAACAGGCATAAAATGGACTCACACAAAGAACTTGGAGGATCTGGACTTCGCCGATGATATATGTCTGATTTCCCACAAACTGGAAGATATGCAAGTGAAAAGTAACAAGTTGGCAGAAGAAGCATCAAAGATAGGACTCCAGGTGAACATAGAGAAAACGGAGGTGATGAAAATTCCTGGCCAACACCAACAGCAGCAACAACAACAGACAGCAATCAGCATAAATTGAAGGAACCTGAAAGAAACTACCTCTTTTACCTACTTGGGAAGCATTGTTTCAACTACAGGCGGAACTGACGAGGATATCAAAGCAAGGATTGGGAAAGCAAGGCAAGCTTTCATTACTCTCTGTGTGGAGGTCAACAGCATTCAGCGTCAAAAATAAGATCCGGATTTTCAACTCCAATGTGAAGTCAGTCAGTGCTACTCACTATACGGATCAGAGACTTGACGTGTCACAAAGAGCACCTCAAACAAGCTACAGACATTCATTAACAGTTGTCTTCGCTCAATACCACTCAAGATCAGATGGCCGGAAAGGATCAGCAACAAAGATCTGTGGGAGCGAACCAACCAGGAACCGATTGTGAAACAAATAGGCAGGAAGAAATGGAGATGGATTGGCTGGTCCTACTCTGAGGAAACAAACCATCAAGTGACATCACTAGACAAGCCCTCGAGTGGAACCCCGAAAGGGAAGCGACGAGTTGGTCGTCTAAGGGTGACCTGGAGGAGACCATGTGAAGAGGAGATAAAAACGTGTGGGCAGACTTGGAGCCAGGTGAAGACTCTAGCAGAGAACCGAACGCAATGGAGACGCATGGCTGAAGCCCTATATTCCTCTAGGAACTAAAGGAAATAATAATAATAAATAGTGATACCTGAAGCTTTACGAGATAAACTCCTAAAACAGTTCCACATGGGACATCCTGGTATTCAGCGGATGAAATCTATTGCTCGCAGTTACGCATACTGGCCTAATATGGATAAACATATTATCGATTTTGTTCAACGATGTTCAAAAAGGTTATACAATGTTTATTTAGTTAATGGACAGACAAAGCATATTGTGAGTTATAATGGAATATCGATCAAATACATACACATAGCAAAATATATCAGACTGTCAAAAACAAAGGCAGACATCATGTGACTACATATCAGAAAGAATATATATCACGTCTTTTTACAGCCAATTTGTGTTCTTGGATTCGGATTCAAAAGGGATGTCCGTTTTGACCGATGTAATGTCTGTTACAGTTCATACAATTTATTTTGTAAATGGTATTAATTTTACCTTCTCATTTTATTCTGTTGGATCTTTTGGTTTGCTCAATGTCGAATGAAATGATTTTGCTAGCTGGCTTGTATGCTATATCGATTTCAAACGGTCTTAATATTCGAGGTGTTATTTCAGAGATATTATTTATATATGGTAGGATGAATTTCCTTGTGGTCTTCGATGTTGGCTTGTTGTTGGTGGTGTTATGAATCAATTTTAAACACTTTTTGATGAAATTGTGGTGATATCAATTCTTTATGAAGATAGTTAGTAGGTATTTTTCCTCCATTCTCTTTCAATACCGGAGTGCCACAGTGTGTTTGAACTCTTTGTAAGATGCTGCTACAGGACTGGACTACGTCTACCCCTAGCTTAGTGATAGGGAGTGAAGTGATAGAACATGTTGACCACTTCACCTATTTGGGAAGTTGTATCAGCACCAACGGATTGATTGGTGACGAAATCTCAGCACAGATCCAAAAAGCTCGAGCTGCTTTCGCTAACTTATGCCATCTCTGGCGTAGGCGTGACATCCGACTATCAACCAAGGGACGTGTGTACTGCTCACCAGTTCGCTTCGTCCATCTCTATGGCTCTGAAATATGGCCAATACGAGTTGAAAACATGATCATAGATGTCTACGATCTCTTTCTCGCGTTAGGTGGTATAATAAGGTAAGTAATGTTGACGTTAGGCGTAGAGTGTTGGGCAAAGAGGGAAAATCAATCGAAGAGGCTATAAAGTTACATATATTGAGATGGCCGGGTCACGTGCTGCGCATGCCTAACCATCGCCTCCCCCACCTCGACGGGCATTAATAGCTGATATAGGTGCAGGTTGGAAAAGAGTAAGTGGTGGCCAAACAAAAACATGGCATCAATCAGTCCATGAAATCCTTGACAGTTAAACTGAGTCAAGTCAGGTAGGGAGATGCAGACTTCCGGGCTGGTTGGGGCCCTCGGGACTCTAAGAATCATTGGCTGGAGACAGACAATAGGTGACATGGCTCAAAATCGTTGTCAATGGCTTATGCAGATGTATTCAGTCTCCGTAATCTTTCATATTCCTTTCTACCATTACTCATTCTGTTTCACTCTTATACTTGTCGAAGCTCTATTGATTCTCTTCACTCATCTTCTTGTCTACCTTTGTGTGCTCTTTGGAACGTGGCAACTCGAACTACTGAACTTTGGTGCTAAGTTCTATGTTGAATCCAGACAGCCAGATTGACAGAGTGAATGTACACACACAAAAATAATGATACACATTTGCGGTTGTAAACACAACTAAGTGAATGAATTTGTCGAAAAGAATCTCTTTTCTGAACTATTTGTTCTTATTTTCAATAATAATAATTAGCATAATTGGCATCCTAACCAGGCAATCTATACCACAGCCTACATGACTCAGAACAACAGCTGCAGACTTCATGAATTAGGGCCATGTTTTCACATTTGACCAGATCTAACTGTCTGCTAACTTCACTCTACATCAGCTAACATTGCTCATCAAAGAAGACGGTAGTGCAGTATGTGTAGCATGTACTAGCTATCTCAGTCGGATGGAGTTTTGTAGTCTGATGGACTTACTTCATCTTCCTACCTGATACTCTATAACTAACGTTGTTTATACTTAGATCATTGCTCCATCTATTATCAGTAGGCTAACAAAGATATCTATGATCCAACACCTGTTATTGTCTCACATCTGTTTTCACTGACCACATTTCACTATGGTAAAGCAGAAAAGAATCAAGTGCTACCAAGTGTATAATGCATCTATACATTGGGAAGCTGGATATCTGTGCCAAAAATGCAACAAGTTGACAAAATCAAACAATTCTTGTTCAGCCTTCATATAGTATTCATAAAGTATACATATACAACTTGAACATGGAAAAGACAGAGGTGATGAATATTTCTGACCAACAGCAACAGCAATCAGCATAAATGGGAGAAATCTGAAAGCAGTACCTTCCTTTACCTGCCTACCTAGGAAGCATCGTTTCAACTACAGGTGGACGAAATTGATGAGGATATCGAAACCAGCGAGGATGGGGACAGCAAAGTAAGCTTTCATTACTCGCAAGTCTGTGTGGAGGAGATCGACAACACTCAGCATGAAAAACGAGATCCGAATTTTTAACTCCAATGTGAAGACAGTGCTACTATATGGATCAGAAACTTGGCGCCGCGTCATGGAGGGCACTTCAAACAATTTACAGACCTTCATCAACAGCCGTCTTCGCTCAAGATCAGATGGCCGGTCAGAAAAGATCAGCAACAAGGATCTCTGGCAATGAACGAACCAACCCAGCAGGAACCGACTGTGCAACAAATCTGCAGGAAGAAATGGAGGTGGATTGGCTGGCCATACTCTGGAAAACAAACCATCAAGTGAGTGACATCGCACTCCAAGCCATCGCTCGAGTGGAACCCGAATGGGAAGCAGCGAGTTGGTCGTCAGTACGAGGGTGGAGTGACTTGGAGGAGGTTATGCGGAGAGGAGATGAAAGCATGTGGGCATACGTAGAGGCAAGTGAAAACGTTGGCAGAGAACCGAACGCAATGGCGACGTGCGGCTGAAGCCATATGTTCCGCTAGGAATTAAAGGAAACAATAATAATAATATTTTCAAGTATTGGTTTTGTTGGGATTTTGTTTGATTGCATGGAGGATTTCATCATGAGCTGACATCAGTTAGAGAACCACTGGAAAACCTGGGGTTCTAGTGGGAAGCCGTGACCAGTAAGGTACAGCAGGTTGAAGATGAGGCAGTAACTCATCGAAGAAGACATTGCGAAATGGTCGCGTTATGTCGTGAGTTGGCAGAAATAATAATATTTCGAAAGACTAGGTTCACAAGAAGATAGCCAGAAAGAATAAGCAACAAGAAACTCTGGGAACGAACCAACCACGAATCTATCGCCGAGTAAATATTCCCAAGGAAACGGAAATGGATTGGACATACGCTGAGGAGACTATTGAGTGATATCGCCAGCTAAGCCTTCGGATGGAAAACGACGAATCGGACCCCGAAGAAGGTGATCGTGTGAGGAGAAAATGAAATCTAATAGGTAACCATGAGGCTATCTGAAAACACTGTAGAGAATAAGGCGAAATGGAGATACGCTGTTGAAGCCCTATACCCAAATCGTAACCCAATAGAATGATAATAATAATAAGAATCTAATTGGTGAATAATTATTAACCGGGTTTTCTTTCCTTCCCGTTTGTTAATAAAATTAATCCAACTCTTAATTAATTTAAATTTAATTTAATCACTTGCCACCCGCATTTGACGCATCTGCAGTCCCGACGTTCTGGAAATAGATACTCTAAGAGAAATTTTCATTCAAAATGGATACCCAATGAGATTCATCGACAAAAATATCAAACCAAGAATTTGGAGAAACGAAACTTTAATTGCGCCGAAAAAGAAACTCTACATGAACCTGGATTTCAAGGGAGATTTAGCAAGCGATATTCTCAAAAGAAGGATCAAATCATCTCTGAGATGAGCATTCTTTGCAACAACGCTAAGAGTAGTGTCCTCCAGTCACCCATTGATCTGCAGAAGCCTCAAGGACAACATCCCGCATCTGACCACTTCTATGTGCATATATCAGTTCACCTGCTGCTGTGGAGCCAGCTACATCGTTCGTCCGACGCGCACCCTGTCCAAGAGGATTCAAGAACACTATCCAGCATGGTTGCGTAAAGGCAATATTGGTGCAATAAGGAGTGCGATAATTGAACACCTGGTTAACACTGATCATTCCATTTCAACAAACGCCTCCTTCAAAGTAATCTACAGAGTCAAGGACAACCTATCAAAGGCAATACGGTTTCGCCTTCTTTGTATCGCTGAAGCTCTGGCCATTGACATAGAAAAACCAGAGCTGTGCATACAAAAGAGGATTACTCAACCACTTCTACTGTCTTGGTCACAACTTTTTTTATTTGATTTTTTTTATTTTGATGACTTAATTTTGTTTCTTTGCCTGTTCTTTAATTGCTTATGATTCTTGTATCCATTTAGAACTCTTACGTTATTTCGTATTATCTACTTTGTTCCTATGTGCATCCTGAGTAAAACTCACTCATCAAACTATTCATATTATTACATAACTTCTTTTAACAACTGTTTGTGACAACTCATCACCTTTGTTACTACCCTAATTTCATTAACACCTAGTTTTTCTTGACTGATTTTGTATTACGTAACTCCGATTACCAATCTTCACCTGTTTAGTTTAAATAACTATAACCAATTTTATTTTTGTTTGATAAACTTAATGTACACATACATACAAAATAACACATACATATTTGCGATTGTACAGCTAAGAAAATGAATTCGTCGCTGAAAAGAGACTCTTCGCTGATCTACGTGTTTTGTTTTTATCAATGCGTGGATGGGGATTATACATGAATTAATTAGTTTTTCCCCATGCTATTGAAAAAGCGTTGACTTGGACCACTAAACCTATTTTAAAAGTTTCATTTTGTTATGTTCATCTATTTACATACAGAAGTTAAATATTAGATGCCAGGAGTTAATTAATTAATAGGACACTCTAAGGTCTACATTTCCTATCTGTTGACACTGAACCAGATATACATAGATATGCCCTTTGAGAACCGAACTTGCATTATACAATGTTGAAGACTTTACCAATAAATTCAATTATTCTTAGTATACAACACCCATTTCGTGTTGTTATTTATTTTAGTGACCGTGTTTCACCACTGATTAAAACATTTCGATTACTGAGGTAGGCAGGCACTCACGGACAAGCACGTTAAAAATTTGAATAACTCATTATCATGCCACCTCTTGTAGCAAGGTATACAGCATAATATTCAATGCCAACACAGCTATAGGCCTGAGATTACATAATCCTCCATAGATTGAAATTCCTGTAAGCAAACTACTACTACTACAAAGTCACGTCACAAATGGACAAAAGAGAGTGAGTACGTCAGTCAAATTGACTTCAATAATTGCTACATGGATCGAGACTGACCGACTGGTTTCAACGTAGAACTTCAGACAGATGTGCACCAATTCCAGTTACCCCACTCCCTCAACATAGCACACAGAGCAAGAAAAGACATTCAAAACAGACAGAATAAACGGAGATATGAGGCAAAAATAATAATATTATGGAAAAACAACATTGTTATATTAGACATATAAGTCACAAGGAGTGGATGCGTCTACACCAACCATCACCGACAACGATTTTGAGCCAGCCATATCACCAATTGTCTCCAGTCGTCATTGGTTTTTACCATCCCGAGGACCCCAACCATTCAGCACCATTCTACACCTCCCTACGTGGCTGGCTTAAACTAACTAACTGGTGTGGATTTCATTGACTGATGAAGCCATGTTTTGGTTTGGCCACCACTGGCTCTTTTCCAACCTGCACCTATATCAGCTAGTAATGCCCGTCGGGGTGGGGGAGGCGATGGTTAGGCATGCGCAGCACGTGACCTAGCCATCTCAATCTATGTAACTTTGTAGCCTCTTCGATTGATTTTCACTCTTTGCCCAACACTCTACGCCTAACGTCAACATTAGTTACCTTATTATGCCACCTAACGTGAGAAAGAGATCGTAAACATCTATGATCAAAAACAGTCAACCTTTTCATGTCTTCAACTCGTATTAGTCATGTTTCAGAGCCATAGAGAAGGACGAAGCGAACTGTTGAGCAGTACACACGTCCCTTGGTTGATAGCCAGATGTCACGCCTACGTCAGAGATGGCATAAGTTAGCGAAAGCAGCTCGAGCTTTATGGATCCGTGCTGTGATTTCGTCATCAATCAATCCGTTGGTGCTGATACAACTTCCCAAATAGGTGAAGTGGTCAACATGTTCTATCACTTCACTCCCTATCACGAAGCTAGGAGTTGACGTAGTCCAGTCCTGTAGCAGCATCTTACATTTTACAGGGGCGAATCGCATGCCAAACATACGAAGATTGCTGCTCAAGGTGTTCAGAAGACTCTGCATTTTGTCAGCATCCTCCCTTAACAGGAGTATGTCATCTGCATATTCCAAGTCCATAAGACTATTCCCTGGTAACAAGTCGATTCCTAAGTCGTTAAGTTCAGTTAAGGATACTTCCATTAGCATATCTATGATGAAGTTAAACAGGAATGGGGAAAGTGGACATCCTTGACGGACACCACTGGTTGTTAACAATTCAGATGACAATTCCGCATAAGCCCTTACACGGCTACGTGAGTTTGAGTAAAGTGCCTTGATTAGTGCAATGTGCTTTCTCGGTACTCCCTTCACAGTCAAACATTACCATAGTACCTTTCGATCCATGGAGTCGAAGGCCGCCTTCAAGTCAAGAAATATGGTAATTGTTGGACGCCGAAAAGTTTGGCTATGTTCTAGGATCTGTCGGAGAGTGAAGATATGATCTATGCACCTTCTACCTAGCCTAAAGCCTGCTTGATTTTCCCTCGTTTGTTCCTCCCGAATTCTGCTTAGTGTGTGCATGATTACTGAGCCTAGGGGTTTAGAGACTACGTTCGCCCTTTGGTCGATAGCCGGATATCACGTACATGGATTGAGAGAAAATTCTTGATAATAAATGTGAACTAGTGTGTCTGTGTGTGTGTCATGATATTCAACTTCTATCAATTAACGATACAGCATTATTGCCAACCAGTATCACTGATATCATCTGTCATCACATCTGATTTCATTCATCACACTACATTAGGACTTCAAGCAGTCCATTTCAACTCAAAAAAATCCCCACTGAGTTAGACGTTCAGCGAAGAGTTGTTCTTTTCAACGATGTCATTCTCAAGCTGAGCGAGAGAGATGCGGGAGATCACAACAAATGAATGCATCTACATCACTGAGAACGGTTTTGATTCATACAACGAGCAATCGTTTCCAGTCATTATTGGTTCTCAGTATCTCGAGGACACCAAACAAAGCAGTCTGTCTTCCTACATGGCTCAAATTCACTGTCAAAGACTTCATGGATTATAATGTCATGGTTTGGTATGGCCAATCCCAACTTTTCTCCAACCTAATCCTAATTCAGCTTACATTGCTCGACGTGGAAGGTGGTGTGGCTCGACATACACAGTATGTGCCCTATCCACCTAGATCGATGTAGCTCTTCATAACCTCATCGATTAACTCCGCTTCCCTACCTAGTAGTACTCCACGCGTAACCAACCAGGCTAACACTTTAAGAAAAATTTAATTACATTGAAAAAATTTTTAATCTTGTTGGATAACAAAACAGCGAAAAGGAGAAACTGTAACAACTTTCTGAAGGAGGGAGTTCACAAAAGGGTGGTAAGGTAATGCATATAAAGAAACTGCGACATTAATTTAAAAAAAAAAAACGAGGACTATTAACTCCGTATAGCACAATAAATCATGAGTTACACTCTGATGATTCACCATCCACCACCTTCCTTTGACGAAGTTCAGTGGTTTCAGTATCTTCATGTTCACCGGATCCGTCTACTGCATGACTGCTGTTAGACGCTGGCTTCTCGGTTACTTCCTGTAGTAAGAAATAATAAAAGTGTAAAACAGTGTTTAATGTTTATAAGGTGAAACAATAATGAATAATGCATAGTTGTTTTATTCCATCGTTATAGGGAAAGAAAGAAGCTGACTGAATCATGTTGAAAACTTAAGATAACCAATACTTAGATAACATCCTAACTGATAAAATAAGCAGTTTTATTCAAAGAGGTGTCTTGCCCAATTCATACACCTGAATTTGCTATTTCCCGGCCGATAGCTGCTACCTTGACGTGGTGGTCGGGCTTGCATATCGCAATGACCCAACGAGCTACACTGGCTGGAACTTATGTTCCTGTAGGTCCTACCATGCCAGAAACATTGTTTGGATAGCGGTTAGTCTGTCTGTCTGTCTGTCTGTTTTCGACATAGAACTTTGCACATATGTGCGCCAGTTCAAGTCGCCACAATCCATGTAGCACGCAAAGCAAGAGAAGGAAGTAGAAGAAATGCATAATAGAGAGACAGTAAACAGTGGTGTGAGACAAAGGAATAGTAATAACGGAGAACAAAAGTTTAATTGGAAATCATAAGTCACAAGGAGTGGATGCATCTGCGCCACTGAGAACGATTTTGAGCCATGTCGCCAATTGTTTCCAACCATTGGTTTTTACCATCCCGATAGCGGTTAGACAAAAAGTAGCTACCCAATTCAACACTATGATTCAAACAAATTCACAAAATATCATGCCGGATCGGTCGGGGCCCGGATTAATAACGACCGCACTTCCTGCTGCCGTGTCACAGGGCAGAAGTGATAAATATGCTACTGAGACACACCAAATGAAAAAGAACAAACAAAAACAGGCCGCGTGTGACCGGCCTCAAGCAGTTGTCCCCTGGGCTCTGCAGTCACGCAACACTAACCTTTTCTCTATTTCAGATACCCGAAGACTCAACCAACTTCCACGGTGTGGGCAGCCGGGAAGTAACAACCGCCCACACAATTCCAAAAGCACATGAAGCCTACCTGAGCATCACTCTCCCATACTCACATCACCTTCCTCATTTTGCTTCTCTACTACAGCTAGCACTATTCTTCAGGCTAGTGAGTCATCTTCACTTCACTCTACGTCCACAAACAACGATGAGAGCCATAGAAACAACCCAGATAGCCTTTTAAAGCCACGTCGCCATCTTCATATAGGAGCTTTTAACGTCGGGACCCTCTGCCAAGTCGGACAACAGGCATCACTAGCAAATGTCGAAAACCGACCGACCGAATTTGCTATTTGGATAGTCAAGTAGAATTCATCGTATCAGATGAATTAAAAATATCAATTTAGGCTGACACTGAAAGCACCCAAGCATTCATACATTCAACCCATCTGAGTAACAAAAGTAATAGGATAAATAAAGATAATTTTGAATCTTCTTTGAGTCCACATTTTCCCAAGAACTATGGCTCGCAGACTCGAACACTTAATTTCCAAGAAATCGATGGTCACACAATGAACCTCTAAGAAGTCAATTCGTTGGGTTCCAAGTAGAAAAAAAAAGACTTCAGCGACATCCTAACTGATAAAATAAGCAGTTTTATTCAAAGAGGTGTCTTGCCCAATTCATACACCTGAATTTGCTATTTCCCGGCCGATAGCTGCTACCTTGACGTGGTGGTCGGGCTTGCATATCGCAATGACCCAACGAGCTACACTGGCTGGAACTTATGTTCCTGTAGGTCCTACCATGCCAGAAACATTGTTTGGATAGCGGTTAGACAAAAAGTAGCTACCCAATCCAACACTATGATTTAAACAAAATCACAAAATATCATGCTGGATCGGTCGGGGCCCGGATTAACAACGACCGCACTTCCTGCTGCTGTGTCACAGGGCAGAAGTGATAAATATGCTACTGAGACACACCAAACAAGAAAGAGCAACCAAATGTAACCAGATAAATTCATTTATTTTACTACATACTCTCTAAAATGGATAACGGTAAGTTGACATTTTTCTACAGTTGCTCATAATATCATGAACACTCAGATATTGTAAACGAGGTCACATTTACTATTTTTATGTGGTATAAACCATCAAGTGACATCACTAGACAAGTCATTGCTCGAGTGGAACCCGAAAGGGAAGCGGCGAGTTGGTCGTCAGTGCAAGGGTGACTTGGAGGAGGTCATATGAAGAAGAATTGAAAGCGTATGGGCAGACTTGGAGCCAGGTGAAAACTCTTGCAGGGAACCGAACGCAATGGAGACGCACGGCTGAAGCTCTATGTTCCTCTTGGAATTAAAGGAAATAATAATAATTCATGGGAAGGTTCAGATTTGAATCCCGGTTGACGCACTAGCCCATTAGTTTGGGAAGGTTAAGCGTGAGGCTGCTAGTAACACATCACCGCTACTGAAGCTTCAGAGCATGAAGCCCTATTTTTCACTCGTAACAGCAGAAGAAATGAAAAAACAATTGGTCGATGAGTTTCTACGACAGCTCGAAACTACATACGCGCGCGTATCAGTATCTCGTACTTATTCATAAATAAGAAAGACATCAATTAATAAAACAAAGCCTTCCCGGCCGACACACTCCGCTTTGATGTGTCAGTGGTTCAGTGGTAGACCGCTCATCAACCATGTATATCGTCCGAGGTTTGATCCTCTGCCGATACACTGCTGCTAAACCTCGCTAAGCCAGTAGTAAGCCCGGTAAAGAGAGAAGGTTGCAAGCAAGTGAGGTTAGTGATCCCACCGTGTAAAAATAAAACCACTGCTACCAAAACTTAAAAGCTGTAAGCATGAAGCCCTATTTTCCACTGAGAACGTAAAGGGATGATGAAATAAATAATTTAAAAAAATAAAGTAAACGATCAGCTATTCAAAATAAGAACAATAAAAACTTACAGACTCAGTTTCTTTCTTCGACTCGGATTTTTTAATCAATCGTAAAATTTGCGGTCGTGGTGGAAAGAAACAATCAAAGATTAATACAAGTATCTATATGAGATAAGGAGAACAATCAGAGAGAAGCATGACTCTTTTTTTAAAAGTATAACCTACTAAACCAATGAATAGACCGGAAAAGACAGTCGACAAGCCAATAATTAAAAATGACATCCATGGACGATAACCAGCATCTAAAATTGACTGATGAATATTCTAAACAAAACAAAACATAACAAAAAGTGTATTAGATCAGAGAAACTTTTTCATACATACCGTGATCAAGATGCCAAGATCCATGAAACGTATGAAAAACTGCATACTAAATGAATTAATTAATTCATAGAGAAAAAGTGATTAATATACGAAAATTACTGAATTGATGCTGGTGAATAATACCATGGTAGAGGTGTTTCACTTGTATACTTTTGAGATTTTAAATAAATTTTAAGTTCATCGAAAGTTCTTAAACCATCATATACTCTGAACTCGCCATCTTTTACACTATAAAAATAAATATTTTAAAGAAAAACAAACATATAACAGATTAATAAACAGAACTCAAAGTAGAAAAAAAGAGAAGAAACTCAAACCTAGATCAACTGTAATTAAACTTATTATACTACAGACAATGAAATAAAGGTGAAAGTGACTAGACATATATATACACAACAAAGTTATATGTCATTAGTGAAAATCAAACTACCCGTATATTTGTAAAAATTTTAAAAAATTAGTGATAAAATGGAATGCATTTTTCTGAGCACACATGCTTAAAATACACTAACGAATGAAAACGTCTATACAACAGATTGTTTTTGATAAGAAACAATTTTCGGATTACTAAGCTAACAACAGTACAGAAAACTCTTCCAAAAATATTTGTAAAGTCTGGAATGCACGTAAGTTTACTTTCTTACTTACTGCCTAACGATAGAGGATATTTTTTTATATGCTTTGTGTAGTGAATGACACCTATTATTATTATACATAAGGCCAATATAATACCTTGTGAATTTTACAATGTTATCCACCTGTTGAGAGTGCTAGTGCTAAAACTAGTCAGCCATAGCTCCATATTTCAAATTTATACCCTACACATAAGAGCTTCTTCATTCGAAGACACTTCCAGTGTATATATATTTACCTTGAAAAGCTTCACCTTTACACGTAAATAATGTAGACATTTACAACCATTAAATGGCACGAGTCAATGAAATCTACAACAGTTAGTCTAAACCAGCCACGTAGGAAGGTGTAGACTTCCTGACTGGTTGGGGTCCTCGGGATGACGGTAAAAACCAATGAAGGCTGGAAACAAATGGTGGCATGGCTCAAAATCGTTCTCAATGACAGCGCAGATGTATCCACTCCTTGTGACTTATGATTTCCAATGAAACTGTTTTGTTCTTCGTTATTACTATTCCTTTGTCTCACACCTCTGTTTACTGTCTCTAATATGCATTTCTCCTACTTTCTTCTCTTGCTTTGTGTGCTACAAGGTGGGAGTGTGGCGACTTGAACTGGCGCACATATGTGCAAAGTTCTATGTCAAAAACAGACAGACAGAATGATTATATAATGGTTCTGATAAAATGTAATCAGAAGAATAATGTGACATATGTTAATCACGAATAGCAGCACAACACACAAAACACAAAGCCGCTGTACACAAGAAGAAGGGAATGCGAAGAATGCTTTAAGAATCTCATTACTCATTTATCACTGTTTTAGTTGTATTAATGATTTACCTCTGGTTAAATAATCCAAGAATCTACGCATTATTGTACACTACAGCCCTCTCATAAGAAATAACACTTGCTAACATTATTTGATAACAATGGATAACCAATAATATGAAATCACTTATTGAGGATCGATCATGATTATTACTCACGAATTGCAGATATGATAATCACAGCCACCTATCTAACTCTGCTTACTTTTATCATTACTATTATCATTATTATTGCGTTATCTTTATTCTGTTTACCTTTCTTAATGCATGAAGCAGCAGCACTTTGCACACATAAGTGCAGAAATTCAAGCTGATACAATTACATAAAGAACGAAAAAAAACTAGAGAAAAAGTGTGACGAAACTACAATGAATGAGAAGAAGAGTAGATATATACGAAGACAATTGAGCTGCCCCCCCCCCAGAATCTGGAAGACAGAAAAGAGTGAAATCGTCTACACCAATATGAACGACTTTTAATCATGTCACTAACGATTTCCAGCAGACCAACCTAGGAGGTAAGATATTTAAGATATTAAATATAATGACTGACATACAGTCACAGCACGGGTACTAACAGTATCCACACTATATTGATCTTCAAAATCTATAGTATAATAAAACATCGGTCAAGATAATTGCATCGTAATTAACCACATTATTTTCGCGCATAACCATTTTACCTAACCTGTAAGCAAGTTACTCATTTCAATCTCGCTGAGACTTTACAAATATAATTTTTTACAAATGTCTACTTCTAACTCGGCGCTCATATATTTTAGAACTATTCTGTCAAATCTTGACGACAGTTCATTTGAATGTAACCAAGTTATTACAAAACTAAACATCATATTCGGATGACACACATATCTCTATAAAATTCTAAAAGATCTTGATACATTTATCCATGGATAACTGTAGTTAATGAAGAACTGTAACACTATACACCTAAAGAACAGCATGTGAATAAGGAACACATAAATTACAACATTCACTCCACCAGCAATTTTGCTGCGGCTTAACCGATTTCTGTTTACACTCCTTGTCTTTCTGAGATAACCCCAATATGGCCGGTCCAAAAAGTTATACCTAATGTAGTAAAAGCTTTACAAACTTATTTGATCAGTTAAACAATTAAAAGAACAACTGTTATGAACTATATAAATGATGGGCTTGTTAGCTAGAAAATATTTTTAAAAAGAGCTCTCACTTTTATCTGTACACACAGTATTCAACGGGAAACAAAACTTACTGGTAAAGAGTTGGAAGTCTCTTGACGAAAAATATGAAACTAAGAACAGGACTTTCTGTTACATCAACTTCTGCGATTAAAGAATTGGTAGACGTATCCTGAGCAAGCTGTTCCCAAATTGGGGAAAATTGTCGACAAGCTGGACACCATGGCGCGTGGCTATAGTGTTGATTTTTTTAGAAAAAAAAAATAGGAAAACGAGGACTAAGTTTACGTCTTTATGACTTATGTATATTCGGCACACTAGCTATACTTGAAAAAAAACGAAATTATTTATTCCAAAACATTTTGTGGAACTCCTTTCCTTACTTTGGTTATAACAAAGTTTATTTTTAGTTAACTTCATTTTATATATGTCCAAACCAAGTTCACTTTTAACGGTTTGAAAAAATTTGGGCATCGGGTATATGATATTCATTATAATAAAGGTTTTTGTATTTCCCAATCTTTTCAAGCATACTCACTCCTAAAATATGGTTAAGATATGTAGATGATACTTTTGTAGTACTAAAACGAGATCTACACAATTCATTCCTGGAGAAAATAAACTGTGTATCTCCCAGAATCCAATTCACTTCGGAAGCAGAATCTGATATCGGTGAACTACCATTTCTAGACTGCCTAGTTAAGAGAAGGGAAAACGGACATTTTAGTATATCCATATTCAGGAAGAAAACCCACTCAAATAAATATTTAGACTTCAAGTCATCACACCCCATCAGCGCAAAGATTTCAGTTGTTTCAAGTCTTCTTAGACGAGCACACTCTCTGATAACCGACGAGAAAGAAAAAGAAGAAGAAATATCAAACATTACTGAAACTCTCAATCAAAACAACTACCCATGGAACTTCATCAACAAAATCAACACAGACATTAAGTATGGCCGAAAACGCATCCCGAAAACATGGACATCAACAGTTGTCATTCCATATAGAGAAGAGACGTCAGACGATATCAGGAGAGTACTCAATCAGCTCGATATTAGAGTTTTCTTCAAAACATCAGACACACTTTAAAGCAACCTTGTCCATATAAAAGACCAAATCCCTAAAGATTCACTATCTAATTGTGTCTATAAAATAAAATGCTTGGAATGTGATGCGATATACATTGGACAAACATCTCGAGAAATCAAGATCAGAAGAAATGAACACCGTAGAGCATCTCTTCGACCACCGAGAAATCCTGTTGAACTACAGACTTGAAAAATCATCAGCCATAGGTCTACATGCTATAGAATCAGGCCACAAAATTGATTTTGACAATGTTGAAATAATCCAGAAAAACTTCAGAAATCACAAAGAACGTCCAATATCAGAAGCACTTCATATCAAGTGGAATCAAAATTGCCTGAATAGGAATGATGGACTAAAACAGAATCTGACCTGGTTACAACACCTCCCTCTCCCCCCCATCAAGTGACAGAACGAACACGAATGTGATAAGCACTTTCATTATGTAAACACACGCTGCTTTTATAATCTTATACACTTATCAAATCTAACAATCTACACATGATGGTTTTGTTATCTTTACCAATTCACCAACTTGACAACTAAAAAATGCCCCCAAACAGACGAACGATGATCAAGTTAGTAAAATTTATTTCGATACCATAACAGACATACTATTACCTTTGTTATTTAGTTTAGTGATCTTCATTGGTATTTTAACTTTCAATATGTCCCTTTCACTTGTCCTAAGGCTATTTTCTTACCTCTTAACTCTTTGTTATATATATACTGAGATTTTGTAAATTCCGGTTTAATAATAGTTTGATAAAGCTATTAGCAGTATTAAATAGCGAAACGTCAGTAAAAACAATATCGTTTTGTTTTTCATTCATTGGGAAATACAAAAACCTTTATTATAATGAATAACTTCATTTTACATCACTTTGGCATCCTTATCGTTATGATAATTATTATTATGCTCATAATCTCACCTTTTGGCAACACTCAACCCACTTAGGGTCTCTTCATATGAATTCCTTTCCCTGATAATTTTATTTGCATTTCATCCACTTTAATACTACGCTTTCAACAATTATGTTAATTAATTTCTATCAAGTGCATTTGAATAAGCAATTTCTAGTGCCAGTAGCTACATGTTTACGTAATATGTAAATGCAGCAGTACAGCTTGAAAATGAAGTCACTGAAAAATATTCCTCTGGTTAGTTACTTTCTGATTAAGCATATCGATGATAAATATCGAAAGACTAATCGGTGAACCAGAAACATTCCTTCCGACAACTTGCTCATCAAGCTTCTACAGTTATACTTATTAGCTTACACTTGTGTTATCTGAGCAGGATCGTTCATTTGGGGAGAAAAGCAAACTTCATATCGAATTCTATGCTGAGAATCTGTTTAGAAAGTGGATGAAAACTTCTTAAATAAACTAACTAGCTTGGAGAACACAGCTACGCCAATAAAATTCACCTGAGCTACAAATCATTTCTACAGTTATATATGCACAATAGTTAAAGAATAATTTTTTATTATAGCTTGACTTTACATGGTATTTCTGATACAAATATGTTATTTTCAGCATGTGATATTAGAAGCCCAAATCTAGCAGGCTGACCATTGATACCAAGTGTGTGTCGGCCAGGGATTGAACCCCGGACCACGTGCATGGTCGACGAGTGTCCTAACTGCTGTGCCAACGACGCACAGCATTATGTTTTAAATAACCACCAGACAGATGAAAATGAGACGTCCGATTGTATAAGTGTAATAAATAAGAGACAAGGGGATGTTTCTATATAAAGGACGACAAGTCATACCTAGAACGTATGATGTAACACAGTATTTATGAAATCATACACTTCACAGCAAATCAATGTAGCAATAGTGACTGGACTTAATTTTCCTGCACATAAAGTTCTAACGATTTTAAGCCAATTACTACAGCCTCCACTGTTCGGAGTGTTACGTACGTAGTGATTCTAGGCAGTTAATTCAGTACACCATAAGTGAGAGGAGGATTCTTCTGTGCCGACCTTCTGGTCTTTTTGAACCAGGTGTTCTAATGTCAAACATTTGATACTTTTTACTACGCCTTTATTTAGCCACACAGCTAAATCTTTTCGAACACGAAAAACTAAGATCGTAGAGCAGACTGATATAACTGGTTCCACAAGAGCAGATGAATTGATGGGTACCTAGGTATTTAGGCGCTTCACCTTTCAGTCTCGGAATCAATCAGACGTGTAAAAAATAGGTGTCAGTAAAAAGTTTGAGCATTGTGGACTACATCGAATAAATTATAATTATATTTCAATGGTTCACACACATTGATAAGTTTTTGTTTTCTGGTGATATTTTGAGCCCGTGATCACACCAAATGTTGGAATTGTTTTGTTTTTAAAATGAGCAGCAACTAACCAGAATTAAAAGTTCTTTGAACAAATTTTCACTTGTTGATTACAACTTCACTTGGTATATCACCTGCAAATTTCAATAGAGTGGACTATTCTTCACAGATGTAGAATATTTCTTTTCGGCTCTTATAGATATGTGGACAGTTCGCCATCAAATTTTAAACTTAAATTCATGGTGCACTTTAGCAGCGACTTTTTAAGGAGATTTGTTGGGGTATTAATATTCATCGACCTATTATTGGTTCACATATGTAGACAGACGTTTCAATCAGAGGTACATTTGTGAATACAGGCAATATGTTCAAAAATATAATAGCCTTTGTTGCTAATATCCTTCACTCTGACTATGAATCCTAAGACAACTTTCACACTATATTTGGCTAGCTGATCATGTAGAGGTTTTAGAATTTACCAGTTGTTTAGCTAAAGCATGATAGGGTGAATTCCGCACACACATAGTTGGTCTTTGTTCACTTGGAGTAGAGTGCATAAACTTTTTGTATGTCCCTGTGGGGTTGAGTCCATAGCATAAACTTGTGAGAAATATTTGTTCCTCATTTAGTTTCTCCAAAGCTCCGGTTAGTTCATTCGCTATTTTTTTATTCAAAACTTTTCGACTTTTCTGTTCCTAAGACTTCAACCTGTCGCTCAATTTATCATCTATATTTTCGACATAATCATATATATTCCTGAAAACAACCTAGAAACCTTTATCAGACTTTAAAATTTCCAGCCTTTTATCATTTGACACAGCTAGCTAAGTAGGAATACATTATAGGAACGTATGGCAGCGTTATTGCAGTGCAGCATCGGAGAATTTTGACCGTTGTGGTACAGTCTCAACGCAATAACTTTGTGTCATTCGTAAAGGTATTTTACCCGCACCACAGGTGATATACGACGAAAGATATGCAGCTTGACACTCGCAATTTACAAATTTTTCAGTTATCTGATATCCGCAAATTTATTTTACCAAATTTCTCCCAAAGTGCATGTAATTTGGCAATTGCCAAACTTAAGGAATGTCACAATGAAGTCATATACATTAGTCCAGTCAGCTGCACTATAAAAAATGGTATTTGTCTGTGCAATTTCAGGGAGGCATCATGGACAAGCTACCAAATATTACAACCTTTCAAAATAAAAAGCAAAATGGCAATAATAAATGCGGCCAACATAATTAATAGATGACTGCTTTATAAGTTGCTCACAATTTGACAAACCATTCGCCTTCCAGCATTTGTTTCCAATTTGTTGAGTTAAGTCGAATAACATTACATGAACAAAATCCCAATAAAATTAATAAAAACCCAAGAGCGTGTCCTAGACTTTTCATTCCTGCGCACTGAAACCACTGCCCTAGAGATTCAACATTCAATTTTACTTCGGCTTGCAGACCTTTCCGGGAAATTCTTGTCTTTGTATTTCTTTCTTGGATTACTTAACGAAATTTTGGTTTCTTCAGCCCATTTAAAATGAAGAAAGAAATTATATGATATGCAGTAATGCAATGTCCTTATCAAGGTGAGAATGAAGCTCTTCAGACATCTGCCATGAAGGGTAATGTGCTAGAGGTTCTCTCGGGGAACCAGCTTCTATTTGAGGGTATTTATCAAGGGATACAGTGCCATTTGGTCTGACAGAATCTTTCGAAAAGTCGACCATTCTATGTCAGAAGCTTTTTTTCCGGCCGTAGCTTGTTAACCTGCCGTTTAAACCAAGCGATGAACCCTCAGAAGTATCTCAGAACCAGCAAACAGTCTGCAAAGCTCAAAACCCACCTAACTATTTTCTATATAAAGAGTGAACATAAGGTCACCGTCCCTATTACCGTGTGATCATTATTAGGGGATTCGACTTTCCACCTTCTGCGGAGGGTTTATGATATCTTCAGTTAGACTATTGCAAACGAGTTGTAAACTTTCCAAAACATTCATCTCTTTAAGCATGGGCTAGTGTCTCATATATGCACCATGGACTGGATATCATTTTAAACATTTTCTAACCTAAGTATTGAAACGACCTGCCAAGCACACATAGTATTTGGAAAGCCGCGGAAGTAGCTATAGGACAATGGACAGTGGTTTCTAACCTCCAGCTGGTAGTAATTCCCATCTTTTTTGTTCCCTAACGCTAATAAAAATTAATCCCATCATACGTAAAAACACTGTGTAAACCAGCTATGTAGGATTTCATTTTAACTGAAGCCCTTTAATTTACTCAAGTGCCTCAAACAGTAAACCTTACTAAATGCGACTTTTTGTCCCCGCTTTCCAACTAATGTCTCCTAGCTATCAGAAAGTTCATTTCGCCTGGCTTTCCTAGAATGATTGCCTGCTGTTCTGTCATAAATAAGCCATGTTTCTCTACAATGACAAATAATTGGTCTCTAAACAACCATTTTAACACCGTAATGAAAATATATGTTGGGAGTGAAGCTGGGTGATTTGATACAGGTTTACCATTACCCTCTTTAAGAAAATGACTCTTATATGCACATTTTAAGTCTGGGTTCTTCGAATTCGTTACACGCAGGATCACAAATGAGCTACGGCTTATCTTGTCTCCGTTCTGTCTCCAGATGGACATTCTGGCCACATCTTAATATTCCTTTTTTGACACTGAATGCGTGATTACGAACATCGCACTTACTACTAGTACTTGGAATAGTCAGCTGCTACTGTCACCAATTTCTACATTATGTTTACAAATTCTAGAGACCTGTTTTGTATATACTCCCTCCCCTCCAACCGGGAATACTTCTTAAGACTTTGACTCTGCCAACCAAAATTCACATGCATAAATATCAGCTGAATCCGCATCTATAGGCTGTACCATTTTCCTAATGATGATCAGAAAAAGAAATCATAAGGTGCGGGTTCAGTATCAGCTGCCACGTTGGACTTAGTATAATATCTCGTAGCCGTCCACATGGAACTATGTTCATCTACTGCGGTTTTGCTGAAAGTGACAGCAACTCGTTCACTTAGATGCTTTATCCCCGTAATAGCTGTCAACTTGAGGTTGAACATAACTTAGGTTTCATGGCTCTGCCCAGGAACTTTGTTGACTGTGATGTTCAAATTCTCGTTTTCACTTGCTTCTGGTGTGAATTTTTGGATATGTGGGGTTCGAATGAACATCCTGTCTGACTTAACATAGAAGTCTAACAGCCATAGAAGAGATGGTTCACAATGAAGTAAAAACTTAACACAGACTGAAAGGTGGTGCTGTTACAGTCACTGCACGAATAACCTTTCGGGGAGACAGACTCTCAGCCTTCGGCCAAAATCCAAAACAAAACCACATCGTCCTAAGTAGACTTGACCGAATCCAAAACAAAGCAGAGCAGTTTCGAAGGGACTCATATTGATAACAGACTGCTGAAAAACTGCGAGATTACTATCCTGTTAAACTAAGTGCACCAGATAAACATATCACAAACCTTCAAACATAAGACTAACCGGTATCCAAACACGGAGAACACAGTAATTGAAACTAACGAAAATATGCATTCAAGCACAAGATGTACAACAGTCCAGAGAACCCCAAACGGTCAAATCAGCACAAAATGCAAATGTTATATAAAGTACGGTCGTAGTGTCTAATGGTGCAGTTTTAGGCGTAACAATTGCAGTATTTATAGGAATGGAGAAATTTCCTTAGCTGAATTCCCTAGTTAAGGTAATCAACAAAGAAAAGGAAAAGTGTTTCATGATGTCAAAAGGTCTAGGATCTGAGTCGTTGCAAAACAAATTTGTGGCGGTTCGTCTCAATAGACTTCACTAGGTAAAACAGATACGGTCAACTATCATTTGAATTTCCTCAGGTTGTTGGTGCTTGCTTGCATGCCTATGGGAACGTTTTTATGTTAGAAGTTACGGGTAGGCGTTTTGAAGGTGTTGCATCAACTGCTAGACACAGCTGATGTTTCTGTCACGGAGTTTGTCATGCTATGCGCGAAACACCTAGTGATGGAGTTCATCATCAACCGGCCAAAAATGCCACCCTCTTTTTAAGCTTGAGCCTTCAGACTTTGTGAAATTGTTCTGGATCTGTGGTAGACTATATAGCACAGACATTTTCCTCTCACCCCCCGCAGATCTTTTCAATTTACTCACTGGATAAATTTCATTTTATTCACCGGGAAATGTATGGTAGATCGACTTCTACGAGTAGCAAGAAATCGCTCATTTGAAGCGTAAGGAACCATATGCTTGGCAGCATATTATTCAGTATCCCACTTCCCGATGATTCTTTCTCCTCTATTTCTTCGTATTTCCAACAAGAAACATGTTGATTTTATAATTATTCAGTTCGATATTTAATTTGGTTTTGGGCACTTCATGGAATTGCTTACCAAAATCTGTTAAGATCAGGTCTGTGGACTTTTGACATTCTCGTTCTGATCCCTTAAGCATGGAGAGGGTTTGTTAGACGGGAAGAACTTTCCAGAAAACTGTAATCAGCCGCATACATTTAAATTTTTGGCGTTTTATTCCCACGACATATCCAGCGGCGGTTTCTTAGTGGCAATTATAGCTGGGAAATTCATTATAGTTTGTGATGCTTCTGTTACTTTGGTAATTAACAACTGAGCTCCAAGGTGCTTTACTCTTAAACCTTATGTTCGCGGAAGACATCTTGCATTCGAGACCGGCAAACTTCCACCGTTTTCATCCTGCTCAGTTTAGATTACCAAAAATAATATGAGGATTTAAGCCATCCTTCTTCCTACTTAATAAACTACAACGGCATACTTCACCTCCCTTACTGTACAAGGTGTGCTCAGGCACGCAGCATGAATCAGTACACCGCTTAAAATATAAATACCGGCAAGGAAAGACGAATCAAAACACTCAGCTAGTCAAAAATATGCTCTGAACGGCAATATGTTTAATTAGAATAAATATTAAGATTACTTCTGGAAAATCTGGAATCTACTTAGCTATTTTAGCTTAACTTCGAACTCTGAGGCTTCTAACGCCTAAAGTCCAGTAATACGATAATTCTTCTGAGTTATTCATATTCTACAGTTACTAATTTCTTCGGTGGTTTATCAGGGTGGTAAACTCAAAGATAGTAACTGTATATCACCCTTGCAAAGCGATGAAAGCACGAATCCCATGACTTCAATTGCATTAAGTATTTTGAGCTCAATAACTAATTTTTCGCCACTAAAAATAACGTCAGCTGTCAAGTATTTTACATAGATTTATGTAAGTCAACCAGAGTACACTTGACGTCAATATGCCTAGTATTTCCCTAAACAATTTTGCACTTCTTAACATCCCAAACACTGTTAAAGTACTTTTCGTCACATTGCGTAACGTAAGCACACCAGCAGAAGCTGGAACAGAGGATCTGTTAACAGAAAGTGGCAAGAAAATGCTGTTAAGTAACACTAAAATTGATGAAAACCAGTAAAAAAAAGCACCTCTAATGTTCAAGTCTAGTACATTTGCGCCTACGCTGGTGGGTTATGTTGGACCACATTTTGTTTGCTTATATTTCATACAATATTTTGTGCATTTTTCGTAACTACGTGTTGAATCCCACTATGAAATATTCACTCATGTCGCATCTATTACCCCTTTGTTTTCGCCACCGTTCAGATGATACACTTCGCCTTCAGAATTTACTTTATCTGGTCAGTCTGCCCAAGATATTTAAATTGTTCCAAACATTTGGTTTTGTTGCATTCAAGCTGTTTGTGAAACTTTCATATGTCTAACAGTCTAGAATTGTGTTCACGAACCTGCTTTCATAGGTAGGGGATGTTGTTTGAGGTTCCCTACTTGATTAAAATTACGGCCGCCTAATCAGTGGATATTTGAAGGATGGAGAAAACAATGTCTTCCCCATCGATGCTTTCGGCACTAGGGTTGATAAGAGACCCTCTGATAATGGCGACGTGAGTAGACATTAGCAAAATGTTTGTAAAAGCAGAAGTGTCTAAAGTTTTGAAAACCCCAGCTGAGGACGTTTTAAAGCCGTTTTGAAGGTGTTTTAGAAAATATTTTTGTTTTCATTTTTTAAACACACGGTATGAATAGAGATGAACTACATATCCAGTACGAAGAAATTTTATTTGTATGTACATTATGGATTAATAGTTATCAAGTGGGTGCTTGTGGACAGATTCCATCATAACTTGTTAAATCTACGTTCACTGGATGTCCATCAAGGATTTAAAATCGAATATGAATATAATACATTCACTCATTATACGGTACTCAGACATCACTTGAATCGTGTCTTTAAAACAATGCGAAATTCCGAAAATCGAATGAAGTTATCTTTAGTGGAACTGTTGGTATGTGCGTCATCGGAGCCTGAACAAGTCATCAAGTATGTAGCAGAAGCGCACAATATATCATTAACTGAAAGATCTATGAAACGAGGTAGCTGGAAGGAAATCTGTGATTACGAACAAGGATACTCAAGACTGAGGATTGCATTCAGTAACTGTTTCCAAGCTAAAAAGGCTAGGAATTAGATCATTATTCGCTGTTTTCGTTCAAACTGTCAAACCAAGAAGCACCGCAGATTCCGAAAAGTTGTATATTTCGACTACATTTACGGCACAGATAGAGCAAAGTCAGTGTCAGTGTTTTAGTGCTCTACTCAACGGAGTTCTGCACCACTTCAGTTTGCTTCGGCAAATAGCGAAGGATACATACAACCAGTAACCAGTGATGGGGCATTGGCCCTGGGCAAATGCAAGTGTTTCATTGGATCAGTTTTTAACACCAAATGGTTTGCGATAGACTTTGCGAGGTCGCTTTGCATCACAACATTGTGTGCATTTCACGTTTGTCAAGAGATCTTCAAGAAAGTAGTTCTTGAGTCTCAGTGAGTTTATCCGACGATTAGTAGATGGATTGTCATGAGGAAATATCCGAATAAACAGACCCTTCTTGCTTGTCGTAAATGATGGGGTTGGGCTTAAAATGATGCGGTTGCTGGCTAGCTTACGAGCATTTTCCCTTACCGAATTACCCTCAGGCAATGATAACTTTGGAAATAGCTTATCAAAACCTACTTATGGCGCAGACAGAAACACTGCGTTCAATACTTACTTCTGCAGATATGAAAACCCATTTGAAGTGAATTTTGCTTGCAGAGAGGACGAATGAAAATTTAGACTCCAACTTTGGAAGGTCAGTGCCTTTAGTTCAAAAGAATACCGCAACCTGAATCTCCCTCACTAGCCCAGAGAGACCACACTGCATCAATAGTTCAGTTACCACAGATCCCTGTTCCACGTACGATATTACTGTGTCACACACGTGCTGAACGAAAACGATGCTATTCACACACACCTGGGCTTAGTCAACCACACCTGTGAACAGTTCAGGAGGAAGCCAATAACAGGAGATCAGTTTAAAGTACTCATCTTCATATGTGGGTTACTGACACCAAAATTCTTTGACATGTGAAAACACTCGTTGAACAGATCAGGACAAGGTCCATTAACGAACTCGAAACAGCCAGATAGCAGTGATTAATCAGACTTCGCGAAGATACCACGTTGGTTGAGTATAGCAGTCAAAATGCAGCAGAAGCATATGCTGATATCGACGTCAAACTTATTACGTAGTTCACGGAAACCACCTTCAACATACCGTAACTACGGTACTCGGCACTATACTAAGTCAAACCAACTCACAAATAATAAATGCCGATGGTGCCACACCGTCAAATGCAAACAAGCCGAAAGTGAAAGCCCAATAGTGTAACCATGGGTTAAACCCTCCCGATCGGCTTGATGTAGTGCCTACTGGTTGTCTACCTACGCTAATAGGGTGTCTGTACATCACTTCGTATGTTTGTCCGTTGGATCTCGTGCTTTGTTTGCTCCTTGTCCAGTGCCCGTCGTACCTGGCAAAGAAAACAAGAATGCTAAGGGCCTTGCTGAGGAAAATGTACCATAAATAACGTTTGAAAAATGATATGCATCTACCATACAGTAAAATAATGAGAAAAATAGAACATCGAGAAAAGTATATATCTGATTTTTTAGTGGATGTAACATGAACAGTTATGAAAAGTTTTCTACTTGTATTGCGGGATGCAATATGAAAAATTGATGTGTCTGAGAGAAAAATAAATATCACAAGCGATTAAAAATTGGATGAATCGCATCACTTGGTTATGTGATATAAGTGTTAAGATGTTCTGGTAATCCCGCGTTTCGTCCAGAACGAGTTTTCTTTGAGGGCTCGACAGAAGGTACGCTGGCTTTCGCAGCGGTAGTGATTTCTTCGAGGACTATCGGACATTCGGTTACTTGAGTATTATTGGGAATGCTTAGTTCTAGGCTCATGGGATTGTGTTCTAAGTGGGCCGGTTTCAGACTGGAGACGCTAACAGAGTCTTACAGGCCTTACTTGTCTAGGACAAAAATCCATCCATGCATTTAATGACTTCATATGGCCCATCGTAGAAGGTTCCAGAGAGAGACGTGCAGAGTCACGATGAACAAATACATGTATAGAAGTTTTCAAACACGGGTGAACAAAGACGTCTATGAACTGTGGTCCAAATGGAGCAGGTTCAACTGAACGCATTGTGTTTGTAAGCCTGCTGACGTATGAGACGTGATTTACCGCTGGTGGGAAGCTAGAAGGCGAAATAAACTCACTTGGCAGTTGTAGTGTGATGCCGTGTACGAACTCGGCAGTAGTACAACCAACATCAGTTTTCAAGGCATCTCGTATCCCTAGAAGAACTGATGGTATTGATTCAGTCCAATGTACAGTGCTCGCGGCTGATAACCTGGCCTTCAACTGTTGGTGTAGACGTTCTACCATACCATTAGCTTTAGGATGGCAGGCCTTTGTTCTGAAACGCATGCAACCAAGGGTTTTAGTCAAGGCGAAGAATAAGCCGCTTTCCGATTGCCGTCCGCGATCAGCTGTTATGCAGGATGGGCATCCAAAACTTGCAACCCATCGTTCTACAAAGACAAGTGCGACTGTTTCAGCAGTTACATTCTTGAGGGGTACTGCTTCAGGCCATCGTGTGAAATGGTCGATGCAGGTTAATATATAGGTATATCCATGGGATTCTGGAAGGGGTCCAACCAAATGTTCGAAACTAGCATCAGGGATAAGAAAGGTGCTAAGGGGGTTTCTGGTGTGTCTTACTGCCTTACACTTTTGACAAGCTAAGCACGCGTGAGTCCATTCCCTTACTTCCTTAATAATACCAGGCCAACAAAAGCAAGTAGTTATGAGCTGGACGGTAGTTTGAATACCTGGGTGAGATAAGCCATGCAACGCATTGAAGACGTTACGGCGATAACTTTTGGGCACGATGGGGTGAGGAGTACTCGTGGAAAACAGTGCCTCCTCCTATACCTGAGGGTTTCTCGGCTAATCTCATGTTGAAGCTCGGTATCTTCTTTTTGGAGACGAGCCAGTTTCACAAGGTGTATGCCATCCATTCGGGTGAGGGAACAAATGTGCGGTAAAGCGTCTGCCACAGTGCTGTTCATTCAGGATACATGGCGAATGTCCAATGCACACTGTGAAACGTAGTCCAGTTGTCGTGATTCTTTGAGGAATACTTATTTGAGGTTGAGTTCAGAGTGTACGTCAGAGGTTTGTGATCAGTGAAATGACGTATAGCACAGTACACAACCAGAAGTTCTCTGCCGAATGTGCTGTACTTTGTTTCTGCTAACTGTAGGCATCTCGAGAAAAGGGTGAGTGGTCACAACTCTCTGTTCGCTAGTTTTTGCAGTACTGCGTCGATTGCAGTGTATGATGCATCAATGGTGTGACACCTGGAGACTTGAGTTTAATGTCGAAAAGTGTGGCTGGCTTTGCATAGGCTGTCCCAACCTAGAACTCGACCTAGCAATTCAGGGCCACAAAGTCCCTAGACTCAAATCTGTGCTAGACCTAGGACTGACATATTCACACAATCTATCATTTTCTGAACATATCTCGAAACAAGTGTCAAAGTCACGCAGGCTTATTGGTTTCCTACTCAGGAACTTCTACAGAAGTGAATCCAGAATACTACTGTACAAGGTTTGTGTGCGCCCACTCCTAGACTATTGTTCATTCATATTTAGTAGTATACGCATAGAAGACAAACTAAAAGTAGAAGGAGTACAGAGGTACTTCACGCTGAAAGTAATCGGAACCGAAAACGGCACAAACTACTCTACCAGATGTGAAATTCTAGGACTAGAAACATTATGGTTAAGACGACTGCGGCTAAATCTGGTACTCTTCTATAAACTACTTAACCACATAGTGTATACCCCTACTAATTGTACTCGGTTTTCAGAAGACACTGGATATAACCTTAGACACACTCAAGGTACGGTGGCTATAGAACAATGTAAAACAGCCACCAGGCAAAAATTTTTCATGATTAGGTATGCCCAAATATGGAACAAACTACTTGAGGAAATGCGACTAGCAAGCTCACTAGTGTCCTTTGAAAAAGCTCTTAATGACACACTAAGTGGGTTTGTAAGTGATACCAGTGCTAATTCCCATGTAAGAGCTTCAGAAATTATAGGCCCATTTAATGTATGAACTTAGAGACTACACCTGCTGTTTCTTTTGCCTTTATCTATAATTTCAGACAAACAAGCAGCAGTCATGAAAATAACACCCGTACAAATAAGAGTCGATCGAATTATGTCTACCTGATACAAAGCCTGAACCATAATCAACATACGAATGAAGTATGAGAAAACAAGGTCGAGACTTACCACAACATCACATGGAAGGATATAAGTTACTTGGACATTATTTATAATCCACCAACTGGTCTCCTTTCCAAAAGGAATGCGGCGATATTTTATCCACAGTTATGAGCAAATACATAAATCCACAGTTCCCGTTGTATACACTCAGTGGGGATTGCAGCCAACAAAGTAATGCATTTAAAGCATATGCACACTTCCCATAACCACGGCGACACCGCGGAATATATCAAAATCGCAGAGTAATCAAACCCAACACGCGATGTAATTAAGTAAATCCGAAAGGCAAACAAGTTGTATTCCGATTTTGAATATTCGTCCATATGTCGATCATGATAACAAATCCAAATCACTACCTATACAGCGTCAATAAATCTGGATATCTATGAAATGACGAAAATATGCTGATAGCTGCATCTCAGATCCCAATGACTCATTCGATGGCAAAATTCTGCTCCTGCATGCCTCTTTCGACATTTTTGTATGGATTGGTTCGCAGTTACTCAGGTTCCAGACAGAAAAGAATAAAAATTCACCAGTTGCTGAATGATAATTACTTCTCTGCATGTTTAACTGGATGCTAACTGCTGTGGTGAGCCTTTTGCAGTTTATATTGCTTAAAACATCGTTTACGGTAAACTAACTGACGTTTTATAAGCCATTTTTATACTTTTGTGACTAGCCCACCATATCGACCGAATGTAACGCAACACTCAGTTGTTCCGCTCATGTTCAACAAATTCAAACAATAATTGTGCCTAGGATTATGCCATATAAACTGTTTCAACTTATGCAGAGTGTACTTACGGTCAATATTTCATTATCTTACCTTGTATATATATTTTGTGTTAGTGGAAAATTTTAAACATGTTTACTCCATGTGTGCATTATTACCATATTGTTGATGCCTGTCAACTGGAGTCCTTCATGAGCATAAAGTGGGAATATATTATTGTAAGACGCATTTTATTGTTTTATGAGGGAATTGACTTCAAGCTTTATTTATTTTCCCAAGTGTATGTAATCCATCCAACGCATACTTGGGTTTTTTTTTGTTAATGCGAAGTCAATATCTCTATATTTCTTGGTGTGTTCCATTGAATCACCAGTTATCCGATTTTCCCCACAAACTAAAGATAAAATGACAACAACCATGTTATTTAACCGTAAATCATGTAATTTAAATATGTAACTTAAATAATTCTTATCCATTCCTATACAACTTGTGTGTCCTATATTTGTATGAACAAATATGTACCCTATTATATTATCATTACTAACTATATTTACTAATCGTATGTGTAATTTATCGAAGTGATGATGCCTGTAAACTGGTGTCCCTCATGTAAAAAATGAGAATATACTATTAAAAAAAAAACTGAGATGCTTGACGATGCCGTTGGATCATGATATATAAGAAGGGTGGCATCCGCGATAGCTTTTTTAGCCTGAGTGAAAGCATTTTGAGCAGACGCCTGAAGTTCAATGGACTTGTTATTCCCTCGAAGAAGGTTTGTTAATGGCTTAATCAGGGAAGCACAGTTAGGAAAGTAGAGTCGACAACAGCTTATCAAGCCGTTAAAAGTGCGAAAATATTTCACTTTCTGTGGCTCCGGAAGGTTCAGTATCGCCTCAACTTTACTAGCTAATGGGCGAATACCCATGCAGTCAATGGTGTGGCCCAGAAAATCGAATGTGTCATCGCCTGTGCGTCGGTGGCACAGTGGTTAGGACTCTCGCCGACCAGGCACATGGTCCGGGGTTCGATCCCCTGCCGACGCACACCCGATATCTATGGTCGGCCTGCAAAATTTGGGCTACCGATATCCATGCCGAAAATTCCATACTTGTACTGAAAATACAGCGGGGCACCAAGCTGCAATCAAAAATAAAAAATTTTAAAAATTAAAAAAAAAATCTGACATTTTTCAATATGAAAATGGCAACACCATGTTGGCGTAAACTTTCAAATGCCAAGTCCAAGTGTCTAAGGTGAGTTTCCTCGTCTTGACTGGCAATAAGGCAGCCGCTTAAGTACGCGTATACGAAGTCGAGACCGCGAAATACTTCGTTGATGAAGCCTTGGAATGTTTGTGCTGCATTCCGGAGACTGAATGGCATACGTAGAAATTCAAAAAGTCCGAAAAGTGTGATGATAGCCGTTTTTGGAATATCTTCTGGTGCCTTCGGGATTCGGTTATACACTTTAACCAAGTCTATTTCCGAGAAAATAGCTGCACCAGATAATATTTCCGTCCAGTCGTGTACGTGAGGCAATGGATAGCAATCAGGGGTTGTTTTGGCGTTCACACGCTGGTAATCACCAGTGGCTCGCCAATCGTTTCTATCTTCTTTTGGTACCATATGCAGTGGAGATGGCCATGGGCTATTCGATGGCCGAATGGTGCCAAGGGTGAGCATATGGATGAATTCATTTCAAGTGAGTCATAGTTTGCCAAGAGCAAATCGTCCTGCTTTAGATGACAGGTTTTCCTGAGGTTGTGATCTGATGCCTAACATTGCTGGTTATGCACAGCAGATCGTTAGCTGGACAATTACGTTCAGGGTACTTGTCAACTATCACCTGAAAAGTTGTATCAAAAATCGCCTTCTTCTAAACGAGTGACAAACTGGGACCTACATAGGCGATGCCTTTGGTAGACAGTCTAGTAGTACCGTCTATCAGTCGTTTTCGACAGACGTCTACGAGTAAACCATGATGATTGAGTGGGTCCGTGCCAATGATGGGCATTGTGACGTCAGCGAGAAGGAAAATTCACTGAATAGGTTTGCGTATACTTGCGTTCTTGCTTTTACCTTTAAACATATACCATTCGGTCAGCCTATTGCTGAGATGCGACCACGTGGGCTCTGCACAGATTTATGGGGCATCTTATAAATTAACATGCTTTCCTTTGTCGTATCTTCGAATATCACTTGACAGTGTCTCATCTCATTCATTTTCTAATAACGTCTTCACTTGCTCATTATATTCCATTAAGCCTAACATTTTATAGCTCTTTATGAATTTGATTCGACTCATTTTATTCCTATTCTCTACAGGGTACGGTTGTGCACCAAATGCACAAAAAGGTATGAAATAAGAACAACCGGCTCGTGGATAATTGTATTAAAACCAGAAGTGGACATCATGATAGTAAGACCTATATGGGTGGCATTATACATTGCAAATGAACTTTGTCAGCCCAGGGATTATAGTCTCCCGTTGTATTTCCTTTATGAATGCATCTGTTACCTATTTCATCACACTTTAATGATTCACCTTAGCACCTTTACTTTTCTAAAACAGCTTACTGTCCCTTGTAAACGTTGTACTTACCCCAATATTGGTTGGTTATCGGATGCCTACAAACACGGGTTGAAAACGAAACAAAGTCAATTTTCCCGCGCAACCTGGAGGACTACTGTTCAATTCAATAATGATACGACCTGAGTCAGACAATGAGTGTATTTATGTATATTTCAAATATTTAGCAGTTCAAACATTATTAATTTGTAGACAATCTACTATTTGACATTATATCATACTTGATCGTGCCTGTAAAAATGGCATGCACTTTCATGTAAATTCATGTTCATATGAAAATATACATTATTATTATTAGATAGACGTGTTCCCCATAAAAGGCTTTTTCCATTCGCAGCCTGTAAGTTGAAGGTAGATTCCTTCTGTTGATCTGCTGCTGTAGCAGGAAGGACTCTGACTTAGGCGCCTGTGTCGACTAAGTATCAGGTAAAGTAGGAGACCAGTGCCACCGGCCACGGTTGCCTCTAACGCGTGCCAGCAGGACAGTTTCCCACAGTCTTTCAGAAATTACCGAAAATACAAGGTTTCCGGCAAAATTTCCCTTCCTGACCATAGGTATTGTGATACTAACACCGGTCAAGGTTTTTAAGTGAACGTGGCTTGGATTTTGATTAGTCATGTGGGTTACGCCGTCAGGGGGAATTGGGACGACGTAAGAGGAAGAACAAGGACTGTTTGACCTAAGTAGTTGCTGAATGGAGTTGCTTAACCCTATCGCTGCAGTGTCAATACTCGAAGTCTGTTTAGCAACTGAACACATTTCAGTGAATAGCCGTTGTGTTATTTCTAAAGTTGTTTCAGCAGAAGTAGCCAAGTCGTCTATGATAACACTTTGAAGTATCACCAGCACAGCCTATACTGACTGTGGCGATTTGAATAAGAACGGCTCTTTGAAAAGTCCCTCATTGAAATGACGCTGGCCAATAACTTCTTACATTCGTGTTAACATGTTCACAGCCAACTGATCAGCTAACTCCACGTTGCGAAATAGTTCATCAAGACGCTGCCGGTCCGTGAGGTTGTTTCTGTTTAGGAAGGCTGCTTTAAGCAACTTATATGGGTCACTCACCTCTGATCATGACATCTGCACAGTTACGCATCTACTTAATTGCCACGGTAGAGCGTGAACAACTGCAAGGAACTGAGAATGTTGCTCAGTGATCCCATGTTGACTGAAATCAAACTCATCTATCTGAAGCTATGATTCCACATTATCTGGCCGAAATAGTATGAAATGAATAGTTTTACTAGGTGATCGAATACCGATGACCTTAGGCGTATGGTAATTCATGGCGATATATATACTTTAAAAATAGTACAATAACTGACACAAAATGAAACGAACTCACCATATTTGTCTATGTATTTACCAAAGATGAAGTTCGCTGTAGGCCTCACCAGTTTAGAGACTGAGGGTGTTGATGTTCACGGATAGTGCGATGTGTACTAATACAAGATTTAATACCCACGACTTCTACAGTAATCGTTTGACGTAGACCAAAGGCAAATCAAAACACCAAATTGTTTGTCCAAATTACGAAGTATATTTCGTGACCAAATCGGAGTGCGAGATTGACTGCTTGTAGAGGACCTAGCAGCTAAGTAAGTCTATACACACAATTAAAAGGACAGAACAAGTACTAACAAATACGTATATATAAGATGTTCAGTTCACTTAAGTTAATATACACAAAAAGAACTGAGATTATTTGAAGAAAAACTATAATAGTCACAAAATACACAAATTATAGACGTACGAAATTATAAGAATGTAATTGTCCTTTTCTTGATTATACGAATCCTCCCCTACACCATAGATCTGTCAACCGTCGGAGGTCTCCGCGTAGAGAAAAACAGATAGGAGCAAAGCTCGTGATGTGGATGTGTCAATCCGTGCGAGACAGAGTTGGTAGGCAGATGTGCTGAGCGAGCCGCCGGAGAGAGAGCAACCAATTCGTTCCTTGCGCGCGGTCCAAGGTTGAGTTCTTTTCAATCTCACCTAACAACCACGATTTTCATTGGATTCCTTATTTTTCGGTGAACATATAATTTGATATGTTTTTAGGCCGCCACAGCTTCACTAGCTAGGGATCGTCCACGAACGAACGAAAGTAACATGACGGCGTGCTAAATGGCGTGGACGCCTGACCATAAGCCTTCAGTTAAACAAATCAACTTAAACAGTGACGGTCAGCATCCAATGTTCATTGGTGAATGCTGTGGCCAATAATTTTAGAGAATTATTTGCCACCGCAAACTTTTCATGTTAAGGAATTTTCCCTAAAATTCGCGTGGCAGTGCATATTCAGTTTTTATGGGTTTGACTTCGTTGCACCTTTCAAACAGTCTTGTTTGGAAGAAACCTACTGTTATAATTACGATTATTATTATTATTAAACGTATTATTTTCATTTTGACATTACTCCTACTGTAGATGTAGAAACATTCTTATGGTTAGTTTCATTCATATTTTGAGTAAATCAGATGCAATATTGTGACAAGTGCTGAAAATTCCATGCTGTATTATAAATACTGTTTCTGGCGTATCGCAGATTACTGTTGTTATTATCATCACCATCTTCATTCACGTCTTTTCCTAGAAAATGAATGGATTCTCCTCATATTCTCACTTTTGTAGACTGATAGTGATGAATTATTCTCTTGGTTGTAGGAAAACAGTACACAGATGCCTTAGGCGTTCAGTCTCTGTTGCATTTGCAACAAGTAACTTGTCTACATGAATATGAACAAAAGCTATAGCATAATATACCTGGTTCATGAATATTTGAAATGATAGGGCTATATTTGTTAGTCAAAATAATGTATGAATGTATTCAAATTATCTAAATGAAGCAGTAACATCCCTTTTGAGAACCTCGTTCATTTACATTGTAATATGCTAGTAGGCACATACAAACTTGGTTATCGGAAAAAGTCTGTATTTGGTAAAGGGCTTTCTAAATCGTGTGTATGTAAAGCAGAATATCTTTCTGTAACCAATTATTTATTCAGTTCACTGTAGTCTCAACGTAATCGCATTTCACCGAGTATCTTTCTGGGAATCCCGTGTTAAGGAGATGACCATGAGTTTTCCAACTGTCAGATAATTTCAAACTGCTGATGCCCATCAAATTTCTTTGATAATATTGATACCAGCTTTGTAACTGTTGTGCTGCTGAATTTTGATTAAACTGGCATACACGTATCTTCTAGTATTTCTTCGCGTTTATATTTGTGTCCTAACGTTGCGATTACTCGACATCCGCAACGTAATTCAAAAGGCACTTGCGAAGGAATACGATAGTGTATTATTGCAGCATCAACAATTCAAAAATCGAGCGAATGCAAAAGGTACCAATTGTTAACATGCAAGATTTAGAGTAATAAACAAATCGAAGTACAATTACATAGTGAAAGTATACCGCGATGATAAGTAATAAAACGGGTCACTACATAACTTTTCCAGAAGGTAACTTGAAAATGGCACTCTTATACATTGGAAAGGATACTGTCCTAAAGTGGCTTCTAAGGCTCAATTCTGGTAAGTCCAGTGGCCCTGATGAACTCCACCCACGTATATTAACAGTATTGACTGCAAACAGCCGAGCCATTGTCGGTAATCTTCAATATGTCTCTGGACCAGTCTAAATGTCCAAGAGACTGTAAAGATGCCATCATTAGTCCGGTCTTCAAAACCGGATCTAGAAACTTAGTTCAGAACTATCGTCCTGTTAGTTTGACCAGTATTGTTGTTAAACTACTAGAAAGAATAATTCGTGATGCTATCATTCAGTTCATTGAAGGGAACAAACTTTTCACTGTAGAACAGCATGGTTTTAGAGCAGGTCATTCTTGCTTGACCAACCTTCTTTTGGCCAGAGAAAGTTGGGCAAGCTCAGCTGATGCTAATATACCGGTGGATGCCATATTCATCGACCTTAGCAAGGCGTTTGACAGGGGTTCTCATTCAGGTCTTCTAGTAAAGTTAGGTAGTCTGGGAATCAATAAAGTGGTTGCCGACTGGATTCAAGACTTTCTAAAGGACAGAAGACAAAGAGTACGAGTTAACGGGGTTTTATCAACATGGGAATCGGTTAAGAGTGGCGTTCCTCAGGGTACAATTCTAAGCCCACTTCTTTTCCTGATTTATATTAATGAGATCCCATCGGTAGTTAAGTCATCCTGCTTCCTGTTTGCTGATGACATCAAGATATGGAGGGCTTTACACGGTGACAGTGATCCACTTGCTTTGCGGGAAGATTTAAACTTGCTAAGTGATTGGTGTAAGCACTGGGCCTTGGAGATTAACTTAAGCAAGAGTGTGGTTATGCATGTATCTCATAGTCACGTGCACAATTACTCAATGAATGGCATTACTCTCCCAGTGGTCACTGAGTACAAGGACTTGGGAGCATGACTTGAAAACAGCAACAAACTGTAGAGCTGCAGCCACTTAGGGTTTTCGAATATTATGGGCCATACGCAAGGCTTTTGCGAACTTTGACGCTGATATATTTCGTATATTATATCTGACTTATATCAGACCTCATTTGGAATATGGGATCCAGGCAGCGAGCCCGTGTTTCAAATACGAAATAGACTTATTAGAAAGGGTGCAAAGAGTAGGAACTAAGCTAATAAAGGGTTTCTCAACCCTCTCATATGAGGAGAGGTTAAGTCGACTGGGTTTATTTCCACTATCATTCAGACGACCTCGGGGTGACCTAATACTAGCATACAGTATCCTAAGAAATGATTTTGGAGCTAATTTATCCAATTTATTTCTTCCTTCTAGCACCAACCAATTGCGAGGACATCACCTCAAGGTTCAAAAACCACGGTCGAATTCTCTGCGTTTGGGGATCCGTTTTTCGCATCGAATTGTGAACCATTGGAACTCCCTACCGGAACACGTCGTATCAGTGCCATCCGTTGATTCATTCAAGGCGAGATTGGACCTCCTGTGGGCAACAAATCGAAAGGATTAACACAGGCATATAGCCTACTATCCTAAATAAAATGTAAACTGTTGGTTGCGATTTCTTCAGATCTGTTTGCTGAGGATAGGATCTGCTCTACTTTGAACTTGAGATAAGTCGGTTTTTAAACATTTTACGTTAGTTGAAGAAATTCCCTCTCTGCTTCATTGAGTATACCTGAGGTTAGAAGCTCGTTATTGCAATCGGTCAGTCTACGGAGACTGGAGTTCAGTAGATACAGGAATGTATAGGTTTTTTTAGAGATTAATATTTCCGTCTACTCAAGCATAAAGATATAAATCACATTTATCTTGATAACTGTTAGGACCATTTGCTTTATTGATTACCTGAACAAAATACCTGAGACATCAACAGTGAATGTCCTATAAGTTAGCGATTATGCTACAAAATTGCTTTGTTGATTGATGCTTCGTAGTGAAGTGGACATTTTATTTTATGTGTAACGATATATATATATATGTATAATACTTAATTACAATATAGGTTTTGACATGGGCTAGCATCATCTAGAAAATCAGTGAAAATAAAAGGTTTCTGGACACCTATTTCTTCCTATTTTGGGACCCTCTAGTCCTTCAACACTCGACTCAACCCGAGATCGAACCGAAAGCCTTTAGGTTACGAAGACATCCCGTAGACCATTCATGCAATGGACAGGAATTCAATGAATCGTGAATTCTAAATTCGATCATTTCGCAGTACAGCAGCACTATTGCCAACCAATGCTAATGATGAGCATCTACTTCACCTTGGCATGGTGGGCTTTTAGGTGGCTGGTATCGAACGTTCGCGAGTTGTACGGATTATACTAACGCAAGATCTTATACCAACAACCACTATAGTGTTCGTTCTTCGAGTACCAAATGGTAAAGCAAAAGACCAGATTTTGTCGTCCAAATACGATATATATTTTGGGACCAAATCGCGGGTAGGAATGAATGCTTGGCTAGCTAGTAATCGTGCACGCACGTGACACGACGGAGCACCAAATGGCGGGGATGCTTGACCGTAAGCCTTCAGCTAAACAAGTCGACTTAAACAGTGATGGTCAGCATCCAATGTTGAGTGATGATTGCTGTGGTTAATAATTTTGGGGAATTATTTACCGCTACAGGCTCTACTGATAACGACTTCATATTTGAACTTTGGGATATCTACCCAGCAGTCAGCAATCAGGTGGAAACTGATTCTCATATCTTGTATTTTGTAGGGAAGCATGACCCCGCTATGGATCATAGGTGGACTCTGCTGACGAGTTCTCGGACTAAGCCAAAACGCCTGTCCATTGCTGCTTGCTTTTCTGTAGTTTTCCGACTAATATTGGTTTGTGACAAAATCTATACTGGAATTAGTCCGAATCCCTGGAAAACTCTAAATCTGAATACTCAACTAGTTTTTTAACTAGATTTCAATTTTTGACGAATACAAGCTCGCTACTTTAACGTCTGTTTTTCCCACTAAGAACTACTAAGTGACATACAGAACTAATGAGAAACTGGAGTTAATTGCGAGTTAGGAAAATTAGTTACAGACAGACTATTTTCACCCCTAATAATGACCAGTAATGTTCACAGAAAATTCTTTATTACATCATATAAAATGATGAACTCACAAAGGTACTGACTGGTTGGGCTATTGCTATGCTACACTGTGCGAGCCTCGCTAAACGTGATATGCACACTGTCTCATTTGTAAACACTGATAACAAAATGCAAATGAAATAGACTCAGTTATTTAGGAATATACGCTGATGAACAATGTATTTAAATAGAATAAAATGTCAAGGTTATCTAGGAGAGGGGATTTTAGAATTCAACTGATTTTGTGACTGAACAGTGAAGTCTGGGGCCGTTTGGGTTAACAGAACTTAGGAGGAGCACAAAATGCTGTCCAAGCCTGGCAGGATGCAAAAAAAAAAAATTTAAAAAGCATCTGCAGGCAGACTAGACGTTTGTTTAGATAGTATTATATTGATTCAGTTTGATCTTTTTATTTTAACCCTAGGTATCATTTAGTGCCGTGGATGGTGCATTACAAACTTATACGACAAGTTAACTATTCACAAAAACATAATGGTGTAGTGTCTTCAACATCATCCTGAACTGATTAGTTAGTTTCGTGTCATTTTCTGAACAGTATACTTCTGTTAACAATAAGAACTCGTCAGTTATTCTAAAAAGAAGTTCCTGTTGGTTGACCTTTAGTCAGGCGTTTATGTTCATTCACTCTTATTTTGAGTGATCTGGACATTTGCCCCACATATTTAGTCGGAAAGTCAGCAGAAGATATTTTTTAAATCAAATTGTTTTTATCCATCGTTTTTATTGGATCTTTCAGTTGATTTATTTTATTTTTGATTAGATTCGCTGGTTTAAACGTCGTGCAAATAGCAATATTTTTGAGGTTTCTTCGAATTGCCTATGGTATTGTGACTGTTTTTTAATTCTTCCATCTTGTCATTCTCCGGTTTTACCCTCTTTTTTCTCTTTTTTATATTATCTCTCATAAATTCTTTTGGGTAGTAGTTGTCGAGTAGCATTTTGAATAGGACATTTATTTCTTTACGCTGGTCCTCTGGTGTTGTTATAAGTCTACGTATTCTATCTGCAAGACCTTGTATTAATCCTCGTTTTACCGTGAATGGATGAGCTAAGTGATAATCAAGGAATCTTCTGGAGTGTGAAGCTTTTCTATGTAGTGTCGTTTTAATGCTACCATCTGTTATTCTTTGAATTTTGCAGTCTAACATAGACAGTTCCCCAATTTCAACATGGCTGTTTATGTGTGAGACGAGTTTCTCAACATCGTTTTTTTTCACTATTACTAGCGTGTCGTCTACATATCTCCACCAACATTTTAATGCTGACCTGAATGGTTTAAGAGCATTCTCTTCCCAATAACCCATGAATATGTCAGCTATTATAGGTGAGATAGGCCATCCCATGGCTACTGCTTCATTTTGTTGGTATATCTTCCCTTCGAATGTGAAATATGTTGTTGTCAGACAGAATTCCACCCCTTTTATTATCTCTCCTACGGATAACTGTGTTCTGTCTTTTAGGCCATTATCTTCTTTTAGTCTCGCTTTCAGTGCATTCATGGCCATTTGAATGGGTATTTTCGTATAAAGACTGTTTACATCAAAGCTGACTAGTATTTCCTCTTCCTCTATTTTAGTGGTTTTTAGTCGCCTCACTAATTCAAATGAATCTACTATTCTAGCTTTTGAGTTGTCTCTTGTCGGTGTTAGTACTGTCGAGAGAAATCTTGATAGCATGTACGTTGGTGTGTTTCTAAAGTCTACAATCGGTCATATTGGATATCCTTCTTTATGCAATTTTATCTTGCCACATATCCTAGGTATATTACATGATTTTGGCATAATTTCAAACCATTTTGACTTACCAGTTACTTCTTTCATCTGTCTAACTACCTTTGCTGTTTCTTTTATTGTTTTGTTTGTGATTATGTCTGCTGATTTCGTCATTAGGATGTGAACACGGGCAGTAATTCTGCTCGAAATATTACCAATAACAAAACTTAATAATAATAATAATAATTTGCTTTATTCCAGAAACAGTACAAGTGGTACAGTGTGGAATTTTCAGCATATATCTACAATATTTGCATCTAATTTTATCAAACATTTAAAAGGAGTATTAAACAAACAAAAAATAAATCTAAAGACACCAACAGGAAAAATACAAAATAATTTTTAAAAAGTGCGAAAAAATATCAAGAAGTAGAAAGGAAAATAAACATCATATAATAATAACTCAGTATTGGGTAGTGGAAGCAATGATATGATTATGCATGGTGACAGTAAAGCTATAGTCATACAAGAAGTTATGAAATGATATTTAAGAATGTTTATCGCCAAGATGATCAGTTAATTTGATTGAAACAACTCTAAACAATCATAAAATAACATTTCAGCGTTGTTTTGTTTTTTATTGTTAGGTCTAATGCGGTGTTTGTAGTAGTAGTGTGAGTAATCCTGCATAATACAAAATTTTTTAAGGTGGTGACAATGGCGTTCACAACTAATGATTGTCAGTTTAATATTGCCGAAAAGTATAGAAAATAAGAAAAAAACCGTAAAACTAATAATTACATGATGGTTAATGACAGGACAATTTTGTACTACTCATAGTGCTAATATAGTCGGAACCAGTGGATACACAAAAGAAGGAATACAGTAAAGTACAAAAGTAAGCCAATGTTAATAATTTAGGTAGCTAAGTATGTTTAAGAAGGAGTTCACTATAGAATACAAAATAAGAGAGAAATAAAAGAGCCTAAAATTATGTTATTAACAACAAAGCAAGACATAGGTTTCGCGCTTAATATTGTCTCTGTCACTTAGAACACGGGCCAAATATGGTATCGTTGAGTTTCTGTACTTGGTTGTACAAGCTTAAATTATTTTATACTGATTTCTGGTTCTACTTGATGAGATACAAGGCGAGAGCTGGGAATAGAGGGGGTGGGGTGTTGGGGGTCGGAGAGTATGGTTTTAGACCATTTTTCGCATGTATTCAGATGCCTTTCAACTAATGTAGTGACGAGCTGACTAAGTTTTACACCACTAGTCCTACTAACTACCTTCAACATCCTTCTCAGGATGGTGTAGTTCTTTTTCAGTAGCCCAGGAAAGACTAACAGGGAACAGTAAAGTAGAATAGGTAAGATACAAGAGTTGACAAATTGTGAAAGTAGAGATTGGGTGATTCCACATTGTCTAAGTTCCTTAATGTAGTAGGTTAGACAGAACACTTTCTTAGAAATCGTTAAGATATGAGATGTCCAAGTAAGGTCGGAAGATAGAACTAAACCGAGGTATTTTGCATTATTTTTTAAAATTTATTTATTTATTTTTATTTGCATCATTGTGTGTAAACTATTGAAATATAATTATATACTTTATCTAAAAATAAGTGCTGGACACTATTAATTGGCTTGTGCCATGCAGTTAAATTAAAAATATGTCATGAATATTGACACATAACAATATCATTTCATTTCAAAAAACTGAGTATCTCACCTGGAGCGAAAACAACAAAAGTATGCCTAAGATTGGCTACCTAGTTCAATGTGTCATGTATATTGGTCCATATTGGGCCTTTTCTGTTTTCTTTCTTCTTGCATGACTTACCTCACTCCGTTGAAATGAATTTTGTTAAATATGCCGGTGATCTAACTGTTTCAATGCCTGTTAACTCTCAGCTTGACTGCACTAAGATAAACAACTTTCTATCAGAAATTAGCAAATGGTCTTCGTCTAACGGCCTTAAACTTAATCCTTCCAAATGTCAGACTGTTAATTTCAGTTTCCGATGTAAACGAAAGTTAAATGAAGCCGTTGGTTCCTATGACCCTTGCAAAATCGATGATACTGATATAGAAAGCAAATCTGAAGTTAAGTACCTTGGATTAATTCTCTCTTCTGACCTATCCTGGTCCTCTCATGTCTTAGCGATTTCTAAAAGAATATTTCGTCTGACATTTTACATTAAGAAGTTAAGGCACTCAGACATAACTCAACCACTCCCCTTACAGTTTATCAACTCGTGCATCTTACCTATTCTTCTTAACTGTTCACCCTTATTCTTTCCTGGATTGCTTAAAAAAGACTATATCATACTTCGCAGTACTCTGAAGACTGTCAGTAGAACGAGTGGTATTCCATTGTGCCATATCGTTGACATTGTCACTGATAGGCACTTGATGTCATGCAACAAATTCGCTGAAGGAATTTTGTCAGACTGTGAGCACCCACTCTACCCGCAGCTCCAACCTTGTGTCTCCTCAGGTAAAACAAGAAGTCTTTACAGAAGAATTTATGCACCTACGTCTAAGTATAAAAATTACACTATACCATATTTAGCACGTACTTTATGTGATGAAAATAGCGTCAGAAATGAACTAACTTTCTTTGCATCACTAAATAAACCATTTCCTCCACCCTTAAAGCATCATACTTTATTGTTACTGTATTTCTTATACTTATAATCCTCTCAATTTTTGCGTTTTGTTTATTTTTTTTCATAAGTGTGGTCATAATTTTAAGCTGTATTATGACTGTTAATTTTGTATTTCCCCTCACTATACTATATCAACAGAACATTAGACCCAATAATCTATAACATCCTAAAGTTTCCAAACTGAATCGACAATACCATTTGAAACAAACTCATTATTATTATTATATCTAATAATTACGTCGTAAATGTGGACAAATTCCTCCGATTAATTTTGTTTTAATTTTTAATTTTATATATATTTTGAGTAAATCAGATGCAATATTGTGACAAATACTGAAAATTCCATTCTGTATTATAAGTACTGTTTCTGGAGTAAAGTAAATTATTATTATTACTATAATAATTACTAGTACATGAAGTCTAAAAATAAATATCAATAAATAAATTACAAACAGGTAATTAAAACTAATTGACTAGTAAAAAACAGTAAGTATTTTCACTCGTAGAAAAGTCCAATAACATTTAAGTACTTCCGATTTGTACTTTGTTTTTTTTTTTTTGGTTTATTTTTAAATGATCAATTCGTATTTTGTATTTCACTTGATTTGTTTATGTCATCTATTTATGTAAAAATACAATCTATTACTCTGACATGTTAGAGAAAAAAACATAATTATTGTTGATATTAACGCTAGTGAATAAAAAAAAAATAGATTTTTACATAATTTAATGAGGGCAATGATCAGTCTCAATCTCTACATCGTAATACCTTAAATATTCGAGAATACTTTACTTTGAGAATATTTTTTTATTGTTTTTGAAGTGAAGAGATTTTATTGATTATGGATGGGTACACTCAAACTTTACTAATCTGTTTAGAAACTTGATGAATTGATTTTCAAGTATTGGTTTTGTAGGGATTTTGTTTGATTGCATGGAGGATTTCATCATGAGCTGATATCAGTTAGAGAACCACTGAAAAACCTGGTAGTAATGGAGAGCCGCTTCGTCCTAGTTTGGAACTCCTCATCAGTATGCACCCACTGGGGCTCGAACCCAGGACCTTCTGGTTACAAGGCGAGCTCGTAGACCATTGAGCCACTGGGACCCGATCCAATGGTTCTTGTATTCTAACTTCTGCCAATTCATGACATAGCGTGACCACTTCGTAATGTCTTCTGTGATGAGTTACCAGAAGGTCCTGGGTTCGAGCCTCGGTGGGTGCGTACCGCTGAGGAGTCCCAAATTAGAATTGATTTTCATCAGCTACCTAAGTCAGCTAACTTTCTTATATGATATGCATAGAATATCAACATAAGTTGATTAGTGTTGGTATCATTAAGCCAGGTAATGAAATATTCACGATCAAATATCAAAGTCAGGAGAATATGAAACTACTATTATCCTCAATTTTTAGATGTGAAATCTTCTTAATACCTTCAGTTTTATTTTAATTGTAGTCAGAAGCTACTGTTTCCCAGTTCATATTCAGATTTTTAAGTGAGGATTGAAGGAATTCCATATTAGTTTGTTTATCAGGTATATCACACAGTGAAACAGTATTATTTACTGGATGACACAGTTCCGAACAAAATTTATTGTTCATTATCATATCGATTGTGATCACACGACTTCGAAACTTGAGTTTCATAGTTTTCTTTGTCCTCTCCTATTTGTCGTTTTGGGGTAGTAGAATTCTCCAGATATCGGGGACAGGTGATGAATCATTCCTATTACATGTATTTGCAGTTGATTCGATGAACAAAGCTTCTGTTATCACTCTCTCCCTCCATTCCCCCTGTGACAATAGATTTTAAAACTGTCATGGTTGTGTGTAACTGCGTGTAGTGCTATAGCTGAACTATTCTCTAGATTTCTTATCTTATTTGGATCAACCGATCTAGATTTCGCTAAGTTTTTATGTTCAGCTAGTCTGACTGCACCTGTTCTACTAGTTTCACCTATGTATTTGACCTGACAATCATTGCAGGCAGGGTATTAGATAAACTAAATTGTTTTGTTTTAAAGGCTCCGCGGAATTGATCCTTTAACCGACAAAGCTTGTTTCTAATTGAGTTTGTGAGTTTGAATGCCATTTTTATTCCTGCCTTGTTAAGAATTCTGCGTAAGGTTTCCGAGGTTCCTTCCTTGTATGGAATTACTACTGATGATTTAGATTCTTTATTGTTGGTGTCGTCATTAATATTATTATTATTATCATTATTATCGTTATCATTATTATTATCATCACTACCACTACTATCATTATTTATTTTATTTTTACATTTTCCTACATATTTCCTGACTAATTTATCCGGGTAATTATTAAGTTTCAAGGCTTCTTTTATGTGTATCAGTTCCTGTTTTAGATTTTCTTTGGTACTACTTAGTTTTTGTGCTCTGTCATTTAAACATTTCACCAATCCTATTTTTACTGACATAGGATGGGACGATCGGAAGTCTAAATATCTATTTGAGTGTGTGGGTTTTCTGTAAACACTAGTGTTTAACTTCCCATTTTCTTTCCTCTTTACGTTGCAATCTAACATTGGGAGCTCCCCTTCCTGATTTTCCAATTCATAAGTGAATTGAATTGCTTCAACCTTCGAGTTGATATGTTCGAAAAACCTATCTATATCTTGTGTTCTAAGTACAGTGAATGTGTCATCTATATTAAGAGGATTGAAGGATTTTAGCCTGCGTTAATGTCTTTCCAATAAGTGTGTCTGTGTTTTTGTCTAATCCTTTCTTGAATAAGTTGACTGAAGGCTGAGATATCACTTTTTCTAGAAGTCGGTTCCAACAATTAATGACTTGACTGAAGAACTGGTATTCCATAGGAGTATAGTTGTCCCCTGGCTTATAAATCCTCCTGTTGTTGAAGCCCCACAAAGATATTCTGACCTGTTGGAAGGAAAAAGAGGATAGATAAGGTCCATAGTCATTTCTTATCATTTTGAACATCGTGGTGAGGTCTCATCTCTGCCTGTTTTATGATAAGGAGAAGAGACTTAAACTGTTGAGTGTCTCCAAGTATGATAAATTAGTCATATCACGAATCATACATGTGGTCTTCCTTTGAAATTTTTATAGAATATATGAGTCTCTTTTTAGACAAAGACTAACTGTCTGGATGTAGTTTTCTAGTTTTTGTGGTGAATATTTCACCAGGGATTCTAGTAATGACCCCACATTTTTCCCAAAAAGACCTAAAATTGTGAGCTGTCACAACGCGATAGTGTGTCATAGTTGTTAGGCCATCACGTGGTATGCGACATCTAGATCTATATGCATCTGAACTTTACGGGAGTGGTATTCCTTCTATGTCATATGCCCTGACACTTGGATTCCGTACTTCTCCATGTTGATTGGAAGCATTGATTCTATGGACTGATTTAACAGTTTGTCAAGGTCTCCTTACTACGGAAACATATATCTGTCATCCTTAAACTCTTTCCACATTTTTAGGTCATCTAAATGGAGAACCACAGGAGATTTTTAAAGCCCAGGGAATTGACTGATATTACCCCAAATTACCTCAAAGTGGTTCATTAAGAATTCCTAATCAATGATATATATGTATATTGCATATTCGTTCTATCATGAGACATCGAATAAAATAAGTTTTCATACATTTGGTTCCCTTGATAAATTTCGATAGAGAAAGAAAGACCAGATTTGCAGTATAAAACGATATCATTCTATTTCACAGGTTCTCATCAGCTGCAAACTACATGCTCTATAAGCCAATTGAAACTGGATAAGTACCCTGCTGATGTTACCTCCAACTGCATTTATAAATTTACGTTCACCTGCGGCAGCAAGTACATCGGAAGGACAGAAAGAAGGGCTTCTATCCGGCTTTCAGAGCAGATTCCGAGAAACTTATGCTTAAAAGGAAGCAAGTATTCACAAAGTGTAGTTACCAGACACCTTGTGGATGCGGGCCATTTTGTTGAGATTTCCAAATCCTTCAAAATATTAAACATACAAAGGACAGTGAATCTACTACGATTTGCTGAAGCAATTGCAATCAAACGCCTCAGACTAAACTTATGCACACAGAAAGAGAGTGTAGTCAATCTCTCACTCCCTTGGTAACCATATCACTTTCATTACACTGATTACTCATAGACACTAGTGAGTTCAACTCACGAAGCAAGTTTTCAAATTGATGAACTTTGACCTTGTTGAGTTGCCATGTTGACACTTCTTATTAGATTTTTCTGTCTTTTGTCTTCTTTCACCCCCCCCTTTTTCTTCCTTTTTCATAGTTTGATAGTATATAAATTGATGGTAACTTAAACTAAAAAATTTTAGTCCTTATATTCCGGATGCGTTTATCTTATAATGCTTTCTGTATTACCTTTCAAACAATGAAGTATGAAATGTTATTATTTATAACCATTGTAATTTCAGGTAGTTTACAGCTGATGAGAACCTGTGAAATAGAATGATATCATTTTATACTGCAAATCTGGTCTTTCTTTCTCTATCGAAAATAAGTTTTATTCTTCGATATCATTTAGAGAACCATTGAAAATCAGGAAGTCAAAGTTCAAATCAAAGAAACAATCAATTCCATTACAAGTAGCCTAGAGGATGTGAAAACACACAGAAACTACCAATCACGTCCAAGGTCACCAGGGGAGATGATTAATAAACTCGTGGAGAAAACTAAAAGCTCACTTCAAATTGGAATATGCGCTGAAGATGTCGCCCAGTAGGGCTATGAAAGCTTCACAAAAAATAACTATCCAGCTCAGAGAACACAACCACATCAAAATCAGGAAGTACTGGACAGTTGTTTCATCCTAGTTTGGGGATCATCGACAGTACTTACTCACCCCCAGGTTCGAACACAGGGCCTCCAGGTTTCAAGACAAGCTCGTATATCATCCAACCACTGGGACCCGATTCAATGGCCAGTGCATGAATTCTAACTTCTACCAATTCGTGATTTAGCGCCACCACCAACCAGTGTCATCTGTGGGACATCCATCCTCACACTTGACTGAATGGACCTCACTGGTCATGACTTCTAACTAGAACTGCAGGAAACTCCGTCCTTCAGGAAGTCACTAGCGAACATCAGATTAGTTTTCAACAGTTGATTTGTTTTTTGATTTTGACCACGGAAGTTCATGGGTTTGAACCTAAGTGGGTGTGTACTGTCAATGACTCCCAAACTAGGGCGGAACAGTTACCTGTCCAGTACTCCCTGGTTTTCAGTGGTTCTCTAACTGATATCAATCCTTGGTCAAACTCGAAAAATAAATCTAATCTTTACAAATCAACTCTTAAAAATTTCATTTGTAAAATGTATCTAGAAGTTAACAAAACACTAAGTTTCTTTTCATTTTCTCTTCTTAACCTCAGTGATTACCACTTTTGTTCGAAAAATATTCACCGCCTTAATGTTGATTCCAACGTAAGTGTTTGCATAAAGTTTATTTTTAAAAGAAACTATCCTAAGCATCTATATCCAACAGGGTTAACTTCGAGTAAGGTACTCATTTAAATTTATTGTCTGTTCCTAATATACTTGTAAAAATGATCAATCTACGAAAGACCACTATGAAATGAACAGTGTGCCAATTTCCATGAAGGTGTACACCACAGAGTCGATAATAGTTTAGTTTATACACTTTGTATAATTAGACAAAATGTGTACAGATGGAAGTTTATAGTTTTGTCGAAGTTAAAGTATCATAGACGAAGTCGAGGTATTTCAAAATTTGACCCTCACGAACCAGTCAGATACAGGAAATGCTATGGAAGGGCATTCCAAATCAAATCATACCTGCCTCTTTGGACTTGGAGAGGGTAGATACAGTATTCTACTTATTGCCTAGTTACTTTTTCTGTGAATCTATACCGTCAGATAGAGTTATTGCTTTTAAGATTAAGGGTCCAGGGTTAAAGTTAGGATTGCAGTTCGAGTTAGGAATGGGTTAAAGAACAAAGTCAGAAAGGTTAATGGATCTCAAAGTACCTAAATGCACGTGAATGTATCTGTCGCGCGAGGTAGGATTTCTGCGCAGATTATTTGTACGGTTGTTAGGAGACATTCTTACAACACATAGGCGACAAGTGTAGAGTGTAATATCATGTTTCTATGTTTTTTTAATGCATTTTTCAACGATTATGCGACTTTTTTGCATCTGAATTCTAATTGGTTGTTCAAGGTCACTATGATTTTGGCTACGGTAGTTTAACTTTGTCTACAATAATTTTCAAAATCGACCTCTTAAAATTCTTCTAAAAATACCTACTACTTCTTTACATAAAACTGGGCTCCATATTTCGCATTTATAAAAGTTAAAAACTTATCTTCAACATAACTGCATTAATATGTAATCTTTTCTATTTATAATTTCAGTTTTGTTTATTAGAGATAAGTCCAAAGATAAATTAACACAATAGTATTATTGTTGTTTGAGAAGACTGTTTATTCTCTCATTTAACTAAGGTTAAGCCCAAATTTCCTTCTTTTTATTAGGGATATGTGGTGGAAAAAATACGAGAAAATAAAAAATGATGTGCAAGAAACTGTAAAATAGGTATTAAATATTGACTGACTGACTGACTGGTTTCAACGCAGAACTTTGCACAGATGTGCAGCATTTCGAGCAACCAAACTTCATGTGGCACACAAAGCAAGAGAAGAAAGGAAAGAGAGATTCAAAAGAGAGATAATAAGCGGAAGTCTGAGTGAGGAAAAAAGAATAGTAATATGGAAGAGAAGTAGAGTTTTATCTGTATGATAAATCACAACAAAGAGTGAATGCATCTGCGCCAGCCACTGAGAACGATTTTGAGCCATATCACCAATTGTTTCCAGTCTTCATTGGTTCTTACCATCCTGAGGACGCTAACCAGGAAGTCTACACCTCCCTACTTGGCTTAAACTAACGGTTACGGATTTCAGTGACTCTCAAAGCCCTGAAGGAGGACAGAGAGAACTTCTGAGATGGTGTAAGTTGGCGTATGCAGAACAAGCCTTCTGTATCCGTATTGAGATTTCGTCAGCGATCAACACGTTGGGGCTGATGCAAGTTCCCAAATAAGTGAAGTGGTCAACACGCTCTACCACTTCACTCCCTACTTTTAAGCTAGGAGTCAATGTAGTTCGGTCCTGTAACATCATCTTACAACTGGCAGGAGTGACAGCTTTTTTAACTTCATTTAGTGAAGGAGGACCAGTGTTTACACCCTATTCAGAGGTGTTGCGTGCTTGATAGATCGGGCGTGGATGACGGCCAGTTAAATTACTCCAGAGAGTGTTCCTTCCAACGTTCCAGTCGTCTATCCTGAGAGTTAATTAGGGCTCAGTTTTCCCTTATTAAATATTCCAATAGTAAAATTTAGAACAATACATTTAAGCGAACACTATTGTTTTCAGTCAGATTTTAACTCTAATATACAGCATAACTTTACAAATAAATATTCAAATATAAACCAATCACGGTGTTTTGTCAATAGGATAATATTTTGCTATTAGTCATAATAATAATAATTATTATAATAATCATTATATCGATAACAAAGATGAAAGAATGAGGCATCTGTGATAACAAGAACAGCGAAAAACAGCTTGATTAAACAAACAAATGTTCAGGCAGATGATAAAGGCTAAGAAAACAAATGGACCGATTAAGTAATGCTGGACTGTAAGGGAAATAAATGAAATATGTTTTAATGAAGATGTGTTAAGATTAAGAGAATTTCAGATTCAGACAGAGAAACCTTTTTTTCTTTGGGCGGAGGGGGGCAAAAGGTTTGTGCTGTTTCAGTGGTACAGACATCATGGATTTTGTGAAGAAGCCATAACCATTTTCAATGAGAATCCCTTTTAGAGTGTTAAGCTACTCTTCCATCATGTTCGGGATGCAAATCTTGAGGATTCTGCGGCTCACTGAGAGGATCAGGTTTCGTTCTGTGTATAAAAGCAACTAACTGTGGGAGTTTGTATGATGTCCGTCTTGTACTTGTACTCTAATACAATTTTCAATATAATTTTGATTCATCTATACTGGCTATTGCATTTTAACATACATAGATTTATAATTGTGTAAAATCTGAAAAAGGAGTTATTGAAAACAGTTGTTCACTCATATTATTCATGTTAAAATATAACATAAGTGATACATACATTTTTATTTTTAGTTACGGCATACTGCCTCTCCTTACCTATACATTTATCGAGAGTGATGACAAAGCTCTAATTATGAGTTTAGCCAGCCACAGAGCATCAATGTAAAACGTTTTAACAGATGTCTTGTATGGATTGGAAAAGTCACTGACAAGCAGTGAAGGATATATTTGTTATGATTCGCAATACATTGAGATTTAAGGACATCGAGTTGGTGACAGACGAGCTGATCACGACTGTCCCATCACAACGCCAACAACATTATACGACATCTACCTGTTTTCCCATCCCGCACTACTTGAACGAGAACACACAACACATTGAGCCCCAAAGTAAGTTTCACGCAATAATACATCATTCAAAATATCACTAACGTTATGTCAATTAGTCCGTAATCATGATCAATAAAATATTGGCGTTACTGTAGGTTGGAAAATTCTGATTGGTTTATTTCCAGACTAGGCATCTGTCACTTACGTGGGCCAAATTCTGATTGGCTTATTTCCACACTGAACATCGACCACCGCATCACTATTAGACTGAGAAAAAATAAAAGAACTATAATAAAGACATATCATGCTCGGGTTCTCTTTTCAAGAAAAGCAGCAGTTCAAACGTGATTTTTCCTGGTCATAAAATTGGCTCAGTTTTATGTCAGTAGAGACAGAAATAAAATACTGTTACGCTTTTCCATAAAAGTTTCAATATATATCAGGCAAACTGAGTCAAATAAGTAGGAAATAGGCACCCATTCCAAAGTCTTAGCAATGAGATAAATTAATCCAGTAAATCAACAGCGATTTTAATCCTCACAACTCCGGGGTGCAATACAAATAAAGAGACATCTGCATCTTTTAGGACCACCTGATGTTCTTTACCTAGGGATAAGGAGTCAAGTTTGAAAATAACGAGGATTAGAATAATAATAATAGTAGTAGTTTACTTTATTCCAAAACAGTACTAATGTTACAGTGTGGAATTTTCAGCATTTGGTACAATATTGCATCTAATTTTATCGAATAACATTAAAAACAATTATGAAGATAATATTACAGGATTGTTAATGGCAGTTCTTATTTGGTATTAGTAGTGACAGTAAGATCATAAACATATAAAAAATTGTGAAATAATGTTAATGATGTTAGTAGTTAAGATTATAAGTTAATTGAGGTAGTGTAACCATAGATTACAAGTAAGAGATAATAAAAGGGCCAATTATTTAGCCAACAACATAGTAATTCATAAGTTTCACGCTTTACATTGTCTCTATCGCATAGAACACGGGCCAAATATGGTACCGTTGAGTTCCTATACTTGGTAGTACGAGTATATAATCTGTTGTACTGGCTTCTAGTTCTACCGGATGAGAAACAGGATGAGAGTTGAGAATAGGGGAGGGGATGTTGAGGGTCAGACAATATAGATTAAGACCATTTCTCACATGAGTTTAGCTGTCTATGAACTAATATAGTGACAAGCTGGATAAGTTGCACACCTTGAATGCCAGATAGTTGGAGGCAATCGGCAGGAAGCCTTGGACCTAGGTTTCGTGCTAGTCGGAACTCACCAGTAAGCAAGGCATATCTGCAACCTTGGAGGAACTCACGTCCCTTCTGAGATTCGAACCCACGTCACCCAGTGCTGACTGCTGTCAGAGACGTTACCACTGAGCTATTCAGGCTCGCGACTGAACTCCTGTAGGACTGTAGTGGGTATTTTGATTGGATACTAGTAACTAGTGTGATGTATCTAGTCCTTTCTTTGGTGTAGACTGAATTCTATCAGTCACGTATTTGCAATGTGGCCACCATTCTAGGTAGCTCGCCATCATGGTGCACACCCATTTGATGATATTAGACAGTTACTAGTGTCCAATCAAAATACCCACTACAGTCCTACAGGAGGTCAGTCGCGAGCCTGAATAGCTCAGTGGTAACGTCTCTGACAGCAGTCAGCACTGGGTGACGTGGGTTCGAATCTCAGAAGGGACGTGAGTTCCTCCAAGGTTGCAGATATGCGAAGGGACGTGAGTTCCTCCAAGGTTGCAGATATGCCTTGCTTACTGGTGAGTTCCGACTAGCACGAAACCTAGGTCCAAGGCTTCCTGACGATTGCCTCCAACCATTTAAAATCATCAAATCAATGTGCGCCATGATGGCTAGCTACCTAGAATGGTGGCCACATTGCAAATACCTGACTGATAGAATTCAGTCTGCATCAAACAGAGGACTAGATACGTCACACTAGTTACTAGTGTCCAATCAAAATAACCTTGAATACCCTTCTCAAAATGACATTGTCCTTTTTCAGTAGACCAGGAAAGACAAGACAGAAATTGTTTTTCAATAAATTCTCAGGATAATTTGAGCCAACCTTTAGGAAAATTTAACTTACTAACAAATTTTCAAGTATTGGTTTTGTAGGGATTTTGTTTGATTGCATGATGAAATCCTCCATACTAACAAATTTTCTGCAACAGACTAATGACACCAATTCAATGGGTGTTGTTTGACTGCAGTTTGTCAGCCCTTGATGCCTATTTTTATTTGCACAGCAAGGTAAAGAAGTGAGAATTAGTAATTTTCATTCAGTATCTTCTTTGCTCTTATAACATTGAAATTTTAGATCTCATCCACCAATTTCCTTCATTGTTCAATACTAATGACTACACACTTATTAACTTCATGTTGCAAAATATGATTCACAGGAGTGAATTCTCATTTCAAACACTGGTTTTGAAGTCTAACAGAACACAGTAAAAAAAAGATAAATTCCTCCATGATGTATCCATAGGAAAAGAAGATAACGCTTCTGAATAAACGAGGAATTGTGGTTCACTTTCAAAAGAGCGAAAATTCTGAGACTTCATCACAATTCTTGGCTTGAGTCAAGATAAGAACAGTGCAAATAAAAACCCTTTTCACTGATTTCATTAAAACAGACACAGAAATTAAATTTCAGACTGCATTTTTATATATAACATGAAATATATTTTCAGGAGATTCTCTTGTGAACATTTTGTGTCCTAGAAATGCTGAAGATATATGAAGCTCAGGTGTATGACATTAAAGTAGCTGAGTTCTATGAACTGGCTGATTCAATCATTTATTATTATTATTGCTCCCTTGGGTTCCTAGTGGAACATAGGGCTTCAACTGCACGTCTCCACTTGCTTCTATCTTCTGGTGTACTTTTCACCTGCATCCATGTTAGTCCATACTGTTCCAGCTCCTCTTCACACGATCTCCTCCATGTCACTCTTGGACGTCCCACTCACCAGCTTCCCTTTCGGGTTCCAATCGAGCACTGGCCTGACGCGCGATGTCACCCAGCGGCCTCCTCAGCAAGTGAGTGTTCAATCCATCTCCACTTTCTCCCACATATTTGTTGGGCGATTGGTTCTCGTTTCGTTTGTTCCCATAGTTTCTTGTTGGTGGTTCTTTCCGACCATCTGATCTTCAATATAGAGCCAGCGAAGACAGTTAGTTGTTGATAAAGGTCTGTAACAGGCTGTTGGAAATATTCTTTGTGACACACCAAGTTTCTGATCCATCCGTATAGAAGAACTGACTTGACTTAACGTTTGTATTGAAAATCCGAATTTTGTTGTTGATGCAGGTTGAGAGACAGTGGAAGATTTCCAGATTGGTTTCAGGTTGATGAATGTGTTTCTCGCCTTCCCGATTCTCGCTCGATTTGACATCCTCGTCCGTTCCACCTGCCTGTAGTTGAGACAATGCTCCCTAGATAAGTGAGTGAATGAAGTAATCTCTTTCAAATCCCTCCCTCCCGTTGATGGCGATTGACGGTGGATGTTGCTACTGTTGTTGTTGTTGGTTGGTTATTTTCATAACCTCCGTCCTGTCTGTGTTCACCTGGATTCCTGTCTTCTCCAGCTGCTTCTTCGACCAGTTTGTTGGTTTTCGCTTGTAAGTCGCTTCATTCATTCATGGAGATATAAAATAACGAAAGCTTCGTAATCAAACCATCCGCCTCAGAGAATGCAAATATATCGCTTTACTCCAACTGGTAAAGTAGAGTGTCATGTAATGAATTAACTGAATACAAAAGAGTCTAGTCTAATTGGAGGTTTCCTATACTCAGATATTAATTTGTATCTGTAAAACTTGACCACGGTAGTAATCGTGTAATCTTCCATAGTAATTTGATTATTTGAATATATATCAGTCAGTGTGTCAATATTATTTACTGAATGATTTTTTGAAAACAATTTACAATTCATAATCATATCAGCAGATTGTAAGTACACAACTTAGAAACTCAGTTTTTGTAGTTCATGTTAACATTTCTCTGTAAATAAAACTGTTTTATTGTGTCATATATATCCAATAAACAAAGTTTTTATTTTCAAATTTAGTGCTGATTGTAAACAATTGGATTAAGCAACTGGACAATTAATAAAGATGCCTGATTGAAATTGTGTGCGCCGGTGGTACAGCGGTGGAGTACTTGCCAACGCATGCATGTAGTCCGCGGTCCGATCCCATGCTGACGCATCGCCTTACTTCTTCTCTAAGCTAGTAATAAGACTGGTGAAGAGGGAAGGTTGGGCACGAGGCCAGCAGTCCTATCTCATAAAAATAAATACCACTGCTACGGAAACTTCAAGACTTTAGCTTGAAGCCCTATATTCCACGGGGAACGTAAGGGAATAAAAGAAAGTTAAAAACGTGACACACACGTTTATCAACTTATGGGCTTGTTTATTCACGGGTAAGAACAGTAGTTTATAAACAAAAAAGGATAAAGAATTGGTAATCAGTAGAATGAAGAATATCGACAAACTACGAAAAAAATGAAAGGCAATGTAAGATACCTAACCAAGGTGCTGTACTCTCCCTAATTCTCTTTAATTTTTTCTACATGTCTCACCATTTTCAAATGATATTAATTTTGTCAAATATGCTGACGACCTGACAGTATCTTTACCTGTCAAATGTCATAGTGACTGCTCTAAACTAAATGGCTTTCTGTCAGAAATCAGCCAGTGGTCCAAGGAAAACGGTCTTACCTTAAACCCCTCCAAATGCCAAACAGTCAATTTCACCTTTAGGCATAAATCCGACCTATACAAACTGGTTGGCTCTCACGAGGTGTGCAACATAGATGGCACTGAAATGGAAACCAAGTCGGAAATTAAATATCTAGGCGTCATTCTATCTCCTGATCTTTCCTGGTCGTCTCATATCTTGGCAATTTCTTAGAAAATATTCCGTCTTACTCTTCTACATCAAGAAGTTAAGACATTCTAGTATAACCCAACCCTTACTCCTATAATTCCTTAACTCTTGCATACTGCCTATTATTCTCTATTGTTCCCCCTTAGTTTTTCCAGGGCTACTGAAGAAAGACAATAACATATTACACAGGATGTTAAAGGTTGTCAGCAGGGTAAGCAACGTGACACTTAACCAGCTTGTTAATATTCTGGTTGACAGGCAGGCATATGGACTCATGTGAAAAATAGGCTAAATCCATTTTATCTAACTCACACCACCCTCTTCACTCACAACTCTCCCCTTGTATCTCATCAGGCTGAACCAGAAGCCTATATAGAAAACTATATGCTCGCACTAGCAAGTACAAAAACTCAACCATACCCTACTTAGCTCGTGTTCTGTGCGATAAAGAAAGCATTAGGCGTGACACCTATAATTCATAAATAGTCAGTAGAACAACTGAACCTCGTCTTTCCAACTCATATCATTTATAGGTACAACGTTTTCTTTCTTTCCCTTTTCTCTCTTTTTTTTCCGTTATGTGCTGCTTTGTTTCTTTCTCTCGCTTACGCCAGTAAATATGATAGCACCTACTTTTCTAACACCTTCAAACACTCTGTTCAATTTTGGCTTTGCTACCGACATGCCAATATGTTGTTGTCATAATGAACTGAGATTTCCTTAATCTATGTAGAATTTTATTTATTGATAATGTACTAACTGGATGCAATACTGTAGTGAAATGCTGAGAATTCCATTCTGTATCACAAGTACTGTTTTGGAATAAAACAAATTATTGTTTATTATTATTATTTATTATTATTATTATTATTATTAATAACACCAAAAAGCCCAAATCACTATCAGAGGCAGAAATTTGAACTAGATCACTTCTTTTATTTATCTAGGAAGGATTGCTTCAACTAAAAGCAGTTGACACCGATAAAGCACATCAAAGCCAACTAGCATCGTAAAGGCAAGACATATCTTCATTACCCGATAATCAGTCTGGAAATCTACAGCAGTAAGCATAAATCACAACAATCCGATTTTCAACACTTATGTCAAGTCAGTGAGGGCTTGTTTATGATTTAGAGACTTGGCGTATCACAAAAAGTGTTAGGATGGAGAACCTGTCGTTGTTAACCGTGAAGTCATGATCGACACGATAACCTGAGTGAACAGTGTTTTCACTGGTTTATTTTTAGCTTGAATTCCCGAGGATCCTCAAGGTCACACGACCAATCAGGTATTGATTGTTTATTTATGACTTATATTTCTGAGGTTTTGTTAACTACATATATACCCTGTACTTTGAATAATAAAAAGGTTGTCACAGTTAAAATAACTATGGTGTCTGTCTCAATGTGGGGAGTATTTTCAAGGGATCAGACACTTGTAGTGTCGTGTCTAGAGGTGCGTCCTAGTCAAGTTAGACAACAACCACACTCCGTTATAACATATTTGGCATTTCGAACAGACTTCAGATTTCTACCAGTAGCTGCCTTCACTCCATAATAAAGATCAAAAGTCCAGAAAAGACAGACAACAAGGGACTCTCAAGTGCAACTAACCAACCAAGAATCCATAGGCCAACAAATACAAAGAAGAAAATGGAGATGGACCGAATACAACGCTGAGGAGAACACTGAGTGACGTCAAGCTCCAGGTCATCTCTCAAGTGGAACACGAATAGGAAACGACAAGTCGAGCGTTATCCAAGGGTGACATGCAGGAGAATGCGTTAAGAAAAGATGAGGACCTGTTGACAATCATGGAACCACCTAAACAGGGCTACAGAAAATAGGTTGAAATGGAGATGTTGAAGTCCTATCTTCCACTTGGAACCTAAGGGAATAATTATAATAAGGTTATTAACAGTTAATAGTAATTACTAGGAGAACCTTAAAGTTACTAGCATATTTGAAGAGATATACTACTGACTGACGCCATTAGTGTGAGACCTCTCACGTCAATTCGTAGTGTTTGCTAGCTAGCCAGCTAGAAGATATATGAATACTGAACAACCGTCTCGCTCGTGTCGGACCCAGCTCACCGACAGCATAAACCAACTTCGACTCAACTTGGAGTGGTGTATATGTTAATCCACTTGAATCCTGTCTATCTACGCTGCTAAGGTGGTAATACATAATAGAATCTAACTGCAACTGTGCAAACTGCATAGTTCAAGATGAGAATTCACAACAGAAATCCAGAATATTCAGGACATAATATGTGACTTGTTCGATACCATCAATGGAAATCAGAAGAACAAGCAGAAATGTATACAGTTTTTTTATAGAAAGAAGGCAAGATTGTAGGCTTTCTGTGTATTACGGAATGTGTGGAATTTAATCAACGCTTAGTTTTCAAATGTTATTCAAATAAATTTGTAGAAAGTAACTAATTCAAACATATTCTTCACCATAAACTAAAATCAGATATTGAACACCTGAATATTAAGAAGCCGTGAAGACGAAGCACTTCAAAATAATGACGAAGCAGATGTCATGTTTTGACAATGACTAGCCTGCAAATCTACCCCTTAGACTTCATTATGTGCATCCTGAGTAAAACTCACTCATCAAAATATTCATATTATTATTGCAAATATATCACTTGTACTACCTAGTTTACACTTAATTTTTGACCTGCATTACAACTCACTGTTAGTTAAAACCTTAACCGATTGTAACTTTGTTCGACAAACTTAATGTACACATACATAAAAACAATGCATATTATTTGCGATTGTACAGCTAAGAAGATGAATTCGCCGAAAAGAGACTCTTCGCTAATCTACGTGTTTTGTTTTCATTAATGCCTGGATGGGGATTATCCATGAATTTTATAAATATTGACCATCTGTCAGTCAGAGAAACATCCAATTATCATATATTAATTAGTAGTTTTGAGAGACTCCCAGAACTAGGGTCATTATTGTTGTACAATTATCGTGTTATATTAGGACGATTACTATTATTTGATATATTTTTGCACGCATTACTCGAGAACACTTTCCAATACCGTTGTGTGAGCCATTTCATTTATCAATAGAGCGGTAAAAATCTATAGCGAAATTGTTGAACATTCATTATTGTTAGCCAGTAGTTGGAGTGGATATTGAACGCCTATATTGGCATCGTACGGGAGGATATCATTAATAGATACATCATTGCATTACTTAAGGATACAAAAGTAGTTAAAATAAATGTTGGACAAATTAGTATCAACATGAATACTTAACGAGAAACTTCTAAATTTAATTACCAATTGTTTATGGGATGAAAAGCTAAGCAGAGAGCATACTGCTGTGAATACAAAAGTTTTATGGTCACTGGTCGTCAAGGTGGTATGTTTAAACAGTTTAGAAATTCACAACTAGTGTCGTCTATATTCAGAATGAGATCAGGTTTCTGTCTAGAAATGCTGCAGTGTCCTGTTAGACATTAAAATATTCTTTTTATCAGCTTCATTAGGTTCTGTATTTATATGTCCATTAAGAACTTTTAATGCTGGTAAGCTACAGCTCATTTTTTTGCACACAATTGGTTTTGATTCCTGAAGTGACAAGCAAAGTGCATACGCTAGCCATCTCTTCTTGTATCTGTCAGTTCAACTACTCCTATGGAGCCAGTTAAATAGTCCGTCGCTCTAGGAACTTAGTTTTCCCTGCTCTGGAAGACTTACCAGTGTGGCTAAATAAGAGTGTGGTTAAAACCATCAACAGTTCAATATTAGACTACCCCAACTAAACGGGCCAGAAAACTAGTATCGCAGAATCTTCCCCTATTATCTCCCAAGTACCGACTAAATTACCAAGAGCTTCTGGGTACTGGGAATACTTCAAACAGCAGAGACTATTGCTATTCGCTTAAAACAACCGGAGCTGTGTTTGCAAAAGAAACAGACAGGTCCAGCCATTTTAAAAAGTTATTTTTGATTATAGCTTGATTCTACACCGTATTTTCGGCACAAGTATGGAATTTTTAGCATGCGATGTCGGTAGCCCAAATTTGCAGGCCAACCATTGATATCAGGTGTGCGTCGGCAGGGGATCGAACCCGGGACCAAATGCATGGTTGGCGAGCGTCCTAACCTCTGTGCTACCTTCGCCTGCTGTGAGACCTTTAAATTCATTAATTCTGTATCGCTGTTATTATTATTATTATTATTTACTATTATTCATATCTGATATTTTCAAGTATTGGTTTCGTAGGGATTTTTGTTTGATTGCATGGAGGATTTCATCATGAGCTGACATCAGTTAGAGAACCACTGGAAAACCTGGGAGTACTGGACAGCTGTTTCGTTAGCCTAGTTTGGGACTCTTCAGCAGTACGCACCCACCGGGGTTTGAACCCAGGACCTTCTGGTTACAAGGCAAGTTCGTAGACCATTGAGCCACTGGGAACCGATCCAATGGTCCTTGAATTCTAATATCTGATATTCAGTTTAATGTTATATTTTTACGCGTATTATCCCTAATAGATGCTTTCGAACTGTAATTTATTGATGTCATTGATTCGATATTTTATAAAAAACCTTATTGTTTTTAATAGAAATAATTCTTTAATTTTTATGGACATGAAGAAGAGGAAGTAATTCAGGAAGAATATTCTTTCTTCACAAGTCAGTCTTATAAAATCAATACAACTTTATTAAAACGTGGTTTTCAGTAAATGGTCACTCAATCTAAAATTAATTCCTGAACCTTTACCTAACCATAACCCTACAAGCATATTATCATTATTGTTCCCTTGGGTTCCTAGTGGAACATATGACTTCAACTACACGTCTCCACTTGCTTCTGTTTTCTGCTGTACTTTTCACTTGCATCCATGTTAATCCACACTGTTTCAACTCCTCTTCACACGATCTCCTCCATGTCACCCTTGCACTGACGTCCCACTCGCCACTTCCCTTTCGGGTTCCACTCGAGCGTTGGTCTGACGCACGATGTCACCCAGCGAGTGGCCTCCTCAGCCAGTGAGTGTCCAATCCATCTCCACTTTCTCCTGCATATTTGTTGAGCGATTGGTTCTTGTTTTGTTTGTTCCCATAGTTTGTTTCTTGTTGGTGATTCTTTCCGGCCATCTGATCTTCAGTATAGAGCGAAGACAGTTGTTGATAAAGGTCTGCAACAGGCTGTTGGAAATATTCTTTGTGACCCGCCGCCAAGTTTCTGATCCATCCGTATAGAAGAACTGACTGACTTGACGTTTGTATTGAAAATCCGATCATTTTGTTGTTGATGCAGGCTGAGTGACAGGGAAGATTTCCAGATTGGTTTCAGGTTGATGAATGTGTTTCTCGCCTTCCCGATTCTCGATTTGACATCCTCGTCCATTCCTCCTGTAGTTGAGACAACTACAAGCATAACCTGGGGCTAATCCGAATTGTAGATATTAACCTTAATACTAAATCTAGCCCTGAACCGATCCTAAATGCAACTGTAACTAAGAAAATAATTAGGATGGAATAGCAGATTAGATTGTGAATAAAATAAATGTTAAACAATGGAGCAATCTGATTGGTTCGTCAAGGTCGTTCATTCTGAACGCTTTTCTTTACAGATAACAGTCTAAATCTTGCTCGATGTGCAGAAGTCTTTATTATATGGCTTTTTTATGCTGAAAAAGTTCTCACATTGTTTAACCTAATTATCTGTCCTTTTTTATCGATCTATTTCGCAATTTTTGGATGTTAATGAGTGTTCTTTGCCTACGTAATTATGGGCATGTTTTAGTGATAAGACAAATAATATCATATGAAAAAAGAACAATTATAACAAATAATGAGAAATGAGGTAAAATATTTCTAGTTATAATTATAGTTTGATAACAAGCGATAAAAGAGATAATATAACGTAAAGTAACAAGTTGGCAGAGGAATCATCAAAGATGGGACTTCAGGTGAACATAGAGAAAACAGAGGTGATGAAGATTCCTGGACAAGAACAACAACAACAGACAACAATCAGCATAAATGGGAGGAACCTGAAAGAAACAACCTCTTTTACCTACCCACCTAGGAAGCATCGTTTCAACTACAGGCGGAACTGACGAGGATATCAAAGCAGCGAGGATCGGGAAAGCAAGACAAGCTTTCACTACTCTCAAGTCTGTGTGGAGGTCAACAGCACTCAGCATCAAAACGAAATAAGATCCGGATTTTCAACTCCAATGTGAAGTCAGTACTACTCAATAAGCGGATCAGAGACTTGCACTGCGCGTCATAAAGAGCATCTCAAACAAACTACAGACCTTCATTAACAGTTGTCTTCGCTCAATACTTCGCTCAAGATCAGATGGCCGGCCAGAAATGATCAGCAACAGGGATCTCTGGCAATGAGCGAACCAACCCAGCAGGAACCGATTGTGAAACAAATAGGCAGGAAGAAATGGAGATGGATTGGCTGGCCATACTCTGAGGAAACCATCAAGTGACATCACTAGACAAGCCATTGCTCGAGTGGAACCCGACTGTATTGGAAGCGGCGAGTTGGTCGTCAGTGCAAGGGTGACTTGGAGGAGGTCATGTGAAGAGGAGATGAAAACGTGTGGACAGACTTGGAGCCAGGTGAAGACTCTAGCAGAGAACCGAACGCAATGGAGACGTGTGGCTGAAGCCCTATATTCCTCTAGGAATTAAAGGAAGCAATAATCATAATAATAATAAAATAGTAGTTCGTAAAACGTATACGTCTTGGAAATGGATATGAAATTAATGGGGTTAATATGATTATCGGGCAACTAAAACATTACATAACATGGAGAGAAGTTTGATAAAATAGAATTTAACATTACAAAAAGTATACTACTTTAAAATAATAAATGGGACAAGGGAAATGGAACTGAAAACTTTTCGAAGTGAGAATAATAATAATAATAATTGTAGTAATAAGGAAAAGGTACATAGATTTATTAAACAAGATGAAAAAATTAATAAGTGTTTATCCCTCTATGAACAAGGTAGAAATAAGGATTGTACATACCTCTTTTGTACACAAAAGTCTAACGTGAATTTATGGCAAAAGCCTCCAGTGTTTTTAGGAAGTTGGAACAAAGAAAATGCCACAAGTTAACACGAATTGCATGAGCAATCTTAAAATCTTCGAGAGTTGGTTTGTAAGGATTAGATTTGTTTCTTTCACGAGTTTGACCACGGATTGATATCAGTTAGAGAACCATTGAAAACCAGAAAGGAGTACTGGACAGCTGTTTCATCCTAGTTGGGGGATCATCGACAGTATGCACCCACCACTGAGGTTCAAACCCAGGGCCTCCCAGTTTCAAGGCAATCTCGTATACCATTCAACCACTGGGACCCGATTCAATGGCCAGTGCATGAATTCTAACTTCTACCAATTCGTGATTTAGCGAAACCACCAACCAATGTCATCGGTGGGACATCCATCCCCACACTTGACTGGATAGACCTCACTGGTCACGACTTCTCACCAGAAGAACTCCAGGGAACTTCATTCTGTTGCTGTCCGGTACTCCCCGATTCTCAATGCTTCTTTAACTGATATCAGTCCGTGATCAAACTCGTAAAATAAAACAAATCTTAAAATCATCTGGTAGAGTGACAGAATTCGATCAAGTGTTCCAGAATAAGAATTCGCAGACCCTTCCTTTCTGCCTTGTAAAACCATGCTGGAATATGCCCTTGTATCCGCGTGGGAAACATTCTCTGGCTGTGGCTGTTATACCTTGCTTGAAAAATGTACGTAGAATTCAGTCTGCACCAAACACAGGACTAGACGCATGATACTAGGTAGTATCCAGTCACAGCATAAAATACAGTCCTACAGAAGGTCAGTCGTCAGTTCGAATACCTGAGTGGTACCGTATCCGACTGCAGCACTGGATGGAACGAGTTCCAGTCTCAGAAGGGACTTTTAATTCCTCCAAGATTGCAGACACGCCTTGCTGATGAGTGCCGGCAAGCACGAAACCTAAGTCTAAGGTTTCCTGATGGTTACTTCCAACCATCTAATTGTAATATAAATAAAAGATGAATGCATATAAAGCGTATCGTCGATAAGAACATGAGATAAAAAAGTATAGGTTTCAAAGGGTGCGTTATAGTCAGTTAGGCTAATAATACTACTATGGAGAAATAAACGGACAAATGGGATACGCTTGATGAAAGTTCAAAAGGTCACAGATAACTATTACCTGAAGTAGTATCAGGTAATGAGGAGTTTGATAAAGTGTGAAATAAAGGATTGTATGAATACAGTAACAAATTTGAGAAGCTTTCAGTAAGCCCAAGGTAAAATATATAAGGGAAAAATGAGGACAGAAATTTAAAGTATTGATTATTAATGTTTACAGAGGATTTGTTGACCTTAATGCAGGCCAATATAAAAACAAAGCGGCTGGATATACTTCTTTTGAGTACAGAAATAACAGTTAGAGGACCATTGAAAACCAGGAAGTACTGGACAGCTGCTGTTTCATCCTAGTTTGGAAGTCATCGGCAGTATGCACCCATCACCGAGGTTCAAACCCAGGGCTTCCAGGTTTCAAGGCAAATTCGTATACCATTCAGCCACTGGGACCCGATTCAATGGCGAGTGCATGAATTCTAACTTCTACCGATTCGTGATTTAGCGCGACTCCAACCATTGTCGTTGGTGGGACATCCATCCACACACATGACATCTAATTGGACCTCACTGGTCACGACTTCTCACTAGAACTCCAGGAAACTCCATCCTGTAGCAAGTGACTAGCGGGCATCAGATTAATTTTCTATAGTTTGGTTTGTAAGGATCAGTATGGTTCACTAACTGATATCAGTCCGTAATCAACTCGTAAAACATAACTAGTCCTTACAAATCAAACTACAGAAATAACACCTACTTGTAATAATCCCTATGGGTGCGGCTGAAAAGAAGAGATATAGTCTTGATAGGTTAATGAGAACGAAGTAGACTACCTAGGGTGTCTACTCTGATTCAACTGAATATCCACTGACCATGCATTCGGTTAAACATAGAGGTACATGCTGGTGCTCTCATGGATAAGTTCATTTGAGTACGGTGCATGTAACTAGCTCTTTAGAAGCATTCCAGCTGGTAGACTCACACTGATGAGGTCATAATCACTAATGCATCGTTGAGTGTGTAAATTGGACAAATTCAGTACAAAAAATGATAGTTTCTAGGCGATCTCATTCTCATTAATGACACAGAATTGATCAAGTTAGTTACCTTGTTGACAAAATTTTCATCATCACTATGATTTAAGGTTTACATTAATCATTTTCAAGTTTTACACAGTAGGCGGTGAGAAATGTACAATGAGCCGGAAAACGCACTGTTATTTCTCTTTGAGTGTGAATTCTCTCGGAACACTAGTGATCAGCATGAATAGCATGAACAGTTAAACTTTGAAACGTTTGTAATTCAAATTACTAGCTGTATAAAGACGTAATTCTAGTTAATTCTAGCTAGTCTAATTTTTTTCGTCTTTATTTTCCAAAGCCAATTTTATTGATTTCTATCTTTCTATTTACCTTTAAATTTGAATATATTAAATTAAAATTTTCCTGATTAATTGTTTTCACACTTGCATCAATGTATACAGATAGATACATATCGTTTACATGAAATCATTTGAAACAATAGCGTACTGAAAAGATTATTGATTTCCAATTTTCATTTTTTTTCTTTTTCGCAAGGCGTTTCTCTAGTAATCTACCATTCTAATTAATCAATATTTTATTTTCATGTTTACTGAGTGATTTAGGTATCATTATGTAAATAATTGAAAGTAAGCATTAGTTAGTTATATATATATGTCGTTGCTTGACCTAAAACTGCTGAATGGCTTCATGCTCCTAAGGAACAGTTAGAAATGTTCATCATTAGATTTCTGAACATTATCCTCAGTGGTTAAACAAGAGACAAAAATGGTCTATTTGTTTCTTTGTTTTAACTCACCTTGTAGATATTGAAAACAAAGTCGATGTAAACAGGGCAATTAAAGATATCTAATCTTATTTAAACTTAATTATTTCGCCTTACGAGTTCATCTGTTACATACTAGCTGAAGCCTTCGGATTCAGTTTCTGAAGAAGTCTAACTTATGTGTTCAGAAGCAGTACGTACAAACGCTATACCCTATCTTGGCCAACATTGCTTTAAACTATCTTTAACTGTAGCATAAATTTTCCTCTTAATTTTATCTAATATTCTTACATTTTAATGCATATAATCATTTACACATACTTTTGAAATGTAATTCTATCGATCGTAACAGCTCGATGTGAATTAACGATTATTTTTTAAATATTAGTTGAGAAGCTTTTATTGTCTTTCTAGACATCTTCAGAGCAGACTTCAACATTACATTACATGAGGTTGTAGAACTCTCCATGATTTTTTCAAACATCTATCCCGGTAACCTTGAGTTGTGATTGGTTGTTTCTGAATATTTTCTCACCCTGTTTATTATTTATTATTATTGTTCCCTTGGGTTCCTAGTGGAACATAGGGCTTCAACTACACGCCTCCACTTGCTTCTGTCTTCTGCTTCACCCTGTAGGTCACATGTATTGGTATTGATTATTTTGTTCACCTGTAAGTTGACCTTCTGTCCATGTGACTCACATTACTATTGTTCGATAAGTCTTATCAATGTTAATGTATCTGCAGTATGCAAATTAGTCTGAGTCCCAGGGTTCTGTCATTTTCGACGTTTCCTTAACCTATTCTATTTGTACATGTTTGCAGTTGAATTACTATCCATAGTTGTCTACTTGGATGGATACCAGTGAATGGATGTCATTTCTTTTGACAGACAGTTTTTGAACTCGAACGAACACTTTTATATGGATTAGCAAGGCCATGTTGACCAGAACCATGTCCAGGACTTGATGCAGATTATCTCCAACCGCCTAATATTGATTAGTAGCGCACTGTGATGGCGAATCATCTAGGTTCACGACGTTACTGCTAAATAAATTGCCAGAATTCAGTTAGCACGAGCATTAAAGACTAGAGTCATGAGGTCAGTTATTCTTCATTGATCAATTGGTGTAAAGTTGGTGTTTATTTATTTATTCCGGGATAACAACCAGATTTTAGAGGCATGTTTATCACTGTTAGGAACTCCTAATTTGAATTCCAACGCTTAATAGTTGTCATGTCACGATTGAAACTTAAGTGGTCCAAGGAAAACGGTCTTACCTTAAACCCCTCCAAATGCCAAACAGTCAATTTCACTTTTAGGCATAAATCCGACCTATACAAACTGGTTGGCTCTCACGAGGTATGCAAAATAGGTGGCACGGAAATAGAAACCAAGTCGGAAATTAAATACCTAGGCGTCATTCTATCTCCTGATCTTTCCTGGTCATCTCATATGTTGACGATTTCTTAGAAAATATTCCGTCTTACCTATCTTCTACATCAAGAAGTTAAGACATTCTGGATTAAACCAACCCTTACTCCTACACATCGTTAACTCTCGCATTCTGCCTATTATTCTCTATTGTTCCCCCTTAGTTTTTCCCGGGCTACTCAAGAAAGACTATTATTCCCTATGAAGCAGGATTTTACAGGTTGTCAGCAGGGTTAGCAACGTGCCACTTAATCAGCTTGTTAATATTCTGGTCGACAGGCAGGCACATGGACTCATGTAAAAAATGGGCCAAATCCATTTTATCTAACTCACACCACCCTCTTCACTCACAACTCCCCCCCTGCATCTTATCAGGTAAAACCAGAAGCCTATAAAGGAAACTATATGCTCGCACCAGAAAGTACAAAAACTCAACCATACCCTACTTAGCTCGTGTTCTGTGCGATAAAGAAAGCATTAGGCGTGACACCTATAATTCATTAAATAGTCAGTAGAACAATTGGATCTCGTCTTTCCAACTCATATCATTGATAGGTACAACGTTTTCTTTCTTTCTTTTCCTTTTCTCTCTTTTTTCTCTTTTTTCCGTTATGTGCCGCTTTGTTTCTTTCTCTCGCTTACGCCGGTAAATATGATAGCACCTACTTTTCTGACACCTTCAAACATTCTGTTCAACTTTGGCTTTGCTACCGACATGCCAATATGTTGTTGTCATAATTAACTGAGATTTCCCTAATCTATGTAGAATTATATTTATTGATAATGTACTAACTGGATGCAATACTGTAGTAAAAATGCTGAGAATTCCATTCTGCATCACAAGTACTGTTTTGGAATAAAGCAAATTATTATTATTACTATTATTTAAAAGAATTGCAAAAATCACAAAGTTACGTAATCCTGCGTTTTTCTGTGCGAAATATAATCATTTAGGGGAATTTAATATTTGATGGTAAAGTGGTGGCGCAGGTTCGATTCCCGGTTGAAGAGTTGTCTCTTAAGTAAATTGACTGTATAGTGATATAATTCTCACTGGTCTAGGTTCAATCTCCATCAGATGGCATCATAAACCTCATCTGCCTTACTAGCTGGTAGTGAGACAGGTAAAAATAAAAATGGAAGTTTGGTGGTGAAGTCAGCAACCTCATCCCATAAAAATAACAACAGGATTGCTACTGAAACTTCAGAGTGTTAAGCTTTATGTTCTAGTCGAAACCTAAAAGGATGACAAAAATTCCATAATATGAATTCCTTAGATGGAGAGTGAAGAAGAGAGAGTGAGAGGAACTACAACGTTTATTAGTGCGTTACAGTGTTAATTTAAGTTTTTAAATGGCAATTGTTTTGATAATGTCTAGAGAATTTTATCAACTAAAAGATACTTCTTATGATAAAGTGATGACTGACTGGCATTTATTCGGTGACTAAACACCAAAACTTCAGAATATTAGACGGTATATCGGTACAGCAAGTTTCAAACACCTTGGCAGTGAGAATGAATACCTTCCAAGTTTAGATGTAAAATCCCACTATGTTGAAATTAAACTGTCTGTCTGTATTTCCTCAACTCAGAGTAATATTCAGTATGGCGTCAGCAGAGTTAAATGTACAGACGATAGTGAAGCGACCAAAACTGACTCGTTATAGTCTGAACGCATGAAACCTATCTCTCTGTGTCTTACTTACTGTATAGCTGACAAAACTTCCTTGAGACATGCACAGTCAAAAAAAGCTCCAAAGACAGCAGAATGATGATTATCCTGGAGTAATTTTGCGGTCCTGTTAAATGGACGGTGGATCTGGTCCCAGTGGTTTAATGGTCTCGATAGCCTTGTAACCAGAAGGTACTGGGTTCGAAACTCAATGTGTGTACTGATGAAGAGTTCCGAACTAGTACGAAACAGCTGTTCAGTACTTCTTGGTGGTTTTCCAATTGTCGTCTAACTGACGTCAGTTCATGATGATGAAATCTTGAAATAATGGCAAACTGAAAAACTCAACACTAGGCAGCCATACAATTCAGTCTAAGTAGAAAACGAGCACTTAGAATCAAGTAGAGTATGCTCCAAAAAGGTTGGATCGAAAACTGTGTCGACAAAAATCATACACTAACGCTCCCAGAGGACAGTTCAAGGTCAGGAATGACTTTCATTCACACAAACAACATCATATTGTACAACACATTATCAGTGTGCGTACACATAACCATAAAAATAAGTATTAAAATTAGATATTGAACAAGCACAAAGACAAATAGTAAAGTTCGAATCAACATGTGATATATACAAATGTCATAACAATGAGGCACAGTATTGGAAAAGAAAGCGCAATAATTAGAAAGTTAGTTGAAACTTCTAAATAAGTATAAACGTTGTCATTCATTAGATCGTCCAGCAAGAATTTCCCAAACAATTATTCCCCTTACAAAAATTTATTTGAACAATAAAAGAGCAGAAGATGCAGTTCAGCGAAAAGTCTATTTTTTCCGTGGGTTCACTTAAATAAGTGTATAATTATTATATTATTATTATTATTGTTTCCTTTAATTCCTAGAGGAACATAGGGCTTCAGCCAACCGTCTCCATTGCGGTCGGTTTTCTGCTAGAATTTTCACCTGCCTCCAAGTCTGCCCACACGTTTTCATCTCCTCTTCACATGACATCCTCCATGTCACCCACCCTTGCACTGACGACCAACTCGCTGCTTCCCATTCAGTTGAGTTCCACTCGAGCAATGGCTTGTCTAGTGATGTCACTTGGTGCGTTGTTTCCTCAGAGTATGGCAAGCCAATCCACCTTCATTTCTTCCTGCCTATTTCCTTCACAATCGGTTCCTGCTGGGTTGGTTCGCTCATTGCCAGAGATCTCTGTTGCTGATCTTTTCTGGCCGGCCGGCCATCTGATCTTGAGTGGTATTGAGCGAAGATAACTGTAAATGAAGGTGTGTAGTTTGTTTGAGATGCTCTTTATGACGCGCATTGCAAGTCTCTGATCCGTATAGTGCGTAGCACTGACTTCACACTGGATTTGCGACAAACAGCGAGCAATGAGGAAACAGGCATAAAATGGACTCACACAAAAAATTTAGAGGATCTGGACTTCGCCGTTGATATATTGTCTGATTTCCCACAAACTGGAAGGTATACAAGCGAAAAGCAACAAGTTGGCAGAAGAAGCATCCGGAGAAGATAGGACTTCCTTCAGGTGAACATAGAGAAAACAGAGGTGATGAAGATTTCTGGCCAACAGCACCACCAACAGCAACAACAACAACAGACAACAATCAGCATAAATGGAAGGAACCTGAAAGAAACAACCTCTTTTACCTACCGACCTACCTGGGAAGCATTGTTTCAACTACAGGCGAATGGAACTGGTGAGGATATCAAAGAACCAGAAAAGCAAGACAAGCTTTCACTACTCTCAAGTCTGTGTGGAGGTCGACAGCATTCAGCATCAAAAATAAGTGTACAATAGTAGTTACATATAACTTTTATTTGATAGGCATACATAGTATATCGACTAAAGTAGTTACTCAGTCCTAGTAGCAATTAGAAGATACAATAATCAGTTTTAAAGTGTTACTTTGCAGGTATTTGATTGATTTAAGGTTATTTCATACAACTAGTTTGCGTTATTCGCCTGAAGAAAGAAAGAAAGTACAAACATATTTGCAGGCTAATACGAGCTTGTTTCATTTCGTGAATTCTCTTCAACTGTGTACATCCGAAATAAAACCAAATTATAAGTTACAAATCGGCTGAAGTCTTATGTTCCGGCGGGTACGTACTGATGAAGAGTCCCAAAACTAGGACGAAACAGCTGTCCAGTACTCCCAGGTTTTCCAATGGTTCTCTAACTAATGTCAGCTCATGATGAAAATCCTGTAACCAATCAAATCTCTACAAACCAACACTAGAGTAATAATAGTAATTAGACAAGGGAGTAGAGTTCAGATTTTGCTCAAAAACCAGCATGGGTTAGAGGCAACACACACACACACACAAAACAGAGTGAATCTATCCAATAGTATGACTGAAACTTCATGAGGGTGGTAGTGAGTAGTAAAGTAAAATTGTAACATAGACAAACAGTTAATTAAATTTAGGAAGTTAATATTGAGTTCAACTCATTAAGTGAATAACAAAAAATTAAATTAAATATGCAACGGAACAAATGACTAAAGCACACGAATATATATCGATTACAGTTACCAAGGTAGTGAGAATTTAATCACGCTATCCCACTGTTTACAAAGGTTGGGTCAATGTCTTTGGATGTCAGTGACTTCTAAGAACCCAACAAACTAACCATGGTTTTCCGTATGTATTGATTATTTCCATAGCCTGACTAATTTCCACTGCATGTCGTGTGTCAATTGTATTGTATCTAGCAATTGCACTTGAGCCGAACACTTTGCTGCCCTTCTTTATGAGGGGAATTTACGGATATGCTCGGAAATTTAAATATAGATGTTCTCCTCTATGTCCTTCTTATGTACTTACTGCCGCAAGTGCAAGTGAACTGGTAAATGCAAATGGAGTTGACATGCAAAGCAGGATACTTATCTAATTTTGACTGAGTTAACGACCATACCGAATCATTCTGGCGCTTAGACCACGAACTGATATCGGTTTTAGAACTATTGAAAACCTAGGAGTAGGGAACAGCTGTTTTGTTCTAGTTCTGGGACTCTTCAGCAGTATACACCCTTGACACCATTGGTGATGCAGCCGAAGACTTGTAGATTACAAGAAAATTCCTTCAATCACTCAGCCCACTTATTCTAACTTCTTCCAATTGAATTTATTTACAATTTAGCGCTCACTAGAGACTGATGACAAGATGAAGTCACCTGGAGTTCTAGTGAGAAGTCGTGGCCAGTATGAGAACAAGTACATGCCTATGACGTTAACCAACAGTCATGCTATGTATCGCAAATTAGTAGAAGTTAGCCCATTGAGTTCCATCCCAGTGGCTGAATGGTCGATGGGATAGCCTCATGAACTAATGTCCCTGGATTTGGTCCCCAATGGATGGGTTAAGGATGCGTACCGTTGAACAGTCTCAAACTAGGACAAAATGGTTGCCAGGTACTCTCTGCGTTTCAGTGGTTCTCTAAATGGTGTCACTTTGTGATCTTGTGATCTCGTTCTTGTAACTAGTGGATCATCTCCACGGGATACCTATTATATTATTATTGTTCCCTTGGGTTCCTAGTGGAACATAGGGATTCAACTACACGTCTCCACTTGCTTCTGTCTTCTGCCATACTTTTCACTTGCATCCATGTTAATCCATACTGTTTCAACTCCTCTTCACACGATCTCATCCATGTCACCCTTCAACGTCCCAATCACCACTTCCCTTTCGGGTTCCACTCGAGCTATGGCCTGACGCGCGATGTCACCCAGCAAGTGGCCTCCTCAGCGAGTGTCCAATCCAGCTCCACTTTCTCCTGCATATTTGTTGGGCGATTGGTTCTTGTTTTGTTTGTTCCCATAATTTCTTGTTGGTGATTGTTTCCGGCCAGGTTTCAGGTTGATGAATGTGTTTCTCGCCTTCCCGATTCTCGATTTTGACATCCTCGTCCGTTCCACCTGCCTGTAGTTGAGACAATGCTCCCTAGATAAGTGAGTGAATGAAGTAACCTCTTTCAAATCCCTCCCGTTGATGGTGATTGCCGGTGGATGTTGCTGCTGCTGTTGTTGTTGTCGGTTGGTTGGTTATTTTCATAACCTCCGTCTTGTCTATGTTCACCTGGAGTCAGTCCTGTCTTTGCTGCTTCTTCGACCAGTTTTTCGGTTTTCGCTTGTAAGTCTTCGATTTTGTGTGACATCAAACATAAATCATCCACGCGCGAAATCCAGGTCTTCTAGATTCTTCACGTTGGTCCAGGATATCCCTGTCTTCTCGTTTCCTACGGGATACTTATAAATGGTGCAAAGTAATCAAACGTATGAAGATAAATAAGTTAACATTTGTTTTTGTATATATTCTTGAAATAACCTTTAAAAAGTCAGATGTATCCAACAAAAGGATAGAAGCAAAGATGAACAGATATCACAAGCGAAAGTTAACAAAACAAAGTGGTGTATAGCAGTTACTAAGGCTACTCAACAAAAACCATGCAAAACATTGAAAGGAATAAATAGGAGATAAACAGACGTAAATGAAACCTAAAATTCTGACTAAAACAAAAGGAAGTGGTTGCTCCAGTTTCATTTTTTTCTGCATAGCGTAGACTTTTCCATATAGATGTAGCTAGTACAATGGCAATAGAAAGAATTTGGATGGATGACTGTCATCTTTGAGAGAATATTCTCTTTACTTTATAAATGAACTAAAATTCAGTGCCTTTTTGAAAGGAGTGACAGGTGTTGAGAATATATGCATTTATTGCACTTCTAATCGATTAACTGTTTCCATTTTGAGACTACACTGGATAATGTTACTTAACCTTTTCTGACAGAATTGACATCACACATTGATATAAGAATAAAACTTGTGCACTGTGGTAGAGTGTAATTCCATTATGGGTAAATTTTATTTTGATAAAGTCTCACAGTGTTTGTTATACAGTAATATTTACTGATGACGTTTCGAGCACAATTTATTGCCTCATAATCATATCAAGGTAATCACACGACTTCCTAAATTCATCTATATAGTTCCATTGTTTTTCACTTGATTTGATTGGTAGTATTATTTTCCATATTTCGGGTATGAGTGATGATTCATTTCTATTGCATGTGTTGGGTGTAGATTCGATGAACAAGGATTCAGTAATCAACCTCTCTCTCCACCTACCTAGATTACTTTTAGAATTTTAACCCTCTCCCACCCTATTGTGTGGTTGTGTGTTAATGCATGCATTGCAATTGCTAAGCTTTTTTCTAAATTACTTATCTTCTCTGGGTCAACCATTCTTACCTTAGCTAAATTCTTATGTCAGGGGTAGTCAGATTGCCAGAGCATAAGAATTTAGCTAAGGTAAGAATGGTTGACCCAGAGAAGATAAGTAATTTAGAAAAAAGCTTGGCAATTGCAATGCATGCATTAACACACAACCACACAATAGGATGGGAGAGGGTTAAAATTCTAAAAGTAATCTAGGTAGGTGGAGAGAGAGGTTGATTACTGAATCCTTGTTCATCGAATCTACACCCAACACATGCAATAGGAATGATTCATCACTCATACCCGAAATATGGAAAATACTACTACCAATCAAATCAAGTGAAAAACAACGGAACTATATAAATGAATTTAGGAAGTCGTGTGATTACCTTGATATGATTATGAGCAATAAATTGTGCTCGAAACGTCATCAGTAAACATTACTGTATAACACTGTGAGACTTTATCAGAATAAAATTTACCCATAATGGAACTGACATCACACAGTCTAATATTCCTTTCTCTCACAGGGGCAGTCCAGTTGGTTGATGCATATCGTCAAAAACAGAAGTAAGAGACGTACAGTTCACAGGAGAATAGTAGCCTGAGGGATAACGCAAAGAAACTCCTTCTACAAGTGGTGAATATCCTCTTCCTTAAGATGTTAGCTAGTGAGTCACTTCTGAAGTTCAGTACCACTTCCTCCAATATGTAGCTGAGGATGTCTCACGGAATTTACTGACTCCTTGAAGTAATTTTCTTCTTCTTCTTGGATGTCAGATGGATATAACGAAAATGATAATATCGTCTAAGTTATTTATTTTAGAATGTAAATAATTGCATAGCATAACTTTATTGACAGGATAAACATTACACTAAATGTGAGATTATTTGAGATATTTATGGGTACAAGGATTTCTATGGATGTCAACATCCTGTTATAATTAAAGTCTTTTTAGCACAGATTATTGATTTCATTTGTGAATCTCTGCTAGAAAGTTATATGGAAGCAGGTATTCCACCTCAAACACTACTTGTACGATGAACGTGTAGTTATAGTTTTAACTAGGAAATGTATCGTCAAGTGGAAGGAAGATGTCCTCCGTTTAGCCGACACGTTTATAGAAAAATTAGCGAATATGAATAAAATTATTAAGAAGAGCCTTTTCAAAACTTTCAGTAGGACTCACTCACAAAATTGGTTCACATATGAAACAGAGAAAGACAATAAGTACTTCATCACTTCTCCACGTCCGGCTGGCAAGGAGGTAAGATGGAAGTATTATTCGGGGTATGCGTTGAACAACATATTCGTTTGTTTCTCAAACGTATAAACAAAGTCATATCAGCACTTGGGTATGTCGTGCTAGGAAAATCTGTGCAACCGACACTGTAGGCAACACAATAAGGAAAAGAGAACACCCATTATATGAGGACGGATATGTAGAAAAAATTGTCCAAGTTTCCATGATGACAGTAGACAGTGAGATATGCCTGCAAACAGTGCAGAAAAAGTGTACGTCAACAAAGACTGAGCATTTTGGTCCAACATAACCAACCAATCATTATTATTATTGTTTCCTTTAATTCCTAGAGGAACATAGGGCTTCAGCCAACCGTCTGCATTGCGTTCGGTTCTCTGCTACAGTCGTCACCTGGCTCCAAGTCTGCCCACAAATTTTCATCTTCTCTTCACATGACCTCCTCCAAGTCACCCTTGCACTGACGACCAACTCGCCGCTTCCCTTTCATTCGACTTCCACTCGAGCAATGGCTTCTCCTGAATCCAACCTGTTCCGGTCGAAGGTGTACATCCAGGGCATGTTTGATTCTCTCCAGGATGATGCGGCTTACTATTTTGCTTGGGATGGACAGGAGCATAATTCCGCGCCAGTTCTTGCATTGACTCAAGTCTCCTTTCTTTGGTAGTTTGAATAAGTAGCCTTTCTTCCAATCCTCGGGTACTTTGCCTTCTTTCCACACCTTCTCCAGTAGTGACATCATCAAGTTCGCTGTTATCTCTGGGTCCATTTTCAATGCCTCTGCTGGGATTCCATCTGGTCCTGCTGCTTTTCCAGCTTTTAGCATCTTGATTGCCTTCAGGACTTCTGATTTCGTCGAGGGGTTGTTGTTCATTGGTAGCTCTGTCTTTGTCGTTGGTATTGTTGGGCGCATTGTAGGTGGTGGTCGATTTAGGAGTCTTTTGAAGTGTTCAGCCCAGTGTTTCCTTTGCTCCACTTCTTTGTTGAGTGACTTTCCATTGTCATCCTTCACCGGCTTGATTTGTGTCAAACGTTTGCCCGATAGGTACCTAGTAGTTTGGTAGAGTGTTGCGAGGTCTCCTTTGCCTGCAGCTTGTTCTGCCTCACTTGCCATGGTTTCATAATGCTTTCTTTTGTCTTCCCTGGCAGTCTTCTTTACTCTTTTGTTCAGTGTCTTGTAGCTTGCATTCAAATCCTGTTTTTGTTGCTCTTCGGTGCACTGGAGAATCTTTTGTTTCACCATCCCTCTCTCTTCTATTAGCTTCCAAGTGTCCGTAGTGAGCCATTGTTTGTCCTGTCTCTTCTTTCTGCCTAGAACTTCCATGCAGGTTTGACTCCACACTGTTTTCAAGTTGTTCCAGTGCTCTTCGACGCTGAACTCTTCGCCAGTGTTGATTTGTGTCTCGGCTTTGTCCTTTATGCTTGCAGTGAAGATATCCTTTGTGTCCTGGTCCTTCAGTTTTTGAGTGTTTAACTTGGCTTGTGGTCTATCTGCAGCTCCTGTTTCTCTGAAAGCTTTTAATTTGATTTGGATTGTCCCTCGTACGAGATAGTGGTCTGAGCCAATGTCTGCTCCTCTTCTTACTTTTGTGTCCAGTAAGCTGCGTCTCCACTTCTTCGAGATTTAGATGTAGTCATTTTGGTTTTTGGTTCGCCCATCTGGTGACACCCATGTAGCCTTGTGCATATCCTTGTGTTTGTATTAACCAACCAATGGGATATGCAAATTAAGAACAACACATTTGGGTGAACAATACTGTTTTCAATTAGATCGCATCAGGCTTAAATCTAATACACAGCATAACTTTACAAATAAAAATTGAATTATAAACCAATCATGGTGTTTTGTCAATAGGATAATAAGATTGTGCATATAAATTGTGCAATTAGCCATAGTAATAGTAATGCCACATCTAAGTGCATTTATCAATACACCTGCACCTGCGGTGACAGTTATGTTGGTCACACTACAACTAGACAGTTTAGCCAACGTATCACTACTGAACATCTCCCATCGTGGTGGTTTGGCAAAGAGCAGACAAAAAATATCTGTAGCTCCACTTTGTCACATTTAGTTGATAGTGGTCATGTAGTGGAGAAAACGAAAGCATTCAGTGTAATTCGTCGCATCCCACCGAATCTTTCCAACAGATTTTGTATTCATTTAATTCTGTTTTAGATTCTCCCATCGATTGATTGGACCGAAGTGCTCGGTATCAGGTTGACAATGTTGGCTTCTTGTGCAGATGCTTCAACGATGTCTGGGCGAGTAATTAGAAGTTAACTGGTGGATGGTGACTTGCAGTGGAGACGGAACACTTGGGTTCAATCAATCGATGGGAGAATCTAAAACTGAATTAAAATAATTAACATGACCCGTTGTACAAGAGGTGGCTCTCGTGGCCCATGTGGTCTAGTGGATAACCCTTTGGCGTTTGAAACTATGGTCACTGGGTTCGAGCCTCGGTGGGAACATCATCACTCACTGCGGAATGCATGCACATCCACATGACAAGTCCCAAATAGGATGAAATGCACGTCCTGAATTCCACTGCAAGTCACCATCCATCAATTAAGATTTCGTATTCGTCTACTGCACATAGCTGAGGCAATAGGCATTCGAACTATTAAACCTAAACAATGCATTGCAAAGAAGTTCATACAACTATTATCTCTCCAATGGCCTATTAAGACATAACCAACTGATGACGTCTCCACCACCCCTTACTTATATTTTCAACCCTCCTCTTACAATCTTATCATATCTTCATTAAAAACGTATTTTATTTACTTTCCTTACAATCTAGCATTACTCAATCGGTCCATTTGTTTTTCTGAGCCTTTATCGACTACGTCTACCTGGACATTTGTTTGTTTGATCATACTGTTATCTTGTTATCTTAGATGCCTTACTCTTTCATTCTAGTTTTTGCTGGAATAATTACTATTATTTTTACGAGTTGATCACGAATTGATATCAGTTAGAGAACCATTGAAAACCAGGAAGTACTGGAATGTTGTTTCGTCCTAGTCTGGGAATCATCGACAGTACGCACCCAATGGATGTCCCACCGATGACAGTGGTTTGTGGTCACCCTAAAATCACAAATTGCTATATGTTAGAATTCATGGGCTAGCCACTGAATCAGGTCTCAGTGGATGAGTGGTAAACCAGTTTACCTTGTAACCATAAGGTCCTGGGCTCGAACCATGGTGGTAGGTGCGTACTGTCGATGATTCCCAAACTAGGATGAAACAGCTGTCCAGTACTCTGTGGTTTTCAATGGTTCTCTAACTGATATCAATCCGTAATCAATTTGTAGAAACAAATCTAATCCTTACAAACCAACTATTGAAAATTATTATTATGACTAATCGCACAATTTATGTGCACAATCTAGTCATCCTATTGACAAAACACCATGATTGGTTTATATTTGAATATTGATTTGTAAAGTTATGCTGTATATTAGAGTTAAGCCTGATGAGATCTAATTGGAAACAGTACTGTTTGCTTAAATGTCTTGTTCTTAATTTTACTATGGGAATATTTAATATGCAAATTAGTTTAAATAAACACTCTATTATGTTATAGCTAAGAAACAATAGTCACATTTTTACCACAACCCTTAGAAATCTATACGTTCTGTTTAAATATTCACAATGATTCACTAAGTAAATTGTATAATCACATACATGAATTTGTCCTTATTATTATTATTATTGTTATTATGACCCTGATTATTATCCACTGGGTCATATGCTTGAACTTTTATTCTACACACTAATTCAAATGGTATTAAATGTCCATGTTTAATAATTTAATTATGCAATTATGAAACCTGATAAGAAATATGAATAAAGCAAGTAGGGAGAAGTTAAACAATAGCGTCCCAGGGGTGCGAACGTTCCAAAGACCTTGAATGCATGCTAGTCGTTGGCCACCGACACCTGTCATTACCACAGAGCAAATATGAACGCTATTCACCAACAAAGGAGCAAATATCACTTGGATTATTATTTTAAGTACTGTTTGTACAATGTGTTAATAGCTCGTTAGGGTTAGGATTAGAGTAAAGGTAGGAATTCGCATCATCATCGAACAAAGCATGGAATGGCAATCAAACCTCTACCTCAACTTTATAGACTTTGAGAAGGCCTTCGACAACGTTGACCGTGAAGTAATTTGGAAACTACTCGAGTACTACGGCGTACCCCAAATATTCATCAACCTTATTCAACAGCTGTACGACAACGGCACATGTCAAGTGATCTACAACGGAAAACTCAGCGAGGCGTTTGGAGTAAACACAGGAGTCAGACCAGGGTGCTTATTACCACCAATGATATTCCTAATTGTGGTGGACTGGATTATGCGTCAGACAGTGGAAAACGAGAAGACAGGGATATCCTGGACCGACGTGAAGAACCTAGAAGACCTGGATTTCGCGCGTGAATGATTTATGTTTGATGTCACACAAAATCGCATACTTACAAGCGATAACCGACAAACTGGTCGAAGAAGCAGCTGGAGAAGATAAGACTCCAGGTGAACATAGACAAGACGGAGGTTATGAAATTAACCAACCAACAACAACAACAGCGACAACATCCAGCGACAATCACCATCAACGGGAGGGATTTGAAAGAGGTTACTTCATTCACTTATCTAGGGAGAATTGTCTCAACTACAGGCAGGTGGAACGGACGAGGATGTCAAATCGAGAATCGGGAAGGCGAGAAACACATTCATCAACCTGAAAACAATCTGGAAATCTTCGTCACTCAGCATCAACAACAAAATTCGGATTTTCAATACAAACGTCAAGTCAGTCAGTTCTTCTATATGGATGGATCAGAAACTTAGCGGCGGGTCACAAAGAATATTTCCAACAGCCTGTTGCAGACCTTTATCAACAACTAACTGTCTTCGCTGGCTCTATACTCAAGATCAGATGGCCGGAAAGAATCACCAACATGAAACTATGGTAACAAACAAAACAAGAACCAATCGCCCAACAAATATGCAGGAGAAAGTGGAGATGGATTGGACACTCACTGGCTGAGGAGGCCGTTGGGTGACATCACGCGTCAGTCCATAGCTCGAGTGGAACCCGAAAGAGAAGTGGCGAATGGTTCGTCGGTGTAAGGGTGACATGGAGGAGATCGTGTGATGAAGAACTGAAACAGTACGGACTAACACGGATACAAGTGAAAAGTACGGCAGAAGACAGAAGCAAGTGGAGACGTTTAATTGAAGCCCTATGTTCCACTAGGAACCCAAGGGAACAATAATAATAATAATAATAGGAATTCGGTTCAGGGTTATGATTAAGTTTAGGGTTACTGTTAGGTTTAGGGTGAGAGTCAGAACTAAGGTTAGGATTACAATTAGGGAGAGATTTAGAGTTGGTATTGTTCATTTTAATTTGTTTTATTATCCACATTTTCCAAGTAAGTAGTGGTTGATTCTCCTACTGGAAACCATAATAATTCAACTGAGTGCTTGTGGGGAAGACTGCAAAACAGGATAAGAGCGGAATAAGCGGGTCACAAATAAAGCTGCGTGCGTCGGTGGTATAGCGGTTAGGACGCTCGACAACCATGCACATGGTCCGGAGTTCGATCCCCAGCCGACTCACTCCTTTACCTCGCTAACCCAGAAATAATGCCAGTAAAGAGGGAAGGTTGGGCATGAGGCTAGCAACTACATCCTGTAAAATAAACACTGCTACAGAAACTTCAAGCCACTAGCTTGAAGCCCTATGTTCCACTGGGGAACGTGAAGGAAAAAAATTAAGTCACTTCGGTGAATACATGTACAGAAACTGATCTAACCTAAAAAAATGATACAACTCACTATAACTGGGACGTACTATTAAGGTATGTTAGAAAAAGATACCATGTTTAATGTGCTTTCATGCATTTTCTTCTAATAAATAAACATCTTTTTTGGTGCAAAAATCACTTGTTTTTATGGTTGGTCGGCTCAGGGCCACTAGTTCGTTCGCATCCCTTGGGATGCTATTATTTAACTTTGCCGCAAGTATAACATGTCAAACAGGATAAAAAGACAGACATCATTACATCTCCTTGTTTCTTATCACACATCGTAGGTACTACACCCATGAACAATTCAATATCAATCAATGTACAAAATAGTCAAATACTTTAGTAATTATTGATCATCATAAATAAAGGTGATGATTATTAGTAGCATAATGGAAGGAAATGAAAGTCGTTGTTAAGCTCGTTAGTATGTGTAGAAATAATTAAGGAATATTCTACAACTACGAATGGATGATAAAAATTGAATAGAGGCATAAAATGAACGATACAATTATGCAGGAGTCAAAGAATTTAGTGGATCAGGGGTCACAATAGGGTCTAATAAATAATACAGATAAAGACAAAATTAAGCTAAGAAAATACATTGTCAAAACAAAATATCTAGTATTCGGTTTGCAAGGATTTGATTGGTTACAGGGCTGATCCCGAGCTGACGTCAGTTAAAGAACCATTGGAAAACCAACAGGGAGTACTGGACAGACGTCTCGGCCGAAACAGTGCTAACTTCAGTGTGTACTGAAATTTAAGGAATTCGGTATGATAATAATAATAATAATAATAATAATAATAATTTGCTTTATTCCAAAACAGTTCTTGTGATACAGAATGGAATTCTCAGCATTTCACTACAGTATTGCATCCAGTTAGTACATTATCAATAAAAATAAAATTCTACATAGATTAAGGAAATCTCAGTTCATTATGACAACAACATATTGGCATGTCGGTAGCAAAGCCAAAGTTGAACAGAATGTTTGAAGGTGTTAGAAAAGTAGGTGCTATCATATTTACTGGTGTAAGCGGTAACAAAAGGTCGAAATATACAGAGTGTGGAAGAACGAAGGATGTTGTAATAGAGTTTGTAAGGAAGAAAGAAACAAAGCAGCACATAACGGAAAAAAAGAGAGAAAAGGAAAAAAAAAGAAAACCCTATTTGGGACCAAATCCAGGGACCTTAGTTCATGAGGCTATCCCATCGACCATTCAGTCACTGGGATGGAACTCAGTGGGCTAACTTCTGCTAATTTGCGATACATAGCATGACTGTTGGTTAATGTCACTGGCGTGTATTTGTACTCATACTGGTCAAGACTTCTCACTAGAACTCCAGGTGACTTCATCTTGTAGTCAGTCTCTCTAGTGAGCATTAAATTGTAAATAAATTCAATTGGAAGAAGTTAGAATAAGTGGGCTGAGTGACTGAAGGAATTTTCTTGTAATCTACAGGTCTTCGGCTGCATCACCAATGGTGTCAAGGGTGTATGCTGCTGAAGAGTCCCAGAATTAGAACTAAACAGCTGTCCCCTACTCCTAGGTTTTCACTTGTTCTAAAACCAATATCAGTTCGTGGTCTAAGCGCCAGAATGATTCGGTATGGTCGTTAACTCAGTCAAAATTAGGTAAGTATCCTGCTGTGCATGTCAACTCCATTTGCATATACCAGTTCACTTGCGCTTGCGGCAGTAAGTACATAAGAAGGACATAGAGGAGAACATCTATATTTAAATTTTTGAGCATATCCGTAAATTCCCCTCATAAAGAAAGGCATCAAAATGTTCTCAAGTTCAACTGCTAGATACAATTGACACGTGACATGCAGTGGAAATTAGTCAGCCTATGGAAATAATCAATACATACGGAAAGCCGTGGTTAGTTAGTTAGGTTCTTACAAGCCACTAACATCCAAAGACATCGACCCAACCTTTGTATACAGTAGGATAGCGTGACAAAATTCTCACTACCTTGGTAACTGTAATCGATATATATTCGTGTGCTTTAGTCATTTGTTCCGTTGCATGATATTTAATTTAATTTTGATTTTCACTTAATGAGTTGAACTCAATATTAAGTTCCCAAATTTAATTAACTGTTTGTCACTACCAACCTCTTGAAGTTTCAATCATACTATGAATAGATTCACTCTGTTGTGTGTGCGTGTGTTGTGTCTCTAGCCCATGCTTGTTTTTGAGCAAAATCTGAACTCTACTCCCTTGCCTTATTACTATTATTATTTTCTTTATTTCCTATAGGAACATAAGACTTCAGCCAATTTGGTTTCGTTTAGGATGTACACAGTTGAAGAGAATCCACGAAATAAAACAAGCTCGTATTAGCCTGCAAATATGTTTGTTCTTTCTTTCTTTCTTCAGGCGAATAACGCTTACTAGTTGTATGAAATAACCTTAAATCAATCAAATACCTGCAAAGTAACACTTCAAAACTGATTATTATATAGACAGAAGACAAGTAGTTCAGCGAAGAGTCTCTTTTCGGCGGCGAATTCATTTTCATAGCTGTACAATCGCAAATATATATGGTTGTTTTGTATGTGTGTGTACATTGAATTTGTCAAACGAAAATGCAATTAGTAAGTTCAGATGAATTGGATGTTGATATAAGAGAGTAGTGACAAAAGTGAAGGGAGTTGTCACAAACGATTGTTAAAGAAGAGTTGCGTAATAACACGCATAGTTTAATGAAAGAGTTGTACTCAGAGTGCACATGGAAACAAAATATACGGAATTACACAGGGGTTTTAAGTAGAAAAATAAGCATACAAACAAAAGTTAAGTCAAATCAAACAAACAAACAAAGCAAAGTTAAGTCAAATCAACACAGTTGTTACCATGGGAGTAGAAGTGGTTGAATAATTTTCTTTTGTATGCACAGTTCTGGTTCCTTTAGCTTAATGGCTAGGGCTTCCGCGATGCAAAGAAGACAAAATCGTACTGTCTTTGGAAGGTTGTTCTTCACTTTGTAGATTACTCTGAAGGAGGCGTTTGTTGAGATGGAATGACCAGTGTTGACGAGGTGTTCCATTAGTACACTCCTTATGCAGCCATTACTTCCTTTCTGCAGCCATGCTGGATAGTATTCTTTGACCCTTTTTATTTTATTTTTTTATTTATTTTGATTACAGCTTGATGCAACACCGTATTTTCAGTACAAGTATGGAGTTTTCAG
>OX235272.1:27154095-27231301 GCA_944472155.2 Trichobilharzia szidati | reverse complement strand
GTATCCTAATTGTCCGTTTATTTCTCTGTAGTAGTATTATTGTAACGACAGAAGGCAAGAGTCAGGCAACAGATCATTTATTAAGGAAATCAACGCATATTTATATATTTGCATGTACATTACTATGGATATTTAAGTAAACAAACACAGTCTTCTGATTGGTTGTTTCTCACGTAAAGTTAATCTTTCATCTATTTGTGACTGTTTCTTGAATGTCAAATCCTCTATATGTTAACTGCATCCGCCTACGCAAAGTCTGCTGTGGTCGGTTTTGAATCAATCTTTGTTCACATTTTCTCACGACAAATCTTGGGAACGTAAATATTGACGTAAATTACTGTCTACCAATTTGGCTAGTAGACAGCTCTCACCACATTATTAGCCTAACTGACTACAACGCACCCTTTGAAACTAATACATTTTGTTGGTGATACATATTTTATCTCATATTATCTCATGTTCTTATCATCTTTTATTTATATTACAATTAGATGGTTGGAAGTAACCATCAGGAAACCTTTAGACCTAAGTTTCGTGCTTGCCGACACTCATCAGCAAGGCGTGTCTGCAGTCTTCGAGGAATTAATATCCCTTCTGAGACTGGAACTCGTTCCATCCAGTGCTGTAGTCGGATACGGTACCACTCAGGTATTCCAGCTGACGACTGACCTTCTGAAGGACTGTATTTTTTTCTGATTATAGCTTGATTCCACATCGTACTTTTGGTATAAGTATGGAATTTTCAACATGTGATATCAGTAGCCCAAATTTTGCAGGTCAACCATTGATATAAGGTGTGCGTTGGCCGCGGATTGAACCCCGGACCATGTGCATGGTCGGCGAGAGTCCTAACCGCTGTGCTACTTTGACTGGATACTACCTAGTGACATGCGTCTAGTCCTGTGTTTGGTGCAGACTGAATTCTACGTACAATTTTCAAGCAAGGTATAACAGCCACAGCCAGAGAATGCTTCCCACGCGGATACAAGGGCATTTTCCAGCATGGCTTTACAAGGAAGACAGGAAGGGTCTGGAACACTTGATCGAATTCTGTCACTCTACCAGATGATTTTAAGATTTGTTTTTTACCAGTTTGATCACGGATTGATATCACCTAGAGAACCATTGAAATTCAGAGTGCACTGGACAGCTGTTTCATCCCAGTTTGGAAGTCTTCGACAGTACGTACTCACCCCCAGGTTCAAACCCAGGGCCTCCCAGTTACAAGCCAATCTCGTATACCATACAACCACTGGGACCCGATTCAGTGGCCAGTGCATGAATTCTAACCTATATCAATTCGTGATTTAGCGCTACTACCAACCAATGTCATCGGTGGGACATCCATCCTCACACTTGACTGGATGGACCTCACTGGCCACGACTTCTCACTAGAACTCCAGGAAACTCCGTCCTTTAGCAAGTCACTAGCGAACATCAGATTAATTTTCGAGAGTTGGTTTGTAAGGATTCGATTTGTTTTTTTTTACGAGTTTGATCACGGACTGATATCAGTTTGGAGAAGCACTGAGAACCAGGGAGTACTGGACATCTACAGAGTGGAGTTCTCAGGAGTTCTGGTGAGAAGTAGCGACCAGTGAGGTTCATCCAGTCAAGTGTGGGGATGGATTTCCCACCGATGACATTCGTTGGTGCTAAATCACGAATTGGTAGAAGTTAGAATTCATGCACTGGCCATTGGTTGGATGTTATACGAGTTTGCCTTGAAATCTGGAAGCCCTGGGTTCGAAACTCGGAGTAGGGTGCATACTACCGATGACTTCCAAACTAGAATGAAACAGCTGTCCAGTACTCCAGTGCTGGTTTTCAATGGTTCTCTAACTGATATCAATCCGTGATCAAACTCGTAATAAAACAAATATAATCCTTACAAACCGAATCTCGAAGATTTCAAGATTGCTCATGCAATTCGTGTTAACCTGTGGCATTTTCTTTGTTCCAACTTTCTAAAAAATAGTGTAGGCTTTGGCCATTCATAAATTCACATTAGACTTTAGTGTACAAAAGAGGTATGTACAATCCTTATTTCTACCTTGTTCATAGAGGGATGAACACTTATATATTTTTTCATCTTGTTTATTCAATCTATGTACTTTTTCCTTATTATTATAATTATTATCATTATTATTATTTTTATTATTATCATTGTTCCCTTGGGTTCCTAGTGGAAAATAGGGCTTCAACTGCACGCCAACACTTGCTTCTGTCTTCTGCTGTACTTAACACCTGCATCCATGTTAATCCATAATGTTTCAATTCCTCTTCACACGTTCTCCTCCATGTCACCCTTGCACTGACGTCCCACTCACCACTTCCCTTTCGGGTTCCACTCGAGCGTCGGCCTGACACGCGATGTCACCCAACGGCCTCCTCAGCGAGTGAGTGTCCAATCCATCTCCACTTTCTCCTGCATATTTGTTGAGCGATTGGTTCTTGTTTTGTTTGTTCCCATAGTTTCTTGTTGGTGATTATTTCCGGCCATCTGATCTTCAGTATAGAGCTAGCGAAGACAACTGTCGATAAGGGTCTGCAACAGGCCGTTGGAAATATTCTTTGTGACCCGCCAAGTTTCTGACTTGACGTTTGTATTGAAAATCCGAATTTTGTTGTTGATGTTGAGTGATGCTGAGTGACGAAGATTTGCAGATTGGTTTCAGGTTGATGAATGTGTTTCTCGCCTTCCCGATTCTCGCTCGATTTGACATCCTCGTCCGTTCCTCCTGTAGTTGAGACAATGCTCCCTAGATAAGTGAGTGAATGAAGTAACCTCTTTCAAATCCCTCCCGTTGATGGTGATTGGCGCTGGATGTTGCTGCTGTTGTTGTTGTTGGTTGGTTATTTTCATAACCTCCGTCTTGTCTATGTTCACCTGGAGTCCTGTCTTCTCCAGCTGCTTCTTTGACCAGTTTGTTGGTTTTCGCTTGTAAGTCTTCAATTTTGTGTGACATCAAACATAAATCATCCACGCGCGAAATCCAGGTCTTCTAGGTTCTTCACGTCGGTCCAGGATATCCCTGTCTTCTCGTTTCCCACTGTCTGACGCATAATCCAGTCCACCACAATTAGGAATATCATTGGTGATAATAGGCTAGCACCCTTGTCTGACTCCTGTGTTTACTGTAAACGCCCCGCTGAGTTTTCTGTTGTGGATCACTTGACATGTGCCGTTGTTGTACAACTGTTGATTAAGGTTGATGAATATTTGGGGTACGCCATAGTACTCGAGTAGTTTCCAAATTACTTAGTGGTCAACGCTGTCAAAGGCCTTCTCAAAGTCTTTGAAGGAAGTTGAGGTAGAGGTTTGATTCCCATTCCATGCTTTGTTCGATGATAATGCGTAGAGTTGCAATTTGGTCAGAACATGATTTGCCTTTCCTGAATCCAGCTTGTTCTGGTCGGAGTTCTGTATCCAGTGCGTCCTTTATCCTCTCCAGGATGATGCGACTCAGGATTTTACTTGGCGTCGACAGGAGTATGATTCCTCGCCAGTTCTTGCAGAGTCCTATGTAGCTCTTCTTTGGTAGTTTCACGTGGCAACCTTTCCTCCAGTCAGTAGGCACCTTTCCCTCCTTCCAAACCGCTTGCAATAATGGAGTCATTTTCCTTATTACTACAATTATTATTATTATTATTATTCTCATTTCGAACAGTTTTCAGATCCATTTCATTTTCCCGATTTATTATTTTAAAATAGTATATTTTTTGTAATGTTAAATTCTATTTTATCGAACTTCCCTCCATGTTACGTAATGTTTTAGTTGCCCAATAATCATATTAATCCCATTAATTCCATATCCATTTCCAAGATGTATACGTTTTACGAACTACTATTTTATACGTCATCTAATCTCTTTTACCGCTTGTTATCAAACCGTAATTATAAATACAAATATTTTACCTCATTTCTCATTATTTGTTATAATTGTTCTATTTTATATATATATGATATTATTTGTCTTATCACTAAAACATGCCCATAATTACATAGGCAAAGAAAGCACTCATTTAACATCCAAAAATTGCGAAATAGATCGATAAAAAGCACGGATAATTAGGTTAAACAATGTGAGAACTTTTCCAGCTTTAAACCTTTTTCAGCATAAAAAAGCCATATAATAAAGACTTCTGCACATCGAGCAAGAGATTTAGACTGTTATCTGTAAAGAAAAGTATTCATAATGAACGACCTTGATGAACCAATCAGACTGCTCCATTGTTCCATCCTAATTATTTTCTTAGTTACAGTTGCATTTAGGATCGGTTCAGGGCTAGATTTAGTATTAAGGATAATATCTACAATTCGAATTAGTCTCAGGTTATGCTTGTATGGTTATGGTTAGGTAAAGGTTCAGGAATTAATGTTAGATTGAGTGGCTATTTACTGAAAACCACGTTTTAATAATATTGTATTGATTTTATAAGACTGACTAGTGAAGAAAGAATATTCTTCTCAATTACTTCCTCTTCTTCATGTCCATAAAAATTAAAATATTATTATTTCTACTAAAAACATTAAGGTTTTTGTGAAATATCGAATCATTGACATCAACAAATTACAGTTCAAAAGCATCTATAAGGGATAACACGCGTAAAAATATAACATTAAACTGAATATCAGATATGTTAAATAATAATAATAATAACAGTGATACAGAATTTATGCATTTAAAGGTTTCACAGCAGGCGAGCGTAGCACAGAGGTTAGGACGCTCGCCGACCATGCATATGGTCCGGGGTTCGATCCCCTGCCGACGCACACCCCTGATATCAATGGTTGGCCTTCAAATTTGGGCTACCGACATCGCATGCTAAAAACTCCATCCTTCTGCTAAAAATACGGTGTAGAATCAAGCTATATAATTAAAAATAATTTTAAAAAATGACTGGACCTGTTTATTTTGCAAACACAGCTCCGATTGTTTTAAGCGAATAGCAATAGTCTCTGCTGTTTGAAGTATTCCCAGTACCCAGAAGCTCTTGGTAATTTAGTCGGTACTTGGTAGATAATAGGGGAAGACTGTGCGATACTAGTTTTCTGGCCCGTTTAGTTGGGGTAGTCTAATATTGAACTGTTGATGGTTTTAACCACACCCTTATTTAGCCATACTGGTAAATCTTCCAGAGCAGGGCAAACTAAGTTCCTAGAGCAACGGGCTATTTAACTGGCTCCATAGGTGTAGTTGAACTGATAGATACAAGAAGAGGTGGCTAGGATATGCACTTTGCTTGTCACTTCAGGAATCAAAACCAATTGTGTGCAAAGAGATGAGCTGTAGCTTACCGGCATTAAAAGTTCTTAATGGACATATAATTATAGAACTTAATGAAGCTGTTAAAAAGAATATTTTTATGTGTTACAGGACACTACAGCATTTCTAGACAGAAACCTGATCTCATTCTGAATATAGTTACGATTACTAGTTGTGAATTTCTAAACTTTAAAGTATTGGTTTTGTAGGGATTTTGTTTGATTGCATGGAGGATTTCATCATGAGCTGACATCAGTTAGAGAACCATTGGAAAACCTGGGAGTACTGGACAGCTGTTTCGTCCTAGTTTGGGACTCTTCAGCAGTACACCCCCACCTCCAGGGTTCGAACCCAGGACCTTCTGGTTACAAGGAGAGCTAGGAGACCATTGAGTCACTGGGACCCGATCCAATGGTCCTTTAATTCTAACTTCTGCCAAATCAAGACATAGCGCGACCATTTCGCAATGTCTTCTTCGATGAGTTACTGCCTAATCTTCAAACTGCTGTACCATACTGGTCGCGGCTTCCCACTAGAACCCCAGGTTAACTGCCTGATTAGGACAAATCGCTAGTGAGCATAAGATTAATTTTTAAATATTGGTTTTGTAGGGATTTTGTTTGATTGGACCATTGGATCGTGTCCCAGTGGCTCAATGGTCTACGAGCTCGCTTTGTAAACAGAAGGTCCTGTGTTCGAATCCCGGTGGGTTTGTACTGCTGAAGAGTCCCAAACTAGGCTAACAAAACAGCTGTCCAGTACTCTTTGATGGTTTTCCAATGGTTCTCTAACTGATGTCAGCTCATGATGAAATCCTCCATGCAATTTCAAAACCGTTTAAACATACCACCTTGACGACCGGTGACCATAAAACTTTTGTATTCACAGCAGTATGCTCTCTGCTTAGCTTTTCATCCCATAAACAATTGGGAATTAAATTTAAAAGTTTCTCGTTAAGTATTTATGTTGACACTAATTTGTCCAATATTTATTTTAACTACTTTTGTATCCTTAAGTAATGCAGTGATGTATCTATTAATGATATCCTCCTTTCGGTGCCAATATAGGCAATCAATATCCACTCCAATAACTGACTAACAATAATGAATGTTCAGCAATTTCTCAGTAGATTTTTTCCGCCCTATTGATAAATGAAATGGCTCACACAATGGTATTGGGAAGTGTTCTTGAGTAATGCATGCAAAAATATATCAAATATTAATAATCTTCCTAATATAACACGACAACCAATTGTACAACAATAATGACCCTAGTTCTGGGCGTCTCTCAAAACTGCTAATTAATATATGATATGATAATTGGATGTTTCTCTGACTGACAGATGGTAAATATTTATAAAATTGGAATTCAAAGGGGTTGATTTGAAGGTTAGTCATTGTCAGAACATACCATCTGCTTCGTCATTATTTTGAAGTGCTTCGTCTTCACGGCTTCTTAATATTCAGGTGTTCAATATCTCATTTTAGTTAATGGTGAGGAATTTATTTGAATAACATGAAAACTAAGCATTGATTACATTCCACACATTATGTGATACGCAGAAAGCCTACAATCTTGCCTTCTTTCTATAAAAAACTGTATACATTTCTGCTTGTTCTTCTGATTTCCATTGATGGTATCGAACAAGCCACATATATTTTCATAACCTCCGTCTTGTCTATATTCACCTGCAGTCCTGTCTTCTCTGGCTGCTTCTTCGACCAGTTTGTCGGTTTTCACTTGTAAGTCTTCGATTTTATGTGACATCAAACATAAATCATCCACGCGCGAAATCCAGGTCTTCTGGGTTCTTCACGTCGGTACAGGATATCCCTTTCTTCTCGTTTCCCACTGTCTGATGCATAATCCAGTCCACCACAATTAGGAATATCATTGGTGATAATAAGCACCCTTGTCTGACTCCTGTGTTTACTCCAAACGCCTCTCTGAGTTTTCCTTTGTGGATCACTTGACATGTACCGTATCTTACATTACCTTTCATTTTTTCATAGTTTGTCGATATTCTTCATTCTACTGATTACCAATTCTTTGCCCTGTTTTTCTTTATAAACTACTGTCTCTACTCGTGAATAAACAGGCCCATAAGTTGATAAACGTGTGTAGCACATTTTTAACCTTCTCTTATTCCTTTACGTTCCCGGTGGAACATCGGGGCTTCAAGCTAGAGGCTTGAAGTTTCCGTAGCAGTGGTATTTATTTTTAAGAGATAGAGTTGGTAGCCTCATGCTTAAACTTCCCTCTTTACCAGTCTTATTACTGATTTAGCGAGGTAAGACAGTGCATTAGCATGGGATCGGACGCGGACTACATGCGTGCGTTGGCAAGCACTCCACCGATGCACACAATTTCAACCAGGCATCTTTATTAATTATTCAACTGCTTAATCAAGTGTTTACAATCAGCACTAAATTTGAAAATAAAACTTTGTTTACTGGATTTATATGACACAATAAAACAGTATTATTTACAGAGAAATGTTAACGTGAACTACAAAAACTGAGTTTCTAAGTTGTGTACTTACAATCTGCTGATATTATTATGAATAGTAAATTGTTTTCAAAAAATCATTCAGTAAATAACATTGACGCATACTGACTGATATATATTCAAATAATCAAATTACTATGGAAGATTACACGATTACTACCGTGGTCAAGTTTTACAGATACAAATTAATATCTGAGTATAGGAAGCATCCAATTAGACTAGACTCTTTTGTATTCAGTTAATTCATTACATGACACTGCTTTACCAATTGGAGTAAAGCAATGTATTTGCATTCACTGAGGCGAATGGTATGATTACGAAGCTTTCGTTATTTTATGTCTCCATGATTGAATCAAGCGACTTACAAGCGAAAACCGACAAACTGGTCGAAGAAGCAGCAAAGACAGGATTCCAGGTGAACATAGACAAGACGGAGGTTATGAAAATAACCAACCACCACCAACAACAATAGCAACAGCAGCAACAACATCCACCACAGATCACCATCAACGGGAGGGATTTGAAAGAGGTTACTTCATTCACTCACTTATCTTGGGAGCATTGTCTCGACTACAGGCAGGTGGAACGGACGAGCATGTCAAATCGAGAATCGGGAAGGCGGGAAACACATTCATCAACCTGAAACCAATCTGCAAATCTTCGTCACTCAGCATCAACAACAAAATTCGGATTTTCAATACAAACGTCAAGTCAGAAACTTGGCGGGTCACAAAGAATATTTCCAACAGCCTGTTGCAGACCTTTATCAACAACTAACTGTCTTCGTTCTATACTGAAGATCAGATGGCCGGAAAGAATCACCAACAAGAAACTATGGGAACAAACAAAACAAGAACCAGTTGCCCAACAAATATGCAGGAGAAAGTGGAGGTGGATTGGACACTCACTGAGGAAGCCGCTGGATGACATCGCGCGTCAAGCCAACGCTCGAGTGGAACCCGAAAGGGAAGCGGCGAGTGTGACATGGAGGAGATCGTGTGAAGAAGAGTTGAAAAAGTATGGACTAACATGGATGCAGGTGAAAAGTACATCAGAAGACAGAAGTAAGTGGAGACGTGTAGTTGAAGCCCTATGTTTTACTAGGAACCCAAGGGAATAATAGCAATAATAATAAATGATTGAATCAACCAGTTCACAGAACTCAGCTACTCTAATGTCATACATCTTCGCTACATATTATCTTCAGCATTTCTAGGACATAACAGATCTACAAGAGAATTTCCTAAACATATTCTTCATGTTACATATAAAAATGTAGTCTGAAATTAAATTTCTGTGTGTGCTTTTATGAAATCAGTGTAAAGGGTTTTTATTTGCACTGTTCTTATCTTGACTTAAGCCAAGAATTGTGATGAAGCCTCAGAATTTTCGCTCATTTGAAAGTGAACTGCAATTCCTCGTTTATTCAGAAGCGTTATCTTCTTTTCCTATTGATACATCATGGAGGAATTTATCTTTTTATAATAAGGAAGGTAACTGTTCAAAATAGAATTATCGAGCCTTCTGAAAAAGTTACCTATTTTTTTTTACTGTGTTCTATTAGACTTCAAAACCAGTGTTTGAAATGAGAATTCACTCCTGTGAATCATATTTTGTGGTGAGAGCAAGCTGCTAGCCAATTGATAGACATTGATCTACGCTGATTGGTAGAAATTAATCTAGGCTGATTCAACAACCAATCACAGCTGACCTAAACGTGGACAAATATGATTCGCAGACAAGTGGCTCGCATTTCCGAGAAATATCGAAAACGAGAAAGCAGAAGACTGCGTTTGTTTGCAAACAACCAATCAGAAGACCGCCTTCTTTCTGCGAGCAGAAGCCTATTAATGTACGTAAAATACATATAAATACCTGTTGGTTTTCGTAATAAAACTGATCTGTTGCCAGCCTTGTCTTCTGTTGTTACATTTGGTGTCGCTGCCTCCGGAAAAATGAAGATCCCGTGGCCAGCTGCGTTTGAGGAGGGAGACATACGGAGCTTCCTACGTGATTTCGAAGCCGTAGCTGAGCTGGTGGGTGTCAAGGAGCAGGCGGCGAAGGCAGTTGTTCTGGGGACGCTGTTGAGAGGCCGAGCGAAGGCGGCATATGACAGCGTAGACCCGTCAAACGGCACAGTGTCTTGGAAGAGATTGGTTGAAAATTTGGTGTCGGAGTTCGACAGCGCAACAGACAGACAGCTAGCGATGCAGCAGTTCCGATCAACGAGGCTGGGACCTGATGGAGACCCGTTAGTATTGGCGGTGAAATTGACGAATTTACTTCGACGGGCGCTTCCCACGTTGGATAAAAAATCAGAAGAGCAGTTACTATCTTCCCAATTCATCGAGAGTGTACCAGACCACATTTCTCAGCAGTTAAAACTGGTTAACGCAACACAACCGATGGATATTAGTGAGCTAGCGAAGGTGACCAGACAGCTGCTGAGCACGACCGTAGCCGCTATAGAGCAGCCGAAACCAAATGAATATGAGCAGCAAATTGAAGCATTGCAGCGGGAAGTGGCGGCATTAAAGTTGGGTAACAGAAGAAACCGATGTTTTGAATGCGGCAAACCAGGACACTGGAGAAGAGACTGTCCAGAAAGACAGAAAAGGAAAAATTTCAGACGGTATAATGCTTGTTCTTTCTTTCGTATGAACCTAGACTTAGTGGGGGCGATTGAGAAAGGGGCTATGTATTCGAAGTTGCGAGTAAATGATCGAGAAGTAGTATGCTTAGTAGATACAGGAGCGGCTGTGTCGTTGATAGATAAGAATTTATGTAAGAGCGTTAGTCCGTGTTCGTTGACAGTACAAACAGTAGGCGGGCATGTGTTGCGTATAACGGGTAGGTCGAACTGTACGATTGTTGTTGGAGGGTGCGAGGTGACGTTTCCCTTCATTGTTGTGCACGAACTACATCGAACGATATTAGGAGCGGATTTTCTGCGGGAGATTGGTGCAATAATTGACACGCAAGCGAAAGTGGTGGTCACGAAATACGGGCGTATCAAAATGTATGAGACCAGCGAGATAGCAGCGGTGAACCTGTCGACGGTATACAACATGACAGATTTAATTAAGAAATACGATCATCTGTTCACTGGAGATGGCGATCCATACGGTTATTGCGACAAGGTGAATCATGAAATTCCGTTAACTAATCCAAAAGTAATGTCATTTACATCGCGAAGAATACCATGTCATCTGGAAGGCGAAGTGAAGCGACAAGTGCAAGAGATGTTAAAAGACGATATTATTGAAGAAGCTGATAGCCCGTACAACTCTCCAGTGCTGTTAGTAAAGAAAGCGAATGGGAAGTATAGATTCTGTGTTGACTTTCGACAATTAAACAGTATGACAGAGTTAAAACCGTGTGCCATGCCAACAGTGGTGGAAACTTTAGACCACCTACAAGGCGCGAATGTGTTTTCCGTTTTCGATCTTCGCTCAGGGTACTGGCAGATACCGATAAAACCAGGTGATAGAGATAAGACGGCATTCAGCGTGGGCCAGACACAATATCGATTTAAAAGCACGCCGTTTGGACTAGCAGGTGCACCGTTTACCTTCAGAAGACTGATGACGCTATTACTTAGGAACTTGAAAAACGTGGAAGTGTATGGTGATGATCTCGTGATATACAGTCAAAACGAAAACGATCATGTGAAGCATGTAGAAGCCGTGCTGCGACGCATCGAAGAGTTTGGACTGCGCATTAACAAAACCAAGTCCCAGATAGCCAGAAAGAATGTTACTCTGTTAGGACATAAAGTAGGAAATGGTGAGATTAAACCACTACCGGAGAAAATTTTGACGATTAAAACAATTCCAGCCCCGAATTCAAAGAGGAAATTGAGGCAATTCTTGGGTAGAGCGGCGTTTTATAGTCGATTCGTGAAGAACTTCAATGAGATAGCAGCCCATCTATACAGGCTACTAGGTGAGCCGAAGTTTGTTTGGTCGGAAGAATCGCAGAGGACATTTGACAGAATTAAACACCTGTTCGACCACCAACAAATGACGCTAAAACTACCTGTACCTGGAAGACAGTTTACAGTGTGCACAGATGCCAATGACTACGCCATAGGTGCGGTCCTAAGACAAGGTGATGGAATCGTTGAGTATGCCAGTCGGGTTTTAACACTCACAGAGAGAAAGTATTCAACGATAGAGAAAGAATGTTTAGCAATGGTATGGGCAGTCGACAAATGGCGACCTTATTTTTTTTTTTTTTTTTTTTACATCGAAACTGATCATAAGCCGCTACAATTTTTGAAGACAGCGAGAGACCCACGGGGAAAATTGTCACGGTGGATGTTGCGTCTTCAGGAGTACGATTTTACGATCTCACACGTTCCTGGAAGTGAAAATGTCTTGGCAGATTTGTTATCGAGACCAGAAGACGAGCCTGAGTTGCCCGAGGTCGCTTACGGAGTGCATGCTGTAGAACAAGACCCACTAAAACTTGCACGCAAGCAAAGGTTGGATGATACGCTGAATACAGTGATACAGGTGATAACCAACGGGATAGAAGTAGATCAAGCTACGGCGAGTAAGGAGCTAACCACACTACTCAGACAGAGAGATCGACTAAGAGTGAATGCCTACGGGACTCTGACCTGGCGAGAGAACGACGGAAGCTGGCTGGCTATCATACCTCAGTCCTCGCGCCATGACATGATAGAAGAATGTCACCAGCTAGCACATACAGGCGTGGCCAGAACAACTGACCTCCTAAGACAAAGCATGTACTGGCCAGGTATGAGAGAAGACGTAGCAAGATACGTACTTGGATGTCCACGGTGCCAGCTAATGAAAGGCGACCGGTGCATACGACCACCGCTTCAGTCGATTCCAGTTACGGCAATAGGTGACTTGTGGTCCGTAGATGTCATGGGTCCATTTCCTCAGACATCTAATGGTAATAAGTACCTCCTGGTGATGACGGAACACGCGACACGATGGGTAGACGCCGTAGCGATCCCAGATCAACGTGCAAAGACCGTGACAGACGCAGTAGTTAAACACATCGTTGCAGACCACGGCGTACCAAAGACGATACTGACAGACCAAGGTCCCTGTTTCGAGAGTGAAGAATTTACTTCCCGTTTGCAACAGCTGGGCATCAAGAGGATCAGAACGACCCCATATCATCCACAGACGAATGGCCTAACGGAGAGAAACATCCGTACACTGAAGGAGTGGCTGGCCTCGAAGGGCGGTAACTGGGAAACGGAGCTTCCACTGATTTTACTGACGCATCGGGCTACCACTCAGGAAACAACGAAGAAGTCACCCTTTCAACTGATGTATGGTAGAAAACCACGATTACCGATACACAACGAGACCTGGCCCCTTCACCAAAAGTGGAGTACGACGAAATTAAAAGCAGAGCGGAAAGAGGCCGTCAAGAATGTAATACGGAAGCAGCGGAGGGATGTCGCGAAGTCTCAGATGAAAGAAAAGACGCAGTGCATCACCTTTGCAGTCGGGGACCAAGTGAAGTGTAGAGACAGGAGATATACAGTTGGAGGCGGGCCAGGTTCACGGAAACTCCTGCCAAAGTGGGAAGGATCATACACAATCACAAAAAGACGGGGTCAAGTATATACCGTCCGAAGAGGTGACAAACAGAAACGAGTTAATGCCAGCCAGCTCCAACGATGTGTACAGTGGGACAAGCCGATCAGCAACAACCCTCAACTAGAGGATGTAGCACCAAGAAGGTCGGAACGCCTGCGTACGAAGCTATTTGACGGGGGGACGAGTGTGGTGAGAGCAAGCTGCTAGCCAATTGATAGACATTGATCTACGCTGATTGGTAGAAATTAATCTAGGCTGATTCAACAACCAATCACAGCTGACCTAAACGTGGACAAATATGATTCGCAGACAAGTGGCTCGCATTTCCGAGAAATATCGTAAACGAGAAAGCAGAAGACTGCGTTTGTTTGCAAACAACCAATCAGAAGACCGCCTTCTTTCTGCGAGCAGAAGCCTATTAATGTACGTAAAATACATATAAATACCTGTTGGTTTTCGTAATAAAACTGATCTGTTGCCAGCCTTGTCTTCTGTTGTTACAGTTTTACAACTTGAAGTTAATAAGTGTGTAGTCACTAGTATTGAACAATGAAGGAAATTGGATGACATCTCTCAAGTCTGTGTGGAGGTCAACAACACTCAGCATCAAAAATAAAATCCGGATTTTCAACTCCAATGTGAAGTCAGTCAGTGCTACTCACTATACGGATCAGAGACTTGCACTGCGCGTCATAAAGAGCATCTCAAACAAACTACAGACCTTCATTAACAGTTGTCTTCGCTCAATACCACTCAAGATCAGATGGCCAGCCAGAAGAAATCAGCAACAGAGATCTCTGGTAATGAGCGAACCAACCCAGCAGGAACCGATTGTGAAACAAATAGGCAGGCAGGAAGAAATGGAGATGGGTTGGCTGGCCATACTCTGAGGAAAGTAACCATCAAGTGACATCACTAGACAAGCCATTGCTCAAGTGGAACCCGACTGAATGGGAAGCGGCGAGTTGGTCGTCAGTTCGAGGGTGGGTGACTTGGAGGAGGTCATGTGAAGAGGAGATGAAGACGTGAGGGCAGACGTGGAGCCAGGTGAAGACTCTAGTAGAGAACCGAAAGCAATGGAGACGGTGGGCTGAAGTCCTATGTTCCTCTAGTAATTAAAGGAAACAATAATAATAATAAAGTTTCTATGTTATGAGAGCAAAGAAGATACTGAATGAAAATTACTAATTCAGTTCTTTACTTTGCTGTGCAAATAAAAATATGCATCAAGTGCTGACAAAATGCAGTCAAACAATCCCATTGAATTGGCGTCATTAGACTGTTGCAGACAATTTGTTAGTGAAGTTAAATTTTCCTAAAGGTTGGCTCAAATTATCTTGAGAATTTATTGAAAAATAATTTCTATCTTGTCTTTCCTGGTCTACTGAAAAAAGGACAATGTCATTTTGAGAAGGGTATTCAAGGTTGTCAGTAGGGCAGGAGAGACTTTAGGAGACTATCGATGGTGGCTTTTTGGCTTCCATCGTTATCAGTGCACACAGATTGAAGAGGAAGTGAAGGGCCATCAAGTAGAGGAGTTGCATTGGTAAAAGGAAAGGCAAGATAATAGAGATGAAGATGGATACAAAGATGAGTGAGGATTAGAGAGGTTTTGCGTGCACTTTGGAGTGTGAGGGCGATTGTTACTTCCCGGCTGCCCACACCGTGGAAGTTGGTTGCGTGACCGCAGAGCCCAAGGGACAACTGCTTGAGGCCGGTCACACACGGCCTGTTTTTGTTTGTTCTTTTTTATTTGGTGTGTCTCAGTAGCGTATTTATCATTTCTGCCCTGTGACATGGCAGCAGGAAGCGCGGTCTTTGTTAATCCGGGCCCCGACCGATCTGGCATGATATTTTGTGTTTTTGTTTGAGTCATGGCATTGGATTGGGGCAAGTAGTGTGCAACTTAGCCAGCTTGTCACTATATTAGTTCATAGACAGCTAAACTCATGTGAGAAATGGTCTTAGTCTATATTGTCTGACCCTCAACATCCCCTCGCCTAATCTCAACTCTCATCCTGTTTCTCATCAGGTAGAACTAGAAGGCAGTAAAACAAATTATATACTCGTACTACCAAGTATAAGAACTCAACGGTACCATACTTGGCCCGTGTTCTATGCGATAGAGACAATGTAAAGCGTGAAACTTATGAATTACTATGTTGTTGGCTAAATATTATTATATTATTATTATTGTTTCCTTTAATTACTAGAGGAACATAGGACTTCAGCCCACCGTCTCCATTGCTTTCGGTTCTCTACTAGAGTCTTCACCTGGCTCCACGTCTGCCCTCACGTCTTCATCTCCTCTTCACATGACCTCCTCCAAGTCACCCACCCTCGAACTGACGACCAACTCGCCGCTTCCCATTCAGTCGGGTTCCACTTGAGCAATGGCTTGTCTAGTGATGTCACTTGATGGTTACTTTCCTCAGAGTATGGCCAGCCAACCCATCTCCATTTCTTCCTGCCTGCCTATTTGTTTCACAATCGGTTCCTGCTGGGTTGGTTCGCTCATTACCAGAGATCTCTGTTGCTGATTTCTTCTGGCTGGCCATCTGATCTTGAGTGGTATTGAGCGAAGACAACTGTTAATGAAGGTCTGTAGTTTGTTTGAGATGCTCTTTATGACGCGCAGTGCAAGTCTCTGATCCGTATAGTGAGTAGCACTGACTGACTTCACATTGGAGTTGAAAATCCGGATTTCATTTTTGATGCTGAGTGTTGTTGACCTCCACACAGACTTGGCTAAATAACTGGCTTTTTTATTATCTTTTACTTGTAATCTATGGTTACACTACCTCAGTTAACTTATAATGTTAACTACTAACATCATTAACATTATTTCACAATTTTTTATATCTTCATGATCTTACTGTCACTACTAATACCAAATAAGAACTGCCATTAACCATCAGTCCAGTAATATTATCTTCATAATTGTTTTTAATGTTAATTCGATAAAATTAGATTCAATATTGTACCAAATGCTGAAAATTTCACACTGTAACATTAGTACTGTTTTAGAATAAAGTAAACTACTATTATGATTATTCTAATCCTCGTTATTTTCAAACTTGACTCCTTATCCCTAGGTAAAGAACATCAAGTGGTCCTAAAAGATGCAGATGTCTCTTTATTTGTATTTATTCTTTTTTTAAGGTATTGCACTCCGGAGTTGTGAGGATTTCTGTCTCTACTGGCATAAAACTGAGTCAATTTTATGACAAGGAAAAATCACGTTTGAACTGCTGCTTGTCTCAAAAAGAGAACCCGAGCATGATCTGTCCTTATTATAGTTCTCTTATTTTTTCTCAGTCTAATAGTGATATGGTGGTCGATGTTCAGTGTGGAAATAAGCCAATCAGAATTTGGCCCACGTAAGTGACAGATGCCTAGTCTGGAAATAAACCAATCAGAATTTTCCAACCTACATTAACGCCAATATTTTATTGATCATGAATACGGACTAATTTACATATCATAAGTGATATTTTGAATGATGTATTATTGCGTGAAACTTACTTTGGGGCTCAATGTGTTGTGTGTTCTCGTTCAAGTAGTGCGGGATGGAAAAACAGGTAGATGTCGTATAATGTTGTTGGCGTTGTGAAGGGACAGTCGTGACCAGCGCGTCTGTCATCAACTCGGTGTCCTTAAATCTCAATGTATTGCGAATCATAACAAATATATCCTTCACTGCTTGTCAGGGACTTTTCCAATCCATACAAGACATCTGTTAAGACGTTTTACATAAATGCTCTGCGGCTGGCTAAACTCATAATTAGAGCTTTGTCATCACTCTCGATAAATGTATAGGTAAGGAGAGGCAGTATACCGTAATTAAAAATAAAAATGTATGTATCACTTATGTTATATTTTAACATGAATAATATGAGTGAACAACTGTTATTAAAAACTCCTTTTTCAGATTTTGCACAATTATAAATCCATGTATGTCAACATGCAATAGCCAGTAAAGATGAATCAAAATTATATTAAAAATTGTATTAGAGTACAAGTACAAGACGGACAACCTAAAAACTCCCACAGGTGGGTGCTTTTATACACAAAACGAAACCTGATCCTCTCAGTGAGCCACAGAATCCTCAAGATTTGCATCCCGGACATGATGGAAGAGTAGCTGAACACTCTAAAAGGGATTCTCATTCAAAATGGTTACGGCTTCTTCACAAAATCCATGATGTCTGTACCACTGAAACAGCACAAACCTTTCCCCCCCCCCCCACCCAAAGAAAAGAGTTTCTCTGTCTGAATCTGAAATTCTCTTAATCTTAACGCATCTTCATTAAAACATATTTCATTTATTTCCCTTACAGTCCAGCATTACTTAATCGGTCCATTTGTTTTTCTTAGCCTTATCAGCTGCCTGGCTGTTTTTAGCTGTTCTTGTTATCACAGATGCCTCATTATTTCATCTTTGTTATCGATATACTGATTATTATAATTATTATTATGACTAATAGCACACTTTATATGCAAAATAATATTATCCTATTGACAAAACACCGTGATTGGATTATATTTGAATATTTATTTGTAAAGTTATGCTGTATATTGGAGTTAAAATCTGACTGAAAACAATATTGTTCGCCTAAATGTGTTGTTCTAAATTTTACTATTGGAATATTTAATAAGGGAAAACTGAGCCCTAATTAACTCTCAGGATAGATGACTGGAACGTTGGAAGGAACACTCTCTGGAGCAATTTAACTGGCCGTCATCCACGCCCGACCTATCAAGCACGCAACACCTCTGAATGGGATGTAAACACTGGTCCTCCTTCACTAAATGAAGTTAAAAAAGCTGTCATTTCTGCCAGTTGTAAGATGATGTTACATGACCGAACTACATCGACTCCCAACTTAAAAGTAGGGAGTGAAGTGGTAGAGCGTGTTGACAACTTCACTTATTTGGGAAATTGCATCAGCCCCAACGTGTTGATCGCTGACGAAATCTCAGTACGGATACAGAAGGCTTGTTCGGTACACGCCAACTTACACCATCTCAGAAGTTCTCTCTCCTCCTTCAGGGCTCTGAGAGTCATTGGAATCCGTAACCGTTAGTTTAAGCCAAGTAGAGAGGTGTAGACTTCCTGGTTAGCGTCCTCGGGAAACAATTGGTGATATGGCTCAAAATCGTTCTCAGTGGCTGGCGCAGATGCATTCATTCTTTGTTGTGATTTATCATACAGATAAAACTCTACTTCTCTTCCATATTACTATTCTTTTTTCCTCATTCAAACTCCCGCTTGTTATCTCTCTTTCCTTTCTTATCTTGCTTTGTGTGCCACATGAAGTTTGGTTGCTCGAACTGCTGCACATCTGTGCAGAGTTCTGCGTTGAAACCAGTCAGTCAGTCAATATTTAATACCTATTTTACAGTTTCTTGCACATCACTTTTTATTTTCTCGTTTTTTTCCACCACATATCCCTGATAAAAAGGAAATTTGGGCTTAACCTTAGTTAAATGAGAGAAGAGGCAGTCTTCTCAAACAACAATAATACTATTGTGTTAATTTATCTTTGGACACATCTCTAGTAAACAAAACTGAAATTATAAATAGAAAAGATTACATATTAATGCAGTTATGTTGAAGAGAAGTTTTTTTTTACCTTTATAAATGTGAAATATGGAGCCCAGTTTTATGTAAAGAAGTAGTAGGTAATGTTAAAAAGAATTTTAAGAAGTCGATTTTGAAAATTATTGTAGACAAAGTTAAACTACCGTAGCCATAATCATAGTGACCTTGAGCAACCAATCAGAATTCAGATGCAAAAAAGTCGCATAATCGTTGAAAAATGCATTAAAAAAACATCGAAACATGATATTACACTCTACAGTTGTCGCCTATGTGTTGTAAGAATGTCTCCTAACAACCACACAAATAATCTGCGCAGAAATCATACCTCGCGCGACAGATGCATTCACATGCATTTAGGTGACTGTAGGTGATGGTACTTTGAGGTCTATTAACCTTTCTGACTTTGTTCTTTAACCCACTCCTAACTCGAAATTTAACTCCAACCCTAACTTTAACCCTGGACCCTTAATCTTAAAAGTAATAACTCTACCTGAGAGTATAGATTCACAGAAAAAGTAACTAGGCAATAAGTAGAATACTGTATCTACTCTCTCCAAGTCCAAAGAGGCAGGCATGGTTTGATTTGGAATGATCTTCCATAGCATTCCCTGTATCTGACTGGTTCTTGAAGGTCAAATTTTTTTAAATACCTTGACTTCGTCTATGATACTTTAACTTCGACAAAACTATAAACTTCCATCTAATTATACGGAGTGTATAAACTAAACCATTATCGACTCTGTGGTGTACACCATCATGGAAATTGGTACACTGTTCATTTCATATTGGTCTTTAGTAGATTGATCATTTTTACACGTGTATTAAAAATAGACAATAAATTTAAATGAGTACCTTACTCACAGTTAACTCTGTATGATATAGATGCTTAGGATAGATTTTTTTTAAAAACAAACTTTATGCAAACATTTACGTTGGAAACAACATTAAGGCGGTGAATATTTTTCGAACAAAAGTGGTAATCACTAAGGTTGAGAAGAGAAAAAATGGAAAGAAACTTAGTGTTTTGTTAACTTCCAGACACATTTGACAAATGAAATTTTTAAGAGTTGATTTGTAAAGATTAGATTTATTTTTCGAGTTTGAACATGGATTGATATCCGTTAGAGAACCACTGAAAACCAGGGAGTACTGGACAGGTAACTGTTTCGCCCTAGTTTGGGAGTCATCGACAGTACACACCCACTGAGGTTCGAACCCATGAACTTCCGTGGTCAAACTTGAAAAAAAAAAACAAATCGAATCCTTACAAACCAACTCTCGGAAATTAATCTGATGTTCGCTAGTAACTTGCTAAAGGACGGAGTTTCCTGGAGTTCTAGTGAGAAGTCGTGACCAGTGGGGTCCATCCAGTCAAGTGTGAGGATGGATGTCCCACCGATGACACTGGTTGGTGGTGGCGCTAAATCACGAATTGGTAGAAGTTAGAATTCATGCATTGGCCATTGAATGGGGTCCCAGTGGTTGGATGATATACGAGATTGCCTTGAAACCTGGAGGCCCTGTGTTCGAACCTGGGGGTGAGTACGTACTGTCGATGATCCCTAAACTATGATGAAACAACAGTCCAGTACTTCCTGAATTTGTTGTGGTTGTGTTCTCTGAGCTGGATAGTTAATTTGCGAAGCTTTAATCCCCTACAGAGCGACATCTTCAGCGCATACTCCAATTTGAAGTGAGCTTTTAGATTTCTCCAAGAGTTTATTAATCATCTCTCCTGGTGACCTTGGACGTGATTGGTAGTTTCTGTGTGTTTTCACATCCTCTAGGCTATTTGTATTGGAAATGATTGTTTCTTTGATTTGAACTTTGTCTTCCTGATTTTCAATGGTTTTCTAAATGGTATCAGTCCGTGGTCAAACTCGAAGAATAAAACTTATTTTATTCGATGTTCACCTGTTTCTCTGTGTTTACTATTGCGATTGTATCTGCGTAACCCCATCTCAAAGTGACCATATGTGGTCCTTCCCACTTTGGAAACTGTTTGCCTGACCCTGTCGCACATTCGTAAGTATTTCGCCCCAGACTTTCATATGCTGCTTTCTTCCGACCTCCCAGCAGCGTCCCAAGTAGCAGCCTCATCGCTGACAGATCTTGAACGCCACTCAACTGCGAAGAAGCCTCGAAGTCCTGCCCGAAGATCCATATGTCTCCATCAAAAACTTCAGGATATAGGCTTTCCATTTGTTGGTAGGCAGCGACACCAAATGTAACAACAGAAGACAAGGGTCAGGCAACAGATAGTTTATTAAGGAAAATCAACACATATTTAGAGATTTTAATGTACATTATTGTTAGTGGAAAATGCAGTCTTTTGATTGGTTGTTTGTCATAGAAAGTTAACCTTGCATCTCTTTGTGGCTGTGTCAGATCATCCATATGTTAATGTATCCGCCTACGCAAAGCCTTTGTTCTCATTTTCTCACCACCAATATTGGGGACATAAGTACTGACGTCAATTACTGTCTACCAACTTTGGCTATCAACAAGCTCTCACCATTTATGTATATATATATATATATATATATATATATATCATTGATTAGGAATTCTTAATGAACCACTTTGAGGTAATTTGGGGTAATATCAATCAATTACCTGGGTTTTAAAAATCTCCTGTGTTTCTCTATTCAGATGACCTAAAAATGTGGAAAGAGTTTGAGGATGATAGAGATATGTTTACGTAGGAAGGAGATCTTCAGAAAACTGTTAGATCGGTCCATAGAATCAATGCTCCCAATCAACATGGAGAGGTACGCAATCCAAGTGTCAGGGCATATGACATGGAAGGAATACCACTCCCATAAAGTTCAGATGCAGATAGATCTAGATGTCACATACCACGTGATGGCCTAACAACTATGACACACTATCGCGTGGTAACAGCTCACAATTTTAGGTCTTTTTGGGCAAAACGCGGGGTCCTTACTAGACTCCCTGGTGAAATATTCACCACAAAAACTAGAAAACTACATCCAGACAGTTAGTCTTTGTCTCAAAAGAGACTCATATATTCTGTTAAAAATTTCAAATGAAGACCACATGTATGATTCGTGATATGACTAACTTATCATACTTGGAGACACTTAACAGTTTAAGTCTCTTCTCCTTATCATAAAATAGGCAGAGATGAGACCTCAGCACGAAGTTCAAAATGATAAGAAATGACTATGGACCTTATCTATCCGCTCTTTCCTTCCAACAGGTCAGAATATCTTTGTGGGGCTACAACAGGAGGGGACAACTATACTCCTATGGAATACCAGTTCTTCAATCAAGTCATTAGTTGTTGGAACCGACTTCCAGAAAAAGTGATATCTCAGCCTTCAGTCAACTTATTCAAGAAAGGATTAGACAAACACAGAAACTTGTTGGAAAGAGATTAACGCAGGCTAAAATCCTTCAATCCTCTTAATATAGATGACACATTCCCTGTACTTAGAACACAAGATATAGATAGGTTTTTCGAACACATCAACTCGAAGGTTGAAGCGATTCAATTCACTTATGAATTGGAAAATCAGGAAGGGGAGCTCCCAATGTTAGATTGCAAAGTAAGAAGGAAAGAAGACGCGAAGTTAAACACTAGTGTTTACAGGAAACCCATACACTCAAACAGATATTTAGACTTCCGATCATCCCATCCTATGTCAGTAAAAATAGGATTGGTGAAATGTTTAAATGACAGAGCACAAAAACTAAGTAGTACCAAAGAAAATCTAAAACAGGAACTGATACACATAAAAGAAGCCTTGAAACTTAATAAATACCCAGATAAATTAGTCAGGAAATATGTAAGGAAATGTAAAAATAAAATAAATAATGATAGTAGCAATAATGACGACACCAACAATAAGGAATCTAAATCATCAGTAGTAATTCCATACAGGGAAGGGACCTCGGAAACCTTACGCAGAATTCTTAACAAGGCAGGAATAAAAGTGGCATTCAAACTCACAAACTCAATTAGAAACAAGCTTTGTCAGTTAAAGGATCCTGTAGAGCCTTTAAAACAAAACAATTTAGTTTATCTAATACCCTGCCTGCAATGATTGTCAGGTCAAATACATAAGTCAAACTAGTAGAACAGGGGCAGTCAGACTAGCTGAACATAAAAACTTAGCAAAATCTAGATTGGTTGACCCGAATAGGATAAGAAATCTAGAGAATAGTTCAGCTATAGCACTACATGCAGTCACACACAACCATACAATAGGCTGGATGGGATAGGATGACAGTTTTAAAATCTAATGTCACAGGGTATAGGGAGAGATTGATAACAGAAGGTTTGTTTATCGAATCAACTGCAAACACATGTAATAGGAATGATTCAACACCTGTCCCAGATATCTGGAGAATTCTACTACCCCAACGACGACAAACAGGAGAGGACAAAGAAAACTATAAAACTCAAGTTTCGAACTCGTATGATTACAGTTGATATGATTATGAACAATAAATTTTGTTCGAAACGTCATCCAGTAAATAATACTGTTTCACTGTGTGATATATCTAATAAACAAACTGATATAGAATTCCTTCATTCCTCACTTAAAAATCTGAATATGAACTGGGAAACAGTAGCTTCTGACTACAATTAAAACAAAACTGAAGGTATGCAGAAGATTTCACATCTAAAAATGGAGGATAATAGTAGTTTCATATTCTCCTGACTTTGATATTTGATTGTGAATATTTCATTACCTGATTTAATGATTTTGTTTTATTTCCTTCACGTTCCCCAGTGGAACATAGGGATTCAAGCTAGTGGCTTGAAGTTTCTGTAGCAGTGCTTATATTACAGGATAGGGTTGCTAGCCTCATGCCCAACCTTTCCTCTTCACCAGCATTATTTCTGGCTTAGCGAGGTTCAGGAGTGCGTCGGCCGGGGATCGAACCCCGGACCATATGCATGGTCAGCGAGCGTCCTAACCGCTATACCGCCGACGCACAGCTGACTTAGGTAGCTGATAAAAATCAATTCATCAAGTTTCTAAACAGATTAGTAAAGTTTTAGTGTACCCATCCATCATCACTAAAATCTCTTCACTTCAAAAACAATAAGAAAATTTTCTCAAAGTGAAGTGTTCTCGTATATTTAAGGTATTACAATGTGGAGATTGAGACTGATCATTGCTCTCATTAAATTATGTAAAAATCTTGTTTTTTTTTATTCACTAGCGTTAATATCAACAATAATTATGTTTTTTTCTAACATGTCAGAGTAATAGATTGTATTTTTACATAAATAGATGACATAAACAAATCAAGTGAAATACAAAATACGGATTGATCATTTAAAAATAAACCAAAAAAAGAAAAAACAAAGTACAAATCGGAAGTACTTAAATGTTATTGGACTTTTCTACGAATGAAAATACTTACTATTTTTACTGGTCAATCAGTCTTAATTACCTATTGTAATTTATTTTATTGATATTTATTTTTAGACTTCATGTACTAGTAATAATGATAATAATAATAATTTACTTTATTCCAAAAACAGTACTTGTGATTCAGAATGGAATTCTCAGTATTTGTCACAATATTGCATCTGATTTACTCAAAATATATATAAAATTAAAAATTAAAACAAAGTTAATCGGAGGAATAATAATAACAGTGAATTTGTTTCAAACGGTATTGTCGATTCAGTTTGGAAACTTTAGCATGTTATAGATTATTGGGTCTAATGTTCTGTTGATATAGTATAGTGAGGGGAAATACAAAATTAACAGTTATAATACAGCTTAAAATTATGACCACACTTATGAAAAGAAATAAACAAAACGAAAAAATTGAGAGGATTATAAATATAAGAAATACAATAACAATAAAGTATGATGCTTTAAAAGTGAAGGAAATGGTTTATTTAGTGATGCAAAGAAGGTTAGTTAGTTAGTTCATTTCTGACGCTATTTTCATCACATAAAGTACGTGCTAAATATGGTATAGTGGAATTTTTATACTTAGACGTACGTGCATAAATTCTTCTGTTAAGACTTCTTGTTTTACCTGAGGAGACACAAGGTTGGAGCTGCTGGTAGAGTGGGTGCTCAGAGTCTGACAAAATTCCTTTAGCGAATTTGTTGCATGACATCAAGTGCATATCCGTGACAATGTCAACGATATGGCCCAATGGGATACCACTCGTCCTACTGACATTCTTCAGAGTTCTACGAAGTATGACATAGTCCTTTTTTAGCAATCCAGGAAAGAATAATGGTGAACAGTAAAGAAGAATAGGTAAAATACACGAGTTGACAAACTGTAAGAGGAGTGGTTGGGTTATGCCTGAGTGCCTCAACTTCTTAATGTAAAAAGTCAGACGAAATATTCTTTTAGAAATCGCTAAGACATGAGAGGACCAGGATAGGTCAGAAGAGAGAATTGATCCAAGATACTTAACTTCAGATTTGACTTCTATATAACTATCATCGATTTTGCAAGGGTCATAGGAACCAACGGCTTCATTTAACTTTCGTTTACATCGGAAACTGAAATTAACAGTCTGACATTTGGAAGGATTAAGTTTAAGGCCGTTAGACGAAGACCATTTGCTAATTCCTGATAGAAAGTTGTTTATCTTAGTGCAGTCAAGCTGGGAGTTAACAGACATTGAAACAGTTAGATCATCGGTATATTTAACAAAATTCATTTCATCGGAGTGAGGTAAGTCATGCAAGAAGAAAGAAAACAGAAAAGGACCAATATGGACCAATATACATGACACATTGAACTAGGTAGCCAATCTTAGGCATACTTTTGTTGTTTTCTCTCCGGGTGATACTCAGTTTTTTGAAATGAAATGATATTTTTATGTGTCAATATTCATGACATATTTTTAATTTAACTGCATGGCACAAGCCAATTAATACTGTCCAGCACTTATTTTTAGATAAAGTATAATTATATTTCAATAGTTTACACACAATGATGCAAATAAAAATAAATAAATAAAAAATAATGCAAAATACCTCGGTCTAGTTCTATCTTCTGACCTTACTTGGACATTTCATATCCTAACGATTTCTAAGAAAGTGTTCTGTCTAACCTACTACATTAAGAAACTTAGACAATCTGGAATCACCCAACCTCTACTTTCACAATTTGTCAACTCTTGTATCTTACCTATTCTACTTTACTGCTTCCTGTTAGTCTTTCCTGGCCAACTGAAAAGGGACTATACCATCCTGAGAAGGATGTTGAATGTAGTTAGTGGGTCTAGTGGTGTAAAACTCAGTCAGCTCGTCACTACATTAGTTGAAAGGCATCTGAATACATGCGAAAAATGGTCTAAACCATACTCTCCGACCCCCAACACACCCTCTATTCCCAACTCTCGCCTTGTATCTGATCAAGTAGAACCAGAAATCAGTATAAAATAATCTATGCTCGTACAACCAAGTACAGGAACTCAACGATACCATACTTGGCCCGTGTTCTAAGCGACAGAGACAATGTTAAGCGTGAAACCTATGACTTGCTTTGTTATTAATAACATAATTTTAGGCTCTTTTATTTCCCTCTTATTTTGTATTCTATTATGAACACCCTCTTAAACATACTTAGCTACCTAAATTATTAACATTGGCTTCCTGTTTTGTACTTTACTGTATTCCTTCTTTTGTGTATCCACTGGTTCCGACTACATTAGCACTATGAGTATTACAAAATTGTCCTGTCATTAACCATCATGTAATTATTAGTTTTGTGGTTGTTTTTTCTTATTTTCTATACTTTTCGGCAATATTAAACTGACAACTGACAATCATTGGTTGTGAACGACATAGTCACCACCTTAAAATTTTTTTGTATTTTCAGGATTACTCACACTACCACTACGAACACTGCATTACACCTGACAATAAAAAAAAACAACCCTGAAATGTTATTTTATGATTGTTTAGAGTTGTTTCAACCAAATTAACTGATCAACTTGGCGATAAACTTCCTTAAATATCACTTCATAACTTCTTGTATGACAATAGCTTTACTGTCACCATGCATAATCATATCATAGCTTTCACTGCGCAACACTGAGATATTATTTTATGTTGTTTATTTTCCTTTCTACTTCTTGGTATTTTTTCGCAATTTTTAAAAAATTATTTTGTGTTCTTCCTGTTGTTGTTTTTTTGCTGTTGGTGTCTTTATATTTATTTTTTTGAAATACTCCTTTTAAATGTTTGATAAAATTAGGTGCAAATATTGTAGATATGTGCTGAAAATTCCACACTGTACCACCAGTACTGTTTCTGGAATAAAGCAAATTATTATTATTGTTATTAAGTTTTGTTATTGGTAATATTTCGAGCAGAATTACTGCCCGTGTTCACATCCTAATGACGAAATCAGCAGAAACAATCACAAACAAAACAATGAAAGAAATAGCAAAGGTAGTTAGACAGATGAAAGAAGGAATTGGTAAGTCAAAATGGTTTGAAATTATGCCAAAATCATGAAATACACTTAGGATATGTGGCAAAATAAAATTGCATAAAAAGGGATAACCAATAAGACAGACTGTAGACTTTAGAAACACATCCACGTATATGCTATCAAGATTTCTCTCGACAATACAAAGACCGACAAGAGACAACTCAAAAGCTAGAATAGTAGATTCATTTGAATTAGTGAGACGACTAAAGACCACTAAAATAGAGAAAGAGGAAATACTAGTCAGCTTTGATGTAAACAGTCTTTATACGAAAATACGCATTCAAATGGCCATGAATGCACTGATAGCGAGACCAAATGAAGATAATGACCTAAAAGAGAGAACACAGTTATCCGTAGAAGAGATAATAAAAGGTGTGGAATTCTGTCTGACAACAACATATTTCACATTTGAAGGGACAATATACCAACAGAATGAAGGAGTAGCTATGGGATCGCCTATCTCATCAATAATAGCTGACATATTCATGGAGTTTTGGGAAGAGAATACACTTAAACCATTCAGGTCATCACCAAAATGTTGGTGGAGATATGTAGACGACACGCTAGTAATAGCGAAAAAAACAATGTTGAGAAACTCTTCTCGCATATAAACAGCCATGTCGGCTCAATAAAATTCACTATGGAAATAGAGAATCAAATTGGGGAACTGTCTATGTTAAACTGCAAAATACAAAGAGCAACAGATGGTAGCATAAAAACGACACTATATAGAAAAAATACACACTCTGGAAGATTCCTTGATTATCACTCAGCTCATCCACTCCACAGTAAAACGAGGATTAATACAAGGTCTTGCAGATAGAATACGTAGACTTACAAGGACCAGCGTAAAGAAATAAATGTCCTATTCAAAATGCTACTCCACAACAACTACCCAAAAGAATTTATGAGAGATAATATAAAAAACAGAAAAAAGAGGGTAAAACCGGAGAATGACAAGATGGAAGAATTAAAAAACACAGTCACAATACCATATAAAAATGGTACATCAGAGGCAATTCGAAGAAACCTCAAAAATATCGGTATTTGCACAACGTTTAAACCGACGAATCTAATCAAAAATAAAATAAATCAACTGAAAGATCCAATAAAAATGATGGATAAAAACAACTTCATTTACAAAATATCTTGTGCTGACTGTCCTACTAAATATGTGGGGCAAACGTCCAGATCATTCAAAATAAGAGTAAATGAACATAAACGCCTGACTAAAGGTCAACCAACAGGAACTTATGTTTAGAATAACTGACGAGTTCTTATTGTTAGCAGAAGTATACTCTTCAGAAAATGACACGAAACTAACCAATGAATTCAGGATGATGTTGAAGACACTACACCATTATGTTTTTGTGAATAGTTAACTTGTCGTATAAGTTTGTAATGCACCATCCACGGCACCAAATGATACCTAGGGTTAAAATAAAAAGATCAAACTGAATCAATATTATAATATTAGTATTACTGTTTCCTTTAATTCCTAGAGGAACATAGGGCTTCAGCCAACCGTCTCCATTGCGTTAGGTTCTCTGCTAGAGTCTTCACCTGGCTCCAAGTTTGCCCACACCTTTCATCTCCTCTTCACATGACCTCCTCCAAGTCACCACACCCTCGAACTGACGACCAACTCGCCGCTTCCCTTTCATCCGGGTTCCACTCGAGCAGTGGCTTGTCTAGTGATGTCACTTGATGGTTTCCTCAGAGTATGGCCAATCCATCTCCATTTCTTCCTGCCTATTTGTTTCACAATCGGTTCTTGCTGGTTTGGTTCGCTCCCAGAGATCTCTGTCGCTGATCTTTTCTGGCCGGCCATCTGATCTTGAGTAGCATTGAGCGAAGACAACTGTCAATGAAGGTCTATAGTTTGTTTGAGATGCTCTTTATGACGCGCAGTGCAAGTCTCTGATCCGTATCGTGAGTAGCACTGACTTCACATCGGAGTTGAAAATCCGGATGTTATTTTTGATGTTGAGTGCTGTTGACCTCCACACAGACTTGAGAGTAGTGGAAGCTTGTCTTGCTTTTCCGATTCTTCCTTTGATATCCTCGTCAGTTCCGTCCGCCTGTAGTTGAAACGATGCTTCCCAGGTTTGAAAGTAAAAGAGGTTGTTTCTTTCATGTTCCTCTAATATATGCTGATCATTGTCTGTTGTTGTTGTTCTTGTCCAAGAATCTTCATCACCTCTGTTTCCTCTATGTTCAGCTGAAGTCCTATGTTTGATGCTTCTTGTGCCAACTTGTTGCTTTTCGCTTGCATATCTTCCAGTTTGTGGGAAATTAGACATATATCATCGGTGAAGTCCAGATCCTCCAAATTTTTTATGTGAGTCCATTTTATGCCTGTTTCCTCATTAACCGCTGTTTGTCTCATTATCTAATCTACCGCAATCAGGAAAATCATTGGCGATTGTAAGCAGCCAGCTTGTCTAACTCCTGTCCTCACTTCGAAGGATCCCGTACGTTTCCCGTTGTGCATTGCTTCGCATGCAGCATTGTCGTACAGCTGTTGGATGAGATGTATAATTGTCGGTGGCACACCTTGGTAGTAGCGAAATAGTTGCCAAAGTATCTCTCGATCGACGCTGTCAAAGGCTTTTTCAAAGTCGTTGAAGTTGAGATAGAGAGGTGACTGCCATTCCAAGCTTTGTTCAATGATGATCAGTGATACTATAATACTATCTAACCAAACGTCCAGTCTGCCTGCAGATGCTATTTAAGTTGTTTTTTTGGCATCCTGCCAAGCTTGGACAGCATTTTGTGCTCCTCCTAAGTTCTGTTAACACAAACGGCCCCAGACTTCACTGTTTAGTCACAAAATCAGTTGAATTCTAAAATATCCTCTCCTAGATAACCTTGACATTTTGTTCTATTTAAATACATTGTTCATCAGCATATATTCCTAAATAACTGAGTCTATTTCATTTGCATTTTGTTATCAGTGTTTACAAATGAGACAGTGTGCATATTACGTTTAGCGAGGCTCGCACAGTGTAGTATAGCAATAGCTCAACCATTCAGTACCTTTGTGAGTTCATCATTTTATATGATGTAATAAAGAATTTTCTGTGAACATTACTGGTCTGTCTGTAACTAATTTTCTTAACTCCAGTTTCTCATAAGTTCTGTATGTCACTTAGTAGTTCTTAGTGGGACAAACAGACGTTAAAGTAGCGAGCTTGTATCCGTCAACAGCACTCAGCATCAAAACGAAGATAAGATCCGGATTTTCAACTCCAATGGGAAGTCAGTCAGTGCTACTATACGGATCAGAGACTTGTCCAGCGCGTCATGAAGAGCATCTCAAACAAACTACACACCTTCATTAACAGTTGTCTTCGCTCAATACTTCGCTAAAGATCAGATGGCCGGCCAGAAAAGATAAGCAGTAGAGATCTCTGGCAATGAGCAAACCAACCGAGCAGTAACCGATTGTGAAAGAAATAGGCAGGAAGAAATGGAGATGGATTGGCTGGCCATACTCTGAGGAAACAAACCATCAAGTGACATCACTAGACAAGCCATTGATCGAGTGGAACCCAACTGAATGGGAAGTGGCGAGTTGGTCGTCAGTGCGAGGGTGGGTGACTTGGAGGACTTCATGTGAAGAGGAGATGAAGACGTGTGGGCAGACTTGGAGCTAGGTGAAGACTGTAGCAGAGAACCGGTTGCAATGGAGACGCACGGCTGAAGCCCTATGTTCCTGTAGGAATTATAGGAAACAATAATAATATTAATAATAATTGTATCCGTCAAAAATTGAAATCTAGTAAAAAAGCTAGTTAAGTATTTAGATTTTGAGTTTTCCAGGGATTCGGACTAATTCCAGTGTAGACTTTGTCACAAACCAATATTAGTTGGAAAACTACAGAAAAGTAAGCAGCAATGGACAGGCGTTTTGGCTTAGTCTAGAACTCGTCAGCAGAGCCCACCTATGACCCAGAGCGGGATCATGCGTTCCTACAAAATACAAGATATAGATATGAGAATCAGTTTCCACCTGATTATTGACTGCTGCGTAGATGTCCCAAAGTTCAAATATGAAATCGTTATCAGTAGAGCCCACCATGCCAAGGTGAAGTAGACGCTCATCATTAGCATTGGTTGAGAGTAGTGCTGTACTGCGAAATGATAGAATTTGGAATTCACAATTCATGGAATTCCTCTCCATTGCATGAATGGTCTACGGGATGTCTTCGTAACCTAAAGGTTTTCGGTTGGATCTCCGGATGAGTCGAGTGTTGAACGACTGGAGAGTCCAGAACTAGGAAGAAATAGGTGTCCAGGAACCTTTTATTTTCACTGATTTTCTAGATGATGCTGGCCCATGACAAAACCTATATTGTAATTAAGTATTATATATATATATATGTATATATATCGTTACACATAAAATAAAATGTCCACTTCACTACGAAGCATCAATCAACAAAGCAATTTTGTAACATAATCGCTAACTTATAGGATATTCACTGTTGATGTCTCAGGTATTTTGTTCAGGTAATCAATAAAGCAAATAGTCCTTACAGTTATCAAGATAAATGTGATTTATATCTTTATGCTTCAGAAACTTGGCGGGTCACAAAGAATATTTCCAACAGCCTGTTGCAGACCTTTATCAACAACTGTCTTCGTTCTATACTCAAGATCAGATGGCCGGAAAGAATCACCAACAAGAAGCTATGCGAACAAACAAAAGAGGAACCAATCGCTCAACAAATATGCAGGAGAAAGTGGATATGGATTGGACACTCGCTGATGAGGCCGCTGGGTGACATCACGCGTCAGGCCAGTGCTCGGGTGGGACCCGAAAGGGAAGCGGCGAGTGGGACGTCAGTGCAAGGGTGACATGGAGGAGATCGTGTCAAGAAGAGTTGAAACAGTATGGATTAACATGGATGCAGGTGAAAAGTACAGCAGAATACAGAAGCAAGTGGAGACGTGTAGTTGAAGCCCTATGTTCCACTAGGAACCCAAGGGAGCAATAATAAATATAATAATATCTTTATGCTTGAGTAGACGGAAGTACTAATCTCTAAAAAACGTATACATTCCTGTATCTACTAAACTCCAGTCTCCGTAGACTGACCGATTGCAATAACGAGCTTCTAACCTCAGGTATACTCAATGAAGCAGAGAAGGGATTTCTTCAACTAACGTAAAATGTTTAATAACCATTGATATAAGAATAAAACTTGGGCACTGTGGTAGAGTGTAATTCCATTATGGGTAAATTTTATTTTGATAGAGTCTCACAGTGTTATACAGTAATATTTACTGATGACGTTTCGAGCACAATTTATTGCTCATAATCGTATCAAGGTTATGACCGGTGTTGGTATCACAATACCCATGGCCAGGAAGGGAAATGTTGCCAAAAACCTTGTAATTTCGGCAATTTCTAAAAGACTGTGGGAAACTATCCTGCTGACATGTGTTAGCGGCAACCGTCGCTGGTGTCACTAGTCACCTACTTTACATTCGTGATGTGGTAAGCCAGACCTGACTTAGTCGACACAGGCGCCTAAGTCAGCGTCCTTCCTGCTACAGCAGCAGATCAACAGAAGGAATCTACCTTCAACTTACAGGCTGCGAATGGAAAACCAATTGCAACCTTTGGTAGGAAATAAGTCTATCTGAACGTAGGTTAACGCAAACCTATTTAGTGGATTTTACTTCTCGCTGACGTCACAATGTCCATCATTGGCACGGACGGACTTAATCGTCATGATTTACTCGTAGACGTCTGTCGAAAACGACTGATAGACGGTACTACTAGACTGTCTACCAAAGGCATCACATACGTAGGTCCCAGTTTGTCACTCGTTTAGAAGAAGGCGATTTTTGATACAACTTTTCAGGTGATAGTTGACAAGCACCCTGAACTTAATTGTCCAGCTAACGGTCTGCTGTGCATAACCAGCAATGTTAGGCATCAGATCACAACCTCAGGAAAACCCGTGGCATCTAAAGCACGACGATTTTCTCTTGGCAAACTATGACTCACTTGAAATGAATTCATCCATATGCTCACCCTTGGCATCCTTCTGCCATCGAATAGCCCATGGCCATCTTCGCTTCACATGGTACCAAAAGAAGATAGCAACGATTGGCGAGCCACTGGTGATTACCGGCGAGTGAACGCCAAAACAACCCCTGATTGCTATCCATTGCCTCACATACGCGACTTGACGGCAATATTATCTGGCGCAGCTATGTACTCGAAAATAGACTTGGTTAAAGCATATAACCAAATCCCGATGAGACCAGAAGATATTCCGAAAACGGCTATCATCACGCCTTTCGGACTTTTTGAATTTCTACGTATGCCATTCAGTCTCCGGAATGCAGCACAAACATTCCAACGCTTCATCAACTAAGTATTTCGCGGCCTCGACTTCGTATACGCGTACTTAAACGGCTGCCTTATTGCCAGTCAAGACAAGGAAACTCACCTTAGACACTTGGACTTGGCATTCGAAAGGTTATGCCAACATGGTGTTATCATTTTCATGTTGAAAAATTTTAGATAGGCGACGACACACTCGATTTTCTGGGCCACACCATTGACTGCAAGGGTATTCGCCCACTAGCTAGTAAAGTTGAGGCGATACTGAATCTTCCGGAGCCGCAGAAAGTGAAATATCTTCGCACTTTTATCAGCTTGATAAGATATTGTCGACGCTATTCTCCTAACTGTGCCTCCCTGATCCAGCCATTAACAGACCTTCTTCGCGGGAATAACAAGTCCATTGAACTTGAGACGTCTGCTCAAAATGCTTTCACTCGGGCTAGAAAAGCTATCGCGGATGCCACCCTTCTTATATATCAGGATCCAACGGCATCGTTAAGTATCTCGGTTGATGCATCAGACACTGCAATCGGTGCAGTTCTGCAACAACTAGTGAACAGAGAGTGGCGACCACTCGCCCTTTTCTCGAGGTGCCTACAGTTAGCAGAAACAAAGTACAGCACATTCAGCAGAGAACTTTTGGCTGTGTACCGTGCTATACGTCATTTCGATACTCAGTGGAGGGTCGTGAATTTATAACTTTTACTGACTACAAACCTCTGACGTACACTCTGAACTCAACCTCAGATAAGTATTCCCCAAAGAATCACGACAACCGGACTACGTTTCAAAGTTTGCATTGGACATTCGCCATGTATCCTAAGTCAACAGCACTGTGGCAGACGCCTTACAGCACATTTGTCCCCTCACCCGAATGGATGGCATAGACCTTGTGAAACTGGCTCGTCTTCAAAAAGTAGATACCGAGCTCCAACATGAGTTGTCGGAAACACCCCTGCGATTAGCCGGGAAACCTTCAGGCATAGGAGGAGGCATTGTTCTGTGTGACATTTCCACGAGTACTCCTCACCCCATCGTGCCTAAAAGTTATCGCCGTAACGTCTTCAATACGTTGCATGGCTTATCCCACCCAGGTATTCAAACTACCGTCAAGCTCATAACTACTTGGTTTTGTTAGCCTGGTATTATTTAGGAAGTAAGGGAATGGGCTCACGCGTGTTTAGCTTGTCAAAAGTGTAGGGTAGTAAGGCACGATAGAAACCCCCTTAGCACCTTTCTTATCCCTGATGCTGGTTTCGAACACGTTCATGTAGATTTGGTTGGACCCCTTCCAGAATCCCATGGATATACCTATATCTCAACCTGCATCGACCGTTTCACACGATGGCCTGAAGCAGTACCCCTCAAGGATGTAACTGCTGAAACAGTCGCACGCGTCTTTGTAGAACGGTGGGTCGCAAGTTTGGGATGACCATCCAGCATAACAGCTAATCGCGGACGGCAATTGGAAAGCTGCTTTTTCTTCGCCTTGGCTAAAACCCTGGGTTGCATGCGTTCCAGAACAGCGGCCTGCCATCCTCAAGCTAATGATTTGGTAGAACGTCTACACCAACAGTTGAAGGCCAGGTTATCAGCCACGAGCACTGTACATTGGATTAAATTAATGCCGTCAGTTCTCCTAGGGATACGAAATGCCTTGAAAACTGATGCTGGTTGTACTACCGCCGAGTTTGTACACGGCACCACACTACAACTGCCAAGTGAGTTGGTTTCGCCTTCTAGCTCCCCACCAGCGGTAGATCACGTCTCATACGTCAGCAGGCTTACAAACACAATGCATTCAGTTAAACCTGCTCCCCTTCGACCACAGTTCATAGATGTCTTTGTTCACCCGTGTTTGAAAACTTCTACACATGTATTTGTTCATCGTGACTCTGAACGTTTCTCTCTGGAACCTCCCATGACGGGCCATATAAAGTCATTAAATGCATGGATGGATTTTTGCCCTAGACAAGCAAGGCCTGTAAGACTCTGTTAGCGCCGCCAGTCTGAAACCGGCCCACTTAGAACGCAATCCCATGAGCCTAGAACTAAGCATTCCCAATAATACACAAGTAACCGAATGTCCGTTCGTCCTCGAAGAAATCACCATCACTGCGAAAGCCAGCAAACCTTCTGTCGAGCCATCAAGGAAAACGCGTTCTGGACGAAACGCTTGTGATATTTATTTTTCTCTCAGACACATCAATTTTTCATATTGCATCCCGCAATACAAGTAGAAAACATTTCATAGCCGTTCATGTTACATCCACTAAAAATTAGATATATACTTTTCTAGATGTTTTATTTTTCGCATTATTTTACTGTATGGTAGATGCATATCATTTTTCAAACATTATTTGTGATACATTTTCCTCAACAAGGTCCTTAGCGTTCTTGTTTTCTTTGCCAGGTGTGATGGGCACTGGACAAGAAGCAAACAAAGCACGAGATGCAACGGACAAACATATGCGAACAGATGTACAGACACCCTATTAGTATAGATAGACGACCAGTAGGCACTACATCAAGCCGGTCAGAAGAGTTTTATCGATGGTTATGTAAAGAAGACACGACTGAGGAGACTGAAAGGAATGTTTATTTGGTGAAACGTATGGTACATAGCTAAATTTGGAATACCATATTCTAAACCGGCCATTTGCACATCTTCACCACATCCTTGACGAATTGGTCGAATATCGTTTCATTCGATAGCTTCTTGGATTCTGCATCATATGGCAACATTCTTCTCCTGGTTCTCTTCTTTGATTGCTCTTTCCAGTGTGCCAAACATTGTTACTTCGTTCCTGATATACCACTTATATCGGATTATAAGTAGCACTCACCACACTCGCCCCCTCATTATAAAGTCTCTCCTGTAACCGCCTTGATCGCCGCACAGTCGTTTCTTCCTGCTGCTCTTCTGGTACCTCATCTTGACATTCTTCTCTCCATCTTTGTAGCAGACTGGCGTTTACTCTTTTCTATTTATCTCCTCTCTTTATTGTGTACACTGGACCGCGTCTCGATGTGACTACATATGGTCCCTCCCACTTCGGCAGAAGCTTTCCTGATCCTGGTCCACTTCCGGTAGTATACTTTCGTTCTCTACATTTCACCTGGTCACCTACTTCAAACAGCCTCCAAGCTTTGATTTGTTTCTTGCCATAATTTTCGATGTCTTTCTTGCGCTTCTCTTGTATATTCTGAATAGCTTGTTTCCGCTCATTTGTCCATCTCTTACTGTTCCATTTTTGTTGTTGTGGCCAAGTCTTATGGTGCACCGGTAAGCGTGGTTTCCTCCCATACATCAGCTGGAAAGGCGACTTTTTTGTTGTCCCTTGTACTGTGGCACGATGTGCTAGTAACACCAACGGTAAGTCAGTTTCCCAGTTGCCTCTTTTCGCAGCTAGCCACTCCTTGAGTGTACGATTGTTCCTTTCGGTTAAGCCGTTTGTCTGCGGATGATACGGAGTCGCTCTAATCCTCTTAATACCCAGTGCCTCCAGACGAGTCTTGAACTCCTCCCTTTCAAAACAGGGGCCTTGATCTGTCAATATCATTTTTGGTACACCATGATCCGCCACAATATGTCGAATGACCGCCTCGGTTACGGTCTTGGCGCGCTGATCTGGAATCGCTACAGCATTTACCCACCACGTGGCGTGTTCCGTCATCATTAAAATGTATTGATTTCCACTGGCTGTTCGGGGGAAAGGACCCATTATGTCCACGGACCATAAGTCACCAACCGCCGTTACGGGTATTGTTTGTAGCTGTGGTCGAATGCACCGGTCACCCTTCATCAACTGATACTGTGGGCAAGCGAGTACGTAGTTTGCAATATCGCCTCTCATGTTTGGCCAGTATGCACTTTGGCTCACTAGGTCGTATGTTCGTGTAACTCCTGTATGGGCTAGTTGGTGGCATTCTTGAATGACCCCACGACGAAGGCTTTTTGGTATCACTGTAACCCAGCTACCATCACTGTCTTTCCAAGTTAGGACGCCGGCAGCGTTTAGTTTGAGTCTATGTTTTTGCTGCAGTAGCATCTTTAACTCTTTATTCTCTGCTGCCATTTCAATTTCTTTCCCTTCACGTATCATCTGAATGACTGTCTTAAGAGTAGGATCCGACTTCTGATGGCGAACAAGTTGTAAGGGATCTTGCTCCAAAGCGTTTACTGCATACGCTACTTCTGGTAGTTCAGTCTCATTATCTGATCTCGACAAATAGTCAGCTATTACATTTTCTTTTCCTGGAATATGTCCAATCGTGAAGTCATACTCTTGTAGGCGTAACATCCATCGTGATAACTTCCCTCGTGGATCCCGTGCTGTTTTCAACCACTGAAGAGGTTTGTGGTCGGTCTCAATGTGGAATCGGCGGCCGATCAGATATGGTCTCCATTTTTCTAGTGCCCATACAATAGCTAAACACTCCTTTTCCACCGTAGAACACTTCTGTTCTGCAAGTGTCAACACACGGCTAGCGTATTCAACAACCCCATCTGTTTGTCTTAAAACAGCACCTATACCATAATCACTGGCGTCTGTCGAAACTGTGAACTGCTTCCCCGGCGCTGGCAGTTTCAACGTCATCTGTTGACCATCTAACAACTCTTTAATTCGCTCAAACGTTTGCTGCGCCTCTTCCGTCCACATGAATTTCGCGTCACTCAGCAACGTATATAGCGGTTTTGCTATCTCATTGAAATTTTTGACGAATCGGCTGTAGAATGCCGCTCTTCCCAAAAACTGTCCCAGCTTTCGCTTTGAATTTGGCACTTCGCTGGTTTTGACAGTCAGGATTTTCTCCGGAAATGGCCGTATTTCGCCATTTCCCACTTTGTAACCCAGGAGGACAACCGTGTTTTTAGCTATTTGGGACTTGTTCTTATTAATACGCATTCCAAAGTCATCAATTCTCTTTAAGATAGCTTCGATGTGGTCTATATGGTCGCTTTCTGTCTCACTATACACCACCAAGTCATCTCCATATACTTCTACGTTTTTCAGACCCTTCAGTAATAAAGTCATTAATCTTCTGAATGTAAATGGGGCACCTACCAATCCAAATGGCATTCATTTAAACTGGTATTGTTTCTGACCAACTGTGAAAGCTGTTTTACTTCGATCACTTTCTGCTATTGGGATCTGACAGTAACCCGATCGTAGGTCGAACACGGTGAATAACTTGGCTTTATCAAGGCGATCAAGAGTTTCTGTTACGGTAGGCATTGCACACTGTTTTACTTCGGTGAGGCTATTCAGCTGTCTGAAGTCGACACAAAATCTATATTTCCCGTTAGCTTTCTTCACCAAAAGGATTGGCGAACTGTACGGACTGTCGGCTTCTTCGATTATTCCGTCTTTTAACATTTCTCTGACTTGTCGGTTAACTTCTTCTTCAAGGTGAACCGGAACTCGTCACGATGAAAAGACTGTCTTCCCCGTATCCTTCAGTGGGATGTTATGCTTTACCTTATCACAATAACCGTATGGGTCTCCATCACTAGTGAATAAACCGGCATATTTACTCATCAACGTGGTTAGACGTGGTGCATCTTGCGGAACAATGGTTGTGGTTTCCACCTCAGCGACTTCACTATTCTCATGTATCGCGAATTGCCTGTGTTTTGTGACCACTTTTCTATTCTTCACATCGATTACAGCTCCTACTTCTCTGAGAAAGTCTGCTCCCAAAATCGTTCGTCTTATATCAGAAGTTACAATAAACGGATATCGTATTTTTCCTGCTCCAATCTCTACAACGCAGTCTGAAACGCCAAGAATGTGCAACGGATGTCCTCCTACCGTCTGAACTGCTAATGTGCACGGCCTTATTTCCTTACACTGTTCTCTACCCATCAACGAAACTGCCGCCCCTGTGTCGATCAAACAAACTATTTCTTTTTCGTTCACTCGTAATCTCCCGTACACTGAGCCTCTTTCGACTAAGCCGACCACCTCTAAACGCGAGCGAGAAAAAGAAGGAAGACTGTATCGTTTAAGGTTTTTCTGCCTTCTTTTCGGGCAGTTTCTCTGCCAGTGACCGGTTCCTCCGCAAGTAAAGCATCTGTTGTTTGTTTTTTCTTGATCTGCACAGCTGCCACCTGTTGTTTCAACTCTTCAATCTGGTCTTCGATCTTCTTGGAATCTTGGCCCTCCGACATCACTGGAGTAACATGCGAGGTCATTATCTGCCTTGTCACCTTGGCCATCTCATAGACATCCATTGGCTGAGCTGCGTTAACTAGCTGCAACTGATGAGCGATATCTGTCGGGACGCATTCGAGGAATTGAGATGCAAGCAACTGCTCCTGTGAATCTTCGTCTAGGGTGGGTAACGCGCGTCGCAGGTGATTCGTCAGCGTTACTGCGACAACCAACGGATCCCCATCCTGGCCAAGTCTCAGCGGTACTTCTGCAGCGCCTCTTGTCTGTCCGCGGGGCTGTCGAACTCGTACACGAGCCTCTCGACGACCTTGTCCCACACCGCCTCACCTTCCAGCTCCCGAGCGTTGTCGTACGCAGCCTTCGCGCGGCCCCTCAGCAGCGTTCCCGAGACAACCAGCTTCGCCTTCTGCTCCTGCACTCCAACCATCTCCGCGACAGCTTCGAAATCCCTGAGGAACGTCCGCACATCTCCATCCTCGAACACCTGCGGCCACGGCACCTTCATCTCCGGCAGAGGCAGCGACACCAAATGTAAAGAAGACACGACTGAGGAGACTGAAAGGAATGTTTATTTGGTGAAACGTATGGTACATAGCTAAATTTGGAATACCATATTCTAAACCGGCCATTTGCACATCTTCACCACATCCTTGACGAATTGGTCGAATATCGTTTCATTCGATAGCTTCTTGGATTCTGCATCATATGGCAACATTCTTCTCCTGGTTCTCTTCTTTGATTGCTCTTTCCAGTGTGCCAAACATTGTTACTTCGTTCCTGATATACCACTTATATCGGATTATAAGTAGCACTCACCACAGTTACACCGTTGGGTTTTTACTTTCGGCTGGTTTCGTCTTAGGGTCCTCACAACCCCACTGGGGGGGACTGGACTGTAGTGTTAGGTAATTTCCCAGAATTATTGGCCACAGCATCCACCAATGAACATTGGATGCTGACCGTCACTGTTTAAGTTGATTTGTTTAACTGAAGGCTTATGGTCAAACGTCCACGCCATTTAACACGACGTCATGTTACTTTCGTTCGTTCGTGCACGATCCCTAGCTAGTGAAGCAGCCAACCTCGCACTCCGATTTGGTCACGAAATATACTTCGTAATTTGGACAAACAATTTGGTGTTTTGATTTGCCTTTGGTCTACGTGAAACGATTGCTATAGAAGTCATGGGTATTAGATCTTGCACTGGTACACATCGCACTATCCGCGAACATCAACACATTCAGACTCTGTTGTCCTATTTTGAAATGTGACATGTAAGAGATTTATTATTTTTCATCAGACGCTTCACTGAAGCTTAGTTTGCATTTATTTTTTGAAATTGTTCAATGACTGCTGTTTTACAAGCTTATCATATCTCATTGTCTTGTCGATTGTGATTATCTTACAACAATTTAGAGGAAAAATTCGTCTGAAGCTGCACATGCATGGGACAAAAACCACAATATTGATTGGAACAGTGTTTGTATTCTTTAATCTCTAATATGAACAAAAGAAAAGAGAGGCTAATAACGGAATCTATATTCATTAAGGTCACGCCGGATACATTGAACAAGGGTGACTCAGCACAACTGTTAACAACCTGGAATATAATTCTGGATACACAAAAATGAACTACATATATGAATACAAATCGTAAAAGAATGAATTATAAAAAACAAAACAATTCCAACAGTTGGTGTGATCACTGGCAGCAATTTTGCTCGAAATATTACCAAAAACAAAAACTTATCATTGTGTGTAAACTATTGAAATGTAATTATAATTTATTTGATCTATACTTTGACGCGAGGTTGAGTTAATTCCGGAGGGGATGTCATGCTTCTTGAGGAAAATTGTATCCATGGAAATGCTGTTCGGAGAGATGCAACTATGTTCAGCAACTGTCAAAAATATGGATGATACAAAATATACAGCTCACACAGACGGTGAATAGAACCCTCCAAACCTATTTAGGTTTCTGAGTTAGTGGCTTAGGCTTCGTGAACTTGATCTTTAGGCTTTTTTGTATCTGACGGTATGACATCATCGGTATTTATTATTTGTGAGTTGGTTTGCTTTAGTATAGCGCCGAGTACGTAGTTACAGCATGCTGAAGGTGGTTTCCGTGAACTATGTAATAAGTTTGACGTCGATATCACCGGGTGCACCCCATATGCTTCTGCTGCATTTTGACTGCTATACTCAACCAACGTGGTATCTTCGCGAAGTCTGATTAATCACTCCTATTTGGCTCTTTCGAGTTCGTCAACGGACTTTGTCCTGATCTGTTCAACGAGTGTTTTCACATGTCAAAGAACTTTGGTGTCAGTAACCCACATATGAAGATGAGTACTTTAAACTGATCTCCTGTTATTGGCTTCCGCCTGAACTGTTCATATGTGTGGTTGACTAATCCAAGGTGTGTGTGAATAGCATCGTTTTCGTTCAGCACGTGTGTGACACGGTGATATCGTACGTGGAACGGGGATCTGTGGTAACTGAACTATTGGTGCAGTGCATGGGTGTGGTCTCTCCGGACTACCGAGGGAGATCCATTTCGCAGCATTCTTTTGAACTAAAGGCACTGACCTTCCAAAGTTGGAGTCTAAATCTTCATTCGTCCTCCCTGAAAGCAAAATTTACTTCAAATGGGTTTTCATATCTGCAGAAGCAAGTATTGAACGCAGTGTTTCTGTCTGCTCCATAAGTAAGTTCTGATAACCTAATCCCAGTGTTATCATTGCCTGAAGGTAATTCGGTAAAGGAAGGTGCTCGTAAGCTAACCAGCAACTGCATCATTTTAAGCCAAACCCCATTATCTACAACAAGCAAGAAGGGTCTGTTTATTCAGATATTTCCTCATGACTCTCCACCTACTAATCGTCGGATAAATTCACTGAGACTCGAGAACTACTTTCTTGAAGATCTCTCGACAAACGTGAAATACGCACAATGTTGTGTTGCAAAGCGACCTCACAAAGTTTATCGCAAACGATTCGGTATTAGAAACTGATCCAATGAAACACTTGCATTTGCCCAGGACCGATGCTCAATCACCGGTTACTGGTTGTCTGTATCCTTCGCTGTTTGCTGAAGCAAACTGAAGTGGTGTAGAACTCCGTTGAGTAGAGCACTAAAACATTGACACTGACTTTGCTCTATCTGTGCCATAAAGGTAGTCGAAATATACAACTTTTTGGAATCTGTGGTGCTTCTTGGTTCGGCAGTTTGAACGAAAACAGCGAATAATGATCTAATTCTTTGCCTTTTTAGCCTAGCGGCCTTCCTAAATCTTGGGCTACCAAAATTTCCATCCTATATATTGCATCTATTTCCTCGGATTTATTTTATTTTAATCATTCAATTATGTGTCCTATTCGTATTGTTTACTCTCGCGGTTATTTAAAACGTTTCCAACCGGCTGATTTACTAGTTTCTAACAAACTCAAGCGAAAGCCTCATGGTGGATGGCAACGAGCTTTAAAGCGTACTCCAATGCATTTGATAACTGTTCCTGTGATTATGAGCACAAATTGCAGATCTCTACCAAACAAGATTAATTACTTGCATTCTCTATTATACTCAAATATATATTGTAATACTGCTGTTGTCAATGGACGTGAACATTGAACGTTTGTTTTACTGGGTCTGGCAGCCATTGGCAGGCAATTCAAGGCGCGAATGGAACGATCGCTTGCAAGTTGAAGGAAGACTGGATTTCAATACGAATAAAAGTACTTTATAACTTCATTTGTACTTAACATTTGTTTGCAGACTTTGTAGTTTTCTTCAATTTAATTGCCAAACAATATAATTTCGTTCGAGGAATATTGGTGTTTTGGATTTAAAGTTGAAGGAAATACATAGTGTTTATCGGTTGAATCGCTTAAGTCTTCATTACAATAGGAACTTAGGGCTAAGTTCCTTGACAGTTTTTATTCGTTTGTTCGTCGTCTGGATTGCAAGCTGGGACAGTTTTTATTCTTCTCCAAGTCTTTGTGGGCGCCTTCTGGAAATCGTCTGGGTGTACTTACTAGATCTGCAGCCAGCTTCTCTTTGGACAAGGATTATCAACGCAATTTGGATTCTTTGGTAACGTTGGATAATGCCTGGGTCAAGAAAGGGACATGGCACAATGGAAGCAGACAAAAAAGTAAGTCACGATGAGTTGCCTGTTAATTGTAATGATATGTATGATGCTCAGCATGTTAAGTTTGATGTTCATGCTTCACCGTTAAGTGACAGTAAGGGTTTAAGATTGCCTAAGTTTGAACCGCGATACTTCGATGGAAACCCAGCCGACTACCCACAGTTCATCAAAGAGTTTGAGGTCATGCTGAGTGGTTTTGTATTAAATGATGAAATGAAGTTAATGTATTTATTGAGATATTGTACTGGTGTGGCTGCAAGAGCCATACAGTGCTGCAAGTTTATGCCCCCGAACGAAGGATATACCGAGGCAATGAAGATACTACGTCAAAGGTTTGGAAAACCATATATGATATCCCGTAGTATTTTCGAGACAGTGAAAGGTAACGGATCACAGTTAAACGATAATGCAGAGGAACTTGCAGAGTTCTTTGATAATTTGATGGTATATAGAAATACACTCATGTCTTTTAACTGCGTAGATGAATTGAACTCAAGTTCCGTGCTTGAAACTGTTGCCAAGAGATAACCTGTTCGTCTGCAAAGGAAGTTCATAAAGGTTTGTTCACGTCTAGAGGAGGAGGGTTTAGAGCCCGGGTTGGATGACATTGTGAGCCTGGTGAAAGACAGTGTCAACCAAGCTTTGAGCAAGTTTGCTAGTATACTGCATCCTACCCCTGGAATAGAGAAATCAGAGAGCAAAATGCAATCGTTTATGACGAAGGGGTCTCAGCGTAGTGGATATCGAGAAAGCTGTATGGTGTCTAGTAAACCTAATGATTGTGACAGCTTTAGTGAGACATCCCCAACGGATAAGTTACAAGCTGCAAGACAAACACGGTTGTGCTTCGTCCGTTTGCAAGAAGTGCATACAAAGGCGAACTGTGAAGCAACGAGCAAGTTTAGTGGCAAGTTAAATGTTAAGTCAGCGTCATCATGTTCTGACTCCGAATCGTGTATCGATAATGGTGCGGTGAAGAAGCCTGTAGTCGTAACTGGTAATCCATTGTTGAAAAGAGTGTCTCAGACGACACCTCAGTTTGTGCATACGAAGAGGGTTACAGTTTCAGTGCCCAGTTCTCACTCCACAAGTTTACAAGGTAATACTAGTCAAAGTAAAGGAATTAAACCTTTAATGATTCATGAGGAAGAACCTGAGTCATCTACGGCTGTTATTAAAGAGTGTGAAAATGATGAAGTCGATCATACAGGCGGCGGTAAAGTGGGTATTTGTGACAATGGTCACGGTAGTTCATATTTGTCTGTGGCTGATCATGGTGAGATTAGCGGAATGCCTTCTACTACTGAGTTAACTAAAGGTTCTGTACAACTTGAACGTAAAGTAGAATTAAAGGCAGATGCGGTTGCTGCAGATATGGATACTCGTGAGGCCGTCAGTGTAAGTGATCCGAGTGTAGCCCAACTATCGACAGATGTTAAAACTGAACTGGAGCCAATAATAAAAGATAGCAGTGGTGATAATCCTGTGGTTAGACAACCTCCTAAAGATCTAACAACAACAGCTTCTGATACACCGCTAAGTTCATCAACTGGTGTCAGCCAGTCGTCGTTGGTGTCGTCATATGCAGTAAAAGAGTCGTCCATGAACCCACGTGTCTTATTCAGTGATTATGCTAGTGTCGGTCCGTTCGAAGGGACGAAAGTCAATGGCCAGTTTAGTGACGATAAGCCAACTGTGTACAGGGTGGTAACTGTTAGACTGACTTGCACGAATAAAGGCATTTCATGTTTCAAACTACTATTTGAATGTTATTATCTTTGGTGCAAATTACTGTGTACATTCGCTTGGTTGGTCAGATACGTCGTATGTTTGTTAGTCATCTACCTTCCACGATACAATGTCATGGGCGTGTTACCATTTAGAGTCGAGGATATAGATGATGGAAGGAGGTCAGCAAATGAGCTCAACGACGATTTTCCAACTTAAGGGCGTAAACCTGAGAAGGGTTGTAGGCGTACTGCTGTAAGTCCTACAATTCTTCAAGGGTAGTACGTCGAAGAGCAGTCCATCGTACTTGGTGTATTATTTTGTACATATGTTCATGTTGTATATAATGAATTGGTATCATCCCTCTTCTACCTGTTGATTAATTTTGTTTGTATCCGGACGTCTTCCACTTGGATCGTCAACCTGAGAAGAAATGTAGGCGTACTGCTGTAAGTCCTACAGTTCTTCAAGGGTAGCTCGTCAAGGCAGAATCCACGATATTTGATGTATTGATTGTACATATGTTTGTGTTGAGTAATTAAGTGGGTTTCGATTCATCTGATTGTCGGTTAATCTTATAGTTGTCGCATTGTGTGAATCATCTCGTAATGTTTTGTAAGCACTTCTGAATTCGCTTCTAAACTTGTGAGTGAATCGTGTAATGTTAGAGTCAGCGTACGCGATTGGATACGCCGGGGAGAGGATTGGGCTAGAGTGGAATGAAGCAATCGATACTTTGTGAAAGAGATCGGTGGTGGTATCGTCATCAGAGAGCGTAGACCCCATGCGCCGGGGAGAGCGTGTAGGTGTGATGTGGTATGTTTGCTGTGTGTTGGGCTTTTTTGTCTTGCTTTTCCAATTTTAGCCTAGTCCCGATTGGCCCAGGTTCCCGCATTGGCAGTTCAGTTCAAGGTTACCGCCGCTGTGGAAAAAAGGGATGGACCCTTTTTTGCCGGGGAGTGTCAATGGACGTGAACATTGAACGTTTGTTTTACTGGGTCTGGCAGCCATTGGCAGGCAATTCAAGGCGCGAATGGAACGATCGCTTGCAAGTTGAAGGAAGACTGGATTTCAATACGAATAAAAGTACTTTATAACTTCATTTGTACTTAACATTTGTTTGCAGACTTTGTAGTTTTCTTCAATTTAATTGCCAAACAATATAATTTCGTTCGAGGAATATTGGTGTTTTGGATTTAAAGTTGAAGGAAATACATAGTGTTTATCGGTTGAATCGCTTAAGTCTTCATTACAATAGGAACTTAGGGCTAAGTTCCTTGACAGCTGTAATTACTCTTCAAGAAACTTGGCTCCACGATTCATATGACGATAATTTAGTCTCTTTAACTGATTTTACAATGTACAGACAAGACCGATGCAGCTCAAAGAAGAAGAGAGGTGGAGGTGTTGCCACTCTTATTAATTCTCAGTGGTCTACTGCCAACAACGTCTGCTTCCAATTCTCAAATGACAACATTGACTGTATCACCGTTAAATGCCGATCTAAACACTTATCTAAGTATAACTTCATTTTTGTCTCAAACATCTATGTCACACCTTCTTCAGTCCCTCAGAACTATCTATCTTTGCTGATGAATTCACTATTTTTGCTGCTTCTTCGTTTGGTAACTCCTTGTCTGTAGTGACTGGTGACTTCAACGCCAGTGACTACAGTTTTACTACATTGCTGGGTCATGAAAATGTGGTTAACTTCCCAACTCGACAAAATACTTCGCTTGATTTAGTATTCATAAGTGATTCTGGAATATACGAAGCTCGTAAAAGAGCTCCGCTGTCAAACTCTGATCACTGTATTGTACGAATTCTACCCAAAGTTTACGGAAAGTTACACAAAATAGCCTTCTCTAACTTGTCCAAGAAAGTTGTTCACAGATGTCACTCAAATGAGAACGTACAACATCTTAGAAACATGCTCCGTGACACAAAATGGGATCTGTTTAATGGTGTTTCACTTGATGACACTATCTCTAATATTACATCTTATTTGAAATTCTGTTTTGAAATCTGCTGCCCAAAAGAAACACTATTCGTCAAATTCGACCGTTTCTCCTCCCCTCAACTTAAAAGGCTTCTTAGAGAGAAGGAAAAGCTTTATAAAATGAAAGATAAAAGTGGTGTAAAAAGAACTGACTTCCTTATCGAGTCTGAAATGCAGAGATTGAATGTTATATATAACCAGAAATCCATATCCTGCAAAAATGCTTCAAATATGTGGAAAATATTTAAGGAAATCATTGGTGGTAAGCAGATAAACAATACTCCATATTCTTCTGATGTATGTACTCTTAATAAATCTTTTATTTATTCTCCCTCAAATTCCATGCTTCCCAGTATCACTAGTGTTAATAATAGCCCCCTTCCAGGTTTTAACACAAATGATATTCAAAAGTGCCTCAAGTCTCTGAACCCTTCCCAGAGCTTAGGTCCAGATCATGTACCCAGTATTATTTTCAAAAAATGTTCTGATATTCTATGTTACCCTCTCACTGATCTGTTTAACAAATCTTTTTCCAGTAATATTGTGCCTGCCGTTTGGAAAGACATTAAAGTTGTACTCATACCTAAATCGTCTACTGGAGCATGTGTCAAATTTAGACCCATTGCTATTACCTCTCCTTTTTTGAAAACTATGGAGAAACTACTTTTACTTAGCCTTGTACCCTCTCTTAAATCCTTCAATGACCCAAAACAATTTGCCTATAAGCAGAGTAGAAGCACTTTAGATAAAGCTGCCGTCTTATATCATAACATTGCTTCCAGTCTAGACAAGGGTGCTAAATTTGTTCGTTGTGCCTTTCTAGACTATACATCTGCTTTTGACTTAGTTCATAGAGACATCTTATTCAATAAACTTGCTGCAAGTCAAACAGAATGTTGGGCTGTAAAATGGTTACATTCCTATTTCTCAGAAAGGAAGCAGTACACTGTGTATAAAGGGAAGTCTTCTACTTCATTGCCTACTGAAGCTGGTGTCCCTCAAGGCGCTGTCCTTTCTCCTTTTCTTCCTTCTTTCTTCTTACATGACTTGCCTCAGTCTGATGAAATAAATTTTGTGAAGTAGGCTGATGATTTAACTGTTTCAATGGCTGTTAACTCCCAGCTGGATTGCACCAAAATAAATAGCTTTCTGTCGCGAGTCAGTAAATGGTCTGAGTCTAACGGTCTTAAACTGAATCCTTCTAAATGTCAAACTGTTAATTTCAGCTTAAGATGTAAACGACAGTCAAAAGAAGCCGTCGATTCTCATGACAGTTGTAAGATTGATGACAATGATATAGGAATTAAATCAGAAATTAAGTATCTTGGACTTATTCTCTCTTCTGATCTCTCCTGGTCTTCCCATGTCTCAGCGATCTCCAGTAAAATATTCCACCTGACATTTTACATTAAGAAGTTAAGGCACTCGGGTATAACTCAACCCCTCCTCTTACAGTTCATAAACTCTTGCATCCTACCTATTCTTCTTTATTGTTCACCCTTATTCTTTCCTGGTTTGCTTAAAACGGACTTTGTCACAATTCGGGGTGATGATAAACGTTATAGTGATATATTGTCGCGCAATGTATGGGTTATTGTGTTCACGCCTATATAGGCGTTATATGCGTTTATTTTTGTGAAAATAGATAATATATAACTGGTTTCAGGCTTCTATAGCCGAAAAAGCAACATTTTCCAGTACTGTGTTCGTATTAATGGATGAACCTGTCATGATATCCCAGAGGATGTATTACTTCAGGAACTCATCGTATATGAGAAATTTAGCATAGAAAGACTGTTCTACGCGTTTTGGAGCCGTAATGGTCTATTATTTGCTAGTTTTTTAGGATATTAAGGTTGAAAGTCAACTATAGGCAATGGTTGTTTTCATAGCAGTTATTCTATGATAACGAGATATTTGAAGGAGAACTAGCCCACAGACACAAGTTAAATATACGTTTTGAGGATGCCAAACACTTATTTATCATCATCCGTGATGAATGAAATATTCCATAACACATCGAAGAGAGCATGCGATGAATGAGACAGTCTGCTGAATTTCCTGGTGATCATATCCATTTCGATGAAGTTTCTAGTTAAAATCACTGAGGTGATTGCAATTCATAACCTAACTTATTGTGCCTGTAGAGATTTCATGCATTCCTTGTAAACACCCGTTTATACGACATATTAAATTATTATTTGCTTGGTGCTATACTTTAGAAGAGGAACAATGTGTGTGACAGTGAAAACCGCAGAAGAATGCTGTCATGACCAAAGAATGATAAAGGAGAACGAATCTTTTTCAGCAAAGATAGGAAAATGTAAAGCGTTTCACTTTTACATTACTTATTTCTAACTTCAACGATTTAAAAATTACACGTTATTCACTTACTTGCAGATGTTCGGTGAAGTCAGTCAGCCTGGTCACAGCAATTACGCATCCCCGAAGTAATTACGAAAAAAATTGTGTAAAGACATTCGCTTATTATTTTTCATTAAATATATTTAACATCCTGCTTACCATACTTTCCTTATTCTATCTCAGTGAAAATAAATTTGTCATTATGACGAGATGGAGGCCTGACCTATCAATGAGACCTGAGAAAGTAGTTGTAGGCATAATTCAACGTAAGCGGAATCGTACTAATATTGCTACAGCTGAACCTATTAAATTACTCGTTTCGTGTAGACTTCATTCTACACTATATGTTAACACCCGTAGGCATATGGATTGACATAACGCTTTAAGTGAAATAATAGTAACACACTACTCAACTACAGGGCCTAAGTTGTATTCTTATTTTTCAAATACTGAAGTTAGCTTTTTTTGTCATTCATCCCTACAGATTTATCTATGACTGGGAGACGTAATCGCGTACTTCTAGGCAGACTTTTAGACCTAATGAAGTACTTATAATTCACCACTTTTATCGATGGATAGTGTTCCTACAGAATTGCACTTACGTATAGTAACGAATTCATATCCTAGGGAGCACCGGTCTAGCATCCCGTACTCCCAACGCGAACACACGAACAGAAAGACAACAATGTTAATAGGAAAAGTTTATTTTTATTGTAATACGAAAGTAGTTAATTTACACATTAAGAAAATGGTCCATTTGTGCGATTACTTCTCCCGCGTAATCTGCGGCAACCACATAGTGAGTGCAGGACAACTACATTGTTAGCATTAAATGACTTCCTCACTTTTTCAAATTCTCATAATGAATTCTCAAATTCCTCCCAGCTAAAGAAACGCCTTCCCAGCATTACTTCACCGAAAATTCCACTGACGTGTGCAATGCTTTCACTCGCATTGCCTACCTGCAATAAACTAAAAAGGCTTTGTCAATAAGTATCCATCTGTCTCGCAACTGTTTAAATATAATTCCGTAGAAAAAGCAATATTGAAATACATCACTGAGCAATATCCATCAATAAAATGCTTCACATATAACCTAAAATTGAGAAAAGCCCAAGAACTCACGGGTTCCTTGACATCACCAGCAGCCGCTAGGCCAACAAACCGAGTATATGATAAGCCAAGCCTTGTACATGCACAGAAGAAGTAAAATAAAACGTTAGAATAATCAAATTTTACATTTATTTTCATCAAATATGCTTGCAAACAACGCATACCTCAACCACACAAACCTGCACGCGATATCACCTACCTAGGACAAATTAAATATAAAATAAGCCGCCACTGTTCCAGCCAATGAAAGACAAGCAAACCTGAGGCGCGGAAAATTTAACACGCTCTAACGGATATCATCACCTCACAATTCCTAGAATGCTGAAGACTGTCAGTAGGATGAGTGGTGTCCCAGTGGACTACATAGTTAACGTCGTTGTCGATAGGCACTTGACTTCATACAGTAAATTTGCTAAAGGGATTTTGTATGACTTAGAGCATCCACTTCACCCTCAGCTTTCACCTTGCATCTCCTCAGGTAGAACAAGAAGTAACTTCAGAAAACTGTATGCTCGCACGTCTAAGTATAGAAATTCTATGATACCATACTTGGCACGTATTTTATATGATGAAAATAGCGTCAGGCAAGAATTGACTAACCTTTTTTCATCTAGTAAATAAACAATCTCCTCCATCCATCCTTATATACCTTCAAGTTTTACTTTTATTATTTCTATTATATTTATGGTCCTGTTGATTCTTTGCTTTTACTTTCAGAACTGCAAACACCAACTTATCTCTATGACTGCTGTAATCTTTGTTTTCTCCCTCACCATATCATGTAAAGAGAACATTGTATTCAATACTTTTAATCATGCGAGGATTTGTATACCGGCATCGACAATACTGTGTAAAACAAGCCCACGGCAATTTCCACTTGTATTATTACCATTACCTTAGCTGCTATAATTATTATTATTTCCATTTTATATGCTGCATGTTTTTGACATTACCCCTATTGTAAATGTAGAAAAATTTTCTGTGCGATTAATTTTATTTATAATTTGAGGAAATTAGATGCAATATTGTGATTAATGCTGAAAACTCCATTCTGTATCACAAATACTGTTTTTGGAATAAAGTAAATTATTGCTATTATTACTGAATGTAATCCTCAGTCTTAAGTATCGTTGTTAGTAATCACAGATTTCCTTCCAGCTACCTCGTTTCACAGATCTTTCGGTTTATGCTACACACTTAATGACTTGTCCAGGCTCCGATGACGCACACACCAACAGTTCCACTAAAGATAACCACACTTCATTCGATTTGCGGAATTTCGCATCCTTTTATAGACACTCACGATTAAAGTGATGGTTGAGTATCGTGTAATGAATGAATGTGTTATATTAATATTCGATTTTAAATCCTTGATGGACATCCAGTGAATGTATATTTAGCAAGTTATGATGGAATTTGTCCATAAGCACCCTCTTGATAACTATTACTCCACAATGTACATACAAATAAAATTTCTTCGTACTGGATATGTAGTTCATCTCTATTCATACCATTTGTTTAAAAAATGAAAGTAAAACATTTTCTAAAACACCTTCAAAACGGCTTTATAACGTCCTCAGCTGGGGTTTTCAAAACCTTAGGTACTGCTGCTTCTGCAAACGCCTTGCTAATGTCTACTCAAGTCGCGATTACTAGAGGGTCTCTTATCAACTCTAGTGCCGTAAGCATCGATGAGGAAGACATTGGTTTCTCCATCCTTCAAATAGCCACTGATTAGGCAGCAGTAATTTTAATCAAGTAGGGAACTTCAAACAACAGCCCCTACCTATAAAAACAGGTTCGTGAACACAATTTTAGGCTGTTTGGCATATGAAAGTCTCACAAACAGCTTGAATGCAACAAAACCAAATGCTTGGAACAAAATAATGATCAGATAAAATAAATTCTGGAGGCAAAGTGTATTATCTGAACGGTGGCGAAAACAAAAGGGATGATAAATGCAACATGAGTGAATATTTCATATTGGGATTCAACACGTAGTTACGAAAAATGCATAAAATATTGTATGAACTATAAGCAAACAAAATCTGGTCCAAAATAACCCACCAGCATAGGTGTAAATGTACTAGATTTGAACAGTAGAGCTGCAGTTTTACTGGTTTTCATCAATTTTAGTGTTACTTAACAGCATTTGCTTGCCACTTTCAGTCAACAGATCTTCTGCTCCAGCTTCTGCTGGTGTGCTAACGTTACGAAATGTGACGAAAAGTACTTCAACAGTGTTTGGCATGTTAAGAAGTGCAAAATTGTTTAGGGAATTACTAGGTATATTGACGTCAAATGTAGTCTGGTTGGGATACATAAATCTATGTAAAATACCTTACAGCTGACATTAATTTCAGTGGCGAAAAATTAGTTATTGAGCTCAAAATACTTCATGTAATGTAAGTCATGGAATTCGTGCTTTTTATCGCTTTGCAAAGGTGATATACTGTTACTGCCTTTGAGTTTACCACCCTGATAAACCACTGAAGAAATTAATAGCTGTAGAATATGACTAACTCAGAAGAATCATCCTATTACTGAACTTTAGGCGTTAGAAGTCCCAGAGTTCAGAATTAAGCCAAAATAGCTAAGTAGATCTTATTATTTATTCTAATTAAACACACTGCCGTTCAGAGCATATTTTTGACCTGCTGAGTGTTTTGATTCGTCTTTCCTTGCCGGTATTTATACTTTAAGCGGTGTACTGATCCATGCTGCGTGCTTGAGCACACCATGTGCAGTCAGGGAGGTGAAGTGTGCCGTTGTAGTTTATTAAGTAGGAAGAAGGAAGGCTTAAATCCCCACATTATTTTTGGTAATCTTACCTGAGCAGGATGAAAACGGTGGAAGTTTACCGGTCTCGAATGCAAGATGTCTTCCATGCACATAAGGTTTAAGGGTGAAGCACCTTGGAGCTCAGTTATTAATTACTAAAGTAACAGAAGCATCGCAAACTATGATGAATTTCTTAGCTATAATTGCCATTAAGAAACCGCCGCTGTATATGCCGTGAGAATAAAACGCCGAAAATTTAAATGTATGCGGCTGATTACAGTTTTCTGGAAAGTTCATCCTGTTTAACAAACCCTCTCCATGCTTAAGGGATCAGGACGAGAATGCCAAAAGTCTGCAGACCTGATCTTTACAGATTCTGGTAAGCAACTCCAAATTAAATATCGAATTGAAAAATTACAAAATCGACATGTTTCTCGTTGGAAATACGAAGAAATAGAGGAGAAAGAATCATCGGGAAGTGGGATACCGAATAATGTGCCGCCAAGCATATGGTTCCTTACGCTTCAAATGAGCGATTTTCTGCTACTCGAAGAAGTCAATCTACCATACATTTTTCGCAGAATAAAATGAAATTTATTCAGTGAGTAAATTGAAAAGATCTGCGGCGGGTGAGAGGAAAATGTCTGTGCTATATAGCCTACCACAGATCCAGAACAGTTTCACAAAGTATGATAGCTGAAGCTTAAAAAGAGGGTGGCATTTTTGGCAGGTTGATGATGAACCCCATCGTTAGGTGTTCCGCGCATAGTATGACAAACTCCTTGACAGACACATCAGCTGTGTCTGGAAGTTGATGCAACACCTTTAAAACGCCTACAGGTAACTTCTAACATAAAAACGTTCCTATAGGTATGCAAGTAAGCACCGACAACCTGAGGAAATTCAAATGATAGTTGACCGTATCTGTTTTGCCTAGTCAAGTCTATTGAGACGAACCCCCACAAGTTTGTTTTGCAACGACTTAGATCCTAGACTTTTTGACGTCATGAAACAGTTTACCTTTTCTTTGTTGATTATCTTAACTAGGGAATTCAGCTAAGGAAATTTCTCCCTTCTTCTAAATACTGTAATTGTTACACCCAAGACTGCACCCCTGGACACTAAGACCGTACTTTATATAACATTTGTATTTTGTGTTAATTTGACCGTTTGTGGTTCACTGGACTGTTGTACATCTTGTGCTTGAATGCATATTTTCGTTAACTGCAAGCCGTTTTTAGTTTCAGTCACTGTGTTCCCCGTGTTTGGATACCGGTTAGTCTTATATTTGAAGGTTTGTGATATGTTTATCTAGTACACTTAGTTTAATAGGATAATAGTCTTGCAGTTTTTCAGCAGTCTCTTATCAATATGATTCCCTTTGAAACCGCTCTGCTTTGTTTTGGATTCGGTCAAGTCTACTTACGACGATATGGTTTTGTCTCGGATTTTGGCCGAAGGCTGAGAGTCTGTCTCCTCGAAAGGTTATTTGTGCAGTGACTATAACAGCACCGCCTTTCAGTCTGTGTTAAGTTTTTACTTCATTGTGAACCATCACTTCTATGGGTGTTAGACTTCTACTTTAAGTCAGACAGGATGTTCATTCGAACCCCGCATATCCAAAAATTCACACCAGAAGCAATTGAAAACGAAAATTTGAACATCACAGTCATTAAAGGTCCTAGGCAGAGCCATGAAACCTTAGTTATGTTCAACCCCAAGTTGATAGCTTTACGGGGACAAAGCATCCAAGTGAACGAGTTGCTGTCACTTTCAGCAAAACCGCAGCAGACGAACATAGTTCCATACAAATGGCTACGGGATATTATACTAAGTCCTACGTGACAGCTGATACTGAATCCGCACCTTATGATTTCTTTGTCTGATCATCATTAGGAAAATGGTACAGCCTACAGATGCGGATTCAGCTGATATTTATGCATGTGAATTTGGGTTGGCAGGGTCAAAGCCTTAAGAAGTATTCCCGGTTGGAAGGGAGGGAGTCCATAAAAAGTCTCTAGAATTTTTAAACATAATGTAGAAATTGACGACAGTAGCAGCCGACTATTCCAAGTACTAGTAGTTAGTGCAATGTTCGTATTCACGCATTCGGTGTCAAAAAAGGAATATTAAGATGTGGACAGAATGGCCATCTGGAGACAGAACGGAGACGAGATAAGCCGTAGCTTATTTGTGACCCTGGGTGTAACGAATTCGAAGAACCCAGATTTAAAATGTGCATATTAGAGTCATTTTCTTAAAGAGGGTAGTGGTAAACCTATATCAAATCACCCAGATTCACTCCCAACATATATTTCCATTATGGTGTTAAAATGGTTGTTTAGAGACCAATTATTTGTCACTGTAGAGGAACACGGCTTATTGATGAAAGAATAGCAGGTAATCATTCTAGGAACTCCGTGCGAAATGAACTTTCTGATAGCAAGGAGACATTAGGTGGAAAGCGGGGACAAAAAGTCGCATTAAGTAAGGTTTACTGCTTGAGCCACTTGAGTAAATTAAAGGGCTTCAGTTAAAATGAAATCCCACTTAGCTGGTTTACACACTGTTTTTACGTATGATGGGATGTATTTTTAATTAGCGTTAAGGAACAAAAAAGATGAGAATTACTACCGGCTGGAGGTTAGAAACCACTGTCCATTGTCCTATAGCTACGTCTGCGGCTTTCCAAATACTCTGTGTGCTTGGCAGGTCGTCTCAATACTTAGGTTAGCAAATGTTTAAAATGATATATCCAGTCCATGGTGGATATATTTTATATACAGTATATGAGACACCAGCCCATGCTTAAAGAGATGAATGTTTTGGAGAGTTTACAACTCGTTTGCCATAGGCTAACGGAAGATATCGTAAACCCTCCACAGAAGAAGGTGGAAAGTCGAAGCCCCTAAAATGATCACACGGTAATAGGGACGGTGACCTTATGTTCACTCTTTATATAGAAAATAGTTAGGTGGGTTTTGAGCTTTGCAGACTGTGTGCTGGTTCTGAGATACTTCTGAGGGTTCATCGCTTGGTTTAAACGACAGGTTAACAAACTACGGGTAGAAAACAACTTCTCACATAGGATGATTGACTTTTCGAAAGATTCTGCCGGACCAAATGGCACTGGATCCCTTGATAAATACCCTCAAATAGAATTTTGCTCACCGAGAGAACCTCTATCACATTACGCTTCATGGCAGATGTCTGAAGAGCTTCATACTCACCTGATAAGGACACTGCATTACTGCACATCATATAATTTCTTTCTTCATTTTAAATGGGTTGAAGAAACCAAAATTTCGTTAAGTAATCCAAGAAAGAAATACACAGACATGAATTTCCCGGAAAGGTGTGCAAGTCGAAATGAAATTGAATGTTCAATCTCTAGGGCAGTGGTTTCAGTGCGCAGGAATGAAAACTCTAAGATACGCTCTCGGGTTTTTATTAGTTTTATTAGGATTTTGTTCATGTGATGTTATTAAACTTAACTCAACAAATTGGAAACAAATGCTGGAAGGCGAATGGTTTGTAAAATTGTGAGCAACTTATAAAGCAGTTATCTATTAATTATGTTGGCCGCATTTATTATTGCCATTTTGTTTTTTATTCTGAAATGTTGTAATATTTGGTAGCTTGTCCATGATGCCTCCCCAGAATTGCACAGCCAAATACCAGTTTTTTATAGTGCAGCTGACTGGACTAATGTATAGGACTTCATTGTGACATTCCTTAAGTTTGGCAATAACATGCACTTTGGGAGAAATTTGGTGAAATAAATTTGCGGATATCAGATAACTGGAAAATTTGTAAATTGCGAGTGTCAAGCTGCATATCTTTCGTCGTATATCACCTGTGGTGCGGGTAAAATACCTTTACGAGTGACACAAAGTTATTGCGTCGAGACTGTACCACAACGGTCAAAATTCTCCGATGCTGCATTGCAATAACGCTGCCATACGTTCCTATAACGTATTCGTACTTAGCTAGCTGTGTCAAATGATAAAAAGCTGGAAATTTTAAAGTCTGATGAAGGTTTCTAGGTTGTTTTCAGGAATATATATGATTATGTCGAAAATACAGATGATAAATTGAGTGACAGGTTGAAATCTTAAGAACAGAAAAGTCGAAAAGTTTTGAATAAAAAAATTGCGAATGAACTAACCGGAGCTTTGGAGAAACTAAATGAGGAACAAATATTTCTCACAAGTTTATGCTACGGACTCAACCCCACAGGGACATACAAAAAGTTTATGCACTCTACTCCAAGTGAACAAAGACCAATTATGTGTGTGCGGAATTCACCCTATCATGCTTTAGCTAAACAACTGGTAAATTCTAAAACCTCTACATGATCAGCTAGTCAAATATAGTGTGGAAGTTGTCTTAGGATTCATAGTCAGAGTGAAAGATATTAGCAACATATTGCCTGTATTCACAAATGTACCTCTGATTGAAACGTCTGTCTACATATGTGAATCAGTAATAGGTCAGTAAATATTAATACCCCAACAAATCTCCTTAAAAAGTCGCTGCTAAAGTGCACCATGAATTTAAGTTTAAAATTTGATGGCGAACTGTCCACATATCTATGAGAGTCGAAAAGAAATATTCTACATCTGTGAAGAATATGCCACTCTATTGAAATTTAAAGGTGATATACCAAGTGAAGTTGTAATCAACAAGTGAAAATTTGTTCAAAGAACTTTTAATTCTGGTTAGTTGCTGCTCATTTTAAAAACAAAACAGTTCCAACAGTCGGTGTGATCACGGGCTCAAAATATCACTAGAAAACAAAAACTTATCATTGTATGTGAACCATTGAAATATAATTATAATTTATTCGATCTAGTCCACAATGCTCAAACTTTTTACTGACATCAATTTTTTACACGCCTGGTTGATTCCGAGACTGAAAGGTGAAGCGCCTAAATACCTAGGTACCCATCAATTCATCTGCTCTTGTGGAACCAGTTATATCAGTCTGCTCTACGATCTTAGTTTTTCGCGTTCGAAAAGATTTACCTGTGTGACTGAATAAAGGCGTAGGAAAAAACATCAAATATTTGACATTAGAACACAGTGGTTAGGACTCTCGCCGACCATGCACATGGTCCGGGGTTCGATCCCCTGCCGGCGCACACCTAATATCTATGGTCGGCCTGAAATTTGGGCTACCGATATCCATGCTGAAAATTCCATACTTGTACTGAAAATACGGTGTGGAATCAAGCTGTAATCAAAATAAAATAAAAAAAATTAAAAAAAACCAGAAGGTCGGCACAGAAGAATCCTCCTCTCACTTATGGTGTACTGAATTGACTGCCTAGAGTCAGTACCTACGTAACACTCCGAACAGTGGAGGCTGTAGTAATTGGCTTAAAATCGTTGGAACTTTATGTGCAGGAAAATTAAGTGCAGTCACTATTGCTACATTGACTTGCTGTGAAGTGTTACATCATACGTTCTAGGTATGACTTGTCGTCCTTGATATAGAAACATCCTCCTGTCTCTTATTTATTACACTTGTACAATCGGACGTCTCATTTTCATCTGCCTGTGGTTATTTAAAACACAATGCTGTGCGTCGGTGGCACAGCAGTTAGGACACTCGCCGACCATGCACGTGGTCCGGGGTTCAATCCCTGGCTGACACACACTTGGTATCAATGGCCAGCCTGCTAGATTTGGGCTTCTAATATCACATGCTGAAAATTCCATATTTTCATCAGAAATACTATGTGGAGTCAAGCTATAATGAAGAATTATTCTTTAACTATTGTGGATATATAACTGTAGAAATGATTTGTAGCTCAGGTGAATTTTATTGGTGTAGCTGTGTTCTCCAAGTTAGATAGTTTATTTAAGAAGTTTTCATCCACTTTCTAAATAGATTCTCAACATAGAATTCGATATGGAGTTTGCTTTTTTTCCTCAAATGAACGATCCTGCTCAGATAACACAAGTGTAAGCTAATAAGTATAACTGTAGAAGCTTGATGAGGAAGTTGTCGAAAAGAATGTTTCTGGTTCACCAATCAGTCTTTCTATATTTATCATCGATATGTTTAATCAGAAAGTAATTAACCGGAGGAATATTTTTCAGTGACTTCATTTTCAAGCTGTACGGCTGCATTTATATATTACGTAAACATGTAGCCACTGGCACTAGAAATTGCTTATTCAAATACACTTGATAGAAATTAACATTATTGTTGAAAGGGTATTATTAGAGTGGATGAAATGCAAATAAAATTATCAGGGAAAGGAATTCATATGAAGAGACGCTAAGTGGGTTGAGTGTTGCCAAAAGGTGAGATTATGAGCATAATAATAAAATTATTATAACGATAAGGATGCCAAAGTGATGTAAAATGAAGTTAACTAAAAAAACTTTGTTATAACCAAAGTAAGGAAAGGAGTTCCACAAAATGTTTTGGAATAAATAATTTCGGTTTTTTTTTCAAGTATAGCTAGTGTTCCGAATATACATAAGTCATAAAGACGTAAACTCAGTCCTCGTTTTCCTATTTTTTTTCTAAAAAATCAACACTATAGCCACGCGCCATGGTGTCCAGCTTGTCGACAATTTTCCCCAGTTTGGGAACAGCTTGCTCAGGATACGTCTACCAATTCTTTAATCGCAGAAGTTGATGTAACAGAAAGTCCTGTTCTTAGTTTCATATTTTTCGTCAAGAGACTTCCAACTCTTTATCAGTAAGTTTTGTTTCCAGTTGAATACTGTGTGTACAGATAAAAGTGAGAGCTTTTTTAAAAAAAATTTTTTCTAGCTAACAAGCCCATCATTTATGTAGTTCATAACAGTTGTTCTTTTAATTGTTTAACTGATCAAATAAGTTTGTAAAGCTTTTACTACACTAGGTATAACTTTTTGGACCAGCCATATCAGGGTTATCTCAGAAAGACAAGGAGTGTAAACAGAAATCGATTAAACCGCAGCAAAATTGCTGGTGGAGTGAATGTTGTAATTTATGTGTTCCTTATTCACATGCTGTTCTTTAGGTGTAGTGTTATAGTTCTACATTAACTACAGTTATCCATGGATAAATGTATCAAGATCTTTTAGAATTTTATAGAGATATGTGTCATTCGAATATGATGTTTAGTTTGTAATAACTTGGTTCCATTCAAATGCACTGTCGTCAAGATTCGACAGAATAGTTCTAAAATATTTGGGCGCTGAGTGAGAAGTAGACATTTGTAAAGAAATATATTTGTAAAATCTCAGCGAGATTGAAATGAGTAATTCCAGCGTTTCGTTCGGCAATCTGGTCCGAACTTCTTCAGGGAAATTAATCGAAATTAACATAACAAAGGTTTATATATAAAAGGAACATAATTTGTTTTTAAAAACTTTATCCAATCATGAGTCATTCAACAAGTATAATAAATAAAATTTTATGAGCTGTGATTAAAATTTGACTCCGGATTTACAAATATTGGTCTACTTTTGTTAAACACTTTAAACAGAGTGTGTATGTGTGTGTGGGTAAACAGTTGTAAAACATTGCTTAACGTCTCCATAAGAAGATATGGACAGTCGAGAATTTTGACCAAGTATTAATAATTAGTGATACATATCCATTTTTGTTTATTAATAAGGATTTCCTATGCATCAGCTAACATCACACCTTCATGTCCGTTCAAACTGCTAGTATCTAGAATTTTATCATTAGACGTATTTTCAGAATTATGGTGTTTAGGATTAGAGTTTAGTAGGAGCACCCTGTCAGACTTATTGCTTTGTCTTCTTTCTGGAGATTGAGCTGCTTTATTCGACCTACTGGAGTTGTCAGGTGACTCGACAGCTACGTATTTAGGATATGCATTCTGTTGCAGACAACGGAGAGTGAAAACACGATGATTATGCCAATTACACGTCTAATCATAAAATTCTAGATACTTACTCTTCTCATTCACTGTAGTTTCGTCACACTTTTTCTCTAGTTCTTTTTCCGTTCTTTATCTAATTGTATCAGCTTGAATTTCTGCACTTATGTGCAAAGTGCTGCTGCTTCATGCAATAAGAAAGGTGAAAAGAATAAAGATAACGCATTAATAATAATAATAGTGATAATAGTAATGATAAAAGTAAGCAGAGTTAGATGGGTGGTTGTGATTATCATATCTGCAATTCGTGAATAATAATCATGATCGATCCACAATAATTGATTTCATATTATTGGTTATCCATTGTTATCAAATAATGTTAGCATGTGTTATTTCTTATGAGAAGGCTGTAGAGTACAATAATGCGTAGATTCTTGGATTATTTAACCAAAGGTAAATTATTTTGAATACCACTAAAACAGTGATAAATGAGTAATACAGCAAAAACAAAACAAAAATGAAAGTCTTAAAGCATTCCTCGCATTCCCTTCTTCTTCTTGTGTACAGTGGCTTTGTGTTTTGTGTGTTGTGCCGCTATTCGTGATTAACATATCTCACATTATTTTTTCTGATTACATTTTATCAGAACCATTATGTAATCATTCTGTCTCTCTGTCTGTCTATTTTCGACATAGAACTGTGCACATATGTGCGGGAGTTCAAGTCGCCACACTCCCTCCATGTAGCACACAGAGCAAGAGAAGAAAGTAGGAGAAATGCATAATAATATAGACAGTAAACAGAGGTGTGAGACAAAGGTATAGTAATAACGAAGAACAAAACAGTTTAATTGGAAATCATAAGTCACAAGGAGTGGATGCATCTGTGTTAGCCATTGAGAACGATTTTGAGCCATGTCGCCAATTGTTTCCAGCCGCCATTGGTTTTTACCGTCATCCCGAGGACCTCAACCAGGAAGTCTACACCTTCCTACGTGACTGGCTTAGACTAACTGTTGTAGATATCATGTAATGGTTGTAAATGTCTACATTATTTACGTGTAAAGGTGAAGCTTTTCAAGGTAAATATATACACTGGAAGTGTCTTTGGATGAAGAAGCCCTTATGTGTACGGTATAAATTTACAATATGGAGCTATGGCTCACTAGTTTTAGCACTAGCACTTTCAACAGGTGGATAACATTGTAAAATTCACAAGGTATTATTGGCCTTATGTATAATAATAATAATTTGCTTTATTCCAAAACAGTACTTGTGATACAGAATGGAATTCTCAGCATTTCACTACAGTATTGCATCCAGTTAGTACATTAACAAAAAATAGTATTCTACATAGATTAAGGAAATCTCAGTTCATTATTACAACAATACATTGGCATGTCGGTAGCAAAGGCAAAGTTGAACAGTGTTTGAAGGTGTTAGAAAAGTAGGTGCTATCATATTTACTGGCGTAAGCGAGAGAAAGAAACAAAGCAGAACATAACGGAAATATATATATAGAAAAGGAAAAGAAAGAAAGAAAATGTTGTACCTATAAATGATATGAGTTGGAAAGACGAGGTCCAGTTGTTCTACTGACTATTTAATGAATTATAGGTGTCACGCCTAATGCTTTCTTTATCACACAGAACATGAGCTAAGTAGGGTATGGTTGAGTTTTTGTACTTGCTGGTGCGAGCATATAGTTTTCTATATAGGCTTCTGGTTCAGCCTGATGAGATACAAGGGGAGAGTTGTGAGTGAAGAGGGTGGTGTGAGTTAGATAAAATGGATTTGGCCCATTTTTCACATGAGTCCATGTGCCTGTCAACCAGAATATTAACAAGCTGGTTAAGTGGCACGTTGCTAACAACATTTAACATCCTGTGTAATATGTTATAGTCTTTCTTCAGTAGCCCGGGAAAAACTAAGGGGGAACAATAGATAATAATAGGCAGGATTCGAGAATTAACGAATTGTAGGAGTAAGGGTTGGGTAATACCAGAATGTGTCATTCACTACACAAAGCATATAAAGAAATATCCTCTATCGTTAGGCAGTAGTAAGAAAGTAAACTCACGTGCATTCCAGACTTTGCAAATATTTTTGGAAGAGTTTTCTGTACTGTTGTCAGCTTAGTAATCCGAAAATTGTTTCTTATCAAAAACACTCTGTTGTGTAGACGTTTTCATTCGTTTTAAGCATGTGTGCTCAGAAAAATGCATTCCATTTTATCATAAATTTTTTTTAGTTTTTACAAATATACGGGTAGTTTGATTTTCACTAATGACATATAACTTTGTTGTGTATATATATGTCTAGTCATTTTCACCTTTATTTCATTGACTGTAGTATAATGAGCTTAATTTTAGTTGATCTAGGCTTGAGTTTCTTTTTCTTTTTTTTTCTACTTTGAGGTCTGTTTATTAATCTGTTATATGTTTGTTTTTCTTTAAAATATTATTTTTATAGTGTAAAAGATGGAGAGTTCAGAGTATATGATGGTTTAAGAACTTTCGATGAACTTAAAGTTTATTTAAAATCTCAAAAATATACAAGTGAAACACCTCTACCTTGGTATTATTCACCAGCATCAATTCAGTAATTTTCGTATATTAATCACTTTTTCTCTATGAATTAATTAATTAATTTAGTATGCAGTTTTTCATACGTTTCATGGATCTTGGCATCTTGATCACGGTATGTATGAAGAAGTTTCTCTGATCTAATACACTTTTTGTTATGTTTTGTTTTGTTTAGAATATTCATCAGTCAATTTTAGATGCTGGTTATCGTCCATGGATGTCATTTTTAATTATTGGCTTGTCGACTGTCTTCTCGGGTCTATTCATTGGTTTAGTAGGTTTTATTTTTAAAAAAAAGAGTCATGCTTCTCTCTGATTGTTCTCCTTATCTCATATAGATACTTGTATTAATCTTTGATTGTTTCTTTCCACCACGACCGCAAATTTTACGATTGATTAAAAAATCCGAGTCGAAGAAAGAAACTGAATCTGTAAGTTTATTGTTCTTATTTTGAATAGCTGATCGTTTACTTTATTTTTATTATTTATTTCATCATCCCTTTACGTTCTCAGTAGAAAATAGGGCTTCATGCTTAGAGCTTTTAAGTTTTGGTAGCAGTGGTTTTATTTTTACACAGTGGGATCACTAACCTTCTCTCCTTACCGGGCTTAGCGAGGTTTAGCAGTGTATCGGCAGAGGATCAAACCCCGGACGATATACATGGTTGGTGAGCGGTCTACCACTGAACCACTGACACATCAAAGCGGAGTGTGTCGGCCGGGAAGGCTCTGTACGAGATACATGCGTATGTCGTTTCGAGCAGTCATAGAAACTCATCGACCAATTTTTTTTCATTTCTTCTGCTGTTCCGAGTGAAAAATAGGGCTTCATGCTCTGAAGCTTCAGTAGCGGTGGTGTGTTACTAGCAGCCTCACGCTTAACCTTCCCAAACTATGGGCTAGTGCGTCAACCGGGAGTCAAATCTGAACCTTCCCCCCATGTGGCTGCTGACTATTCTACCTCTGAACCACCAACTGATTACACGTTAGCTATACTATACTAGACTGGTGAAATATGAATCTTATATATCATAAATGTATAAAAGATAATAGTAGTACTATTTAACTGCGTAAGCAAGAGCAAACAGATGTAACCAGCACCGAAATAACCTTTCTCTACTTACTAGTAAATAACTCTTATAGTAGATGCCTTGATTAATGCTTTTACTATCAATGTTATTTGTTAAATTGTAGCCATGTATGGTGTATTTACACAAATTTCAGGAAGTATTAACTATTTTACTAGGATTCCAACGCACCATATATCCTTTTGAAAGTCAAAATGCTATGTACTAAGCTGCTGTGAGCCATATGAAGTAGATGTCTTGTCACATACTAAACGGCATGATAAATGTAATCTTTTGTCAACTGGTAAATTGATCAACAATTATTCCTTAAAAAAAGTACGAAGTTGCCCGTCGAGGAAGGCGATGACTAGGCATGCGTAACACATGTCCTAACCATCTCAGTCGATGTAATTTTACAGCCTCGTCGATTGATTTCCCCTCCTTACCTAGCACTCGACGCCTAACCTCAATATTACTCACCTTATTATACCACTTCACACGGGAGATAGAACGCAGACACCTATGATCAAAGACAGCTAATCTTTTCATGTCTTCCACTCCCAATGGCCTGGTCTCACAGCCATAAAGGAGAACGGAGCGGACTGATGAGCAGTACACACGCCCTTTGGTCGATAGTCGAATATCACGTCTACGCCAGAGACGGCGTAAACTGGCATATGCGAGCGAAACTATCCCTCTGTATTCGTGCTGAGATTTCGTCAGAGATCAAGCCGTTGGGGTTGATGGTGCTTCCTAAGTAAGTGAAGCGGTCAACGTCCTTTACCACTTCATTTCCTATTTATAATCTAGGAGTCGGTGAAGTCCAATCCTGCAGCATCATCTTACATTTTACAGGGGCGAGTCGCATGCCAAAAATAATAATACGGAATATCATTCCGTATAGCCGTACAGTCGTGATTCTATGCATTTTTATTCTACAAGTGCTATTTAATTGGACATATTATTATTATCATTATTATTATTGTTACTATTATTACTGAAACACAAACATGGTATGTTATGAGCATCAGGAGATGCGCCACACAAAATCTCATAGTTTGTGTGAGGTCTGGGATACTTACTGCCTGGACGGCCAGACTGAGACAGGGAGTTGTCTTAACAGGCCACCCTCTCAAGCCTTTGACTTGAATTCTGATTCACAAGGCAGTGGAGCCTTGTGTTCCCATGGTGTTGACGTTGACCAAAACAGGTTCATAAGGCATTCAATCCTTTCGGATTATGGAACCCCCCCCCATATACACCATAGATTTGGAATCAGGTTTTTTTTGGTTTCCTTAGTAGGCTAGTGTGTGCACCAGTCCAGTTGTGAACGTCAGACGTTTGCATTCACCCTTTCACCTTTGTGAGAAACACCTCTTGCCGCGTAGACGCAGTTAATATGACTTAACTGGCAAAGGCTGTGAACGTTTGGCCACATGAGAACATCTCTAAATGAAGACCGAAGTCTACCCACCTTGTGGTCGTAGTAGTATCAGGTCGTCGTTTAGGGGGACATTTAATTGAACATAGTGAGAAATGTGAAATTAAATGGTGATAGTTTCATTAACATGATACAAAATACACAAATATAAAGATGAGAGGATTAATCAAAAAGGACGGAAAAACCAAAAAAAATTATGCTGACTTGAAAATAAGGTCGCTATAGTGCATATCTTTGGTAAGCTTTTTTTCGATAGTGTCTCGCTGTGTATCTTCGATATTAATAAAAATATAATTCCTTAAGTAGGAATTATCGGAAAAAGAATTTTAATTGAATGAACAAGGGGAAGGAATATTCTGGAAAACCAAACTCATGACCTGGCCATTGAGAGCAGAAGACATGAAAAGATTAGCTGTCTTCGATCATAGGTGTCTGCGCTCTATCTCCCGCGTGAAGTGGTATAATAAGGTGAGCAATATTGAGGTTAGGCGTCGAGTGCTAGGTAAAGCGGGGAAATCAATCGATGAGACTGTGAAATTACATCGACTGAGATGGTTGGGACATGTGTTACGTATGCCTAGTCATCGCCTTCCTCGACGGGCAATGTTAGCTGACATAGGGCCAGGCTGGAAAAGAGCTAGCGGCGGTCAAACCAAAACATGGCACCAATCAATGAAATCCGCAACAGTTAGTCTAAGTCACGTAGGGAGATGTAGACTTCCTGGTTGGGGTCCTCGGGACGGTAAAAACCAATGGTTGGAAACAATTGGTGACATGGCTCAAAATCGTTCTCAGTGGCGCAGATGCATCCACTCCTTGTGACTTATGATTTCCGATGAAACTGTTTTGTTCTTCATTATTACTACTCCTTTGTCTCACACCTATGTTTACTGTCTATATTATGCATTTCTTCTACTTCCTTCTCTTGCTTTGCGTGTTACATAGATCGTGGCGACTTGAACTGCCGCACATATGTGCAAAGTTCTATGTCGAAAACAGACAGACAGACAGACATGTCAGTATATCATTATTTATTGGTCATGCACATGGTCGAGGGTTCGATCCCCGGCCGACGCACTCCTTCACCTCGCTAAGCTAGAAATAATGCTGGTGAAGAGGAAAGGTTGGGCAACCCCACTCTTTAAAATAAACACTGTTACAGAACCTTTAAGCCACTAGCTTGAAGCCCTATGTTCCACTGGGGAACGTGAAGGAAGAAAAATATTGGTCATGATGCTATACATTCTTCCCGTGATCCAAAATTTGCTAATAGTTGTCATATGATTACTAAAATGGTAACGCATCTTTAGTTGTCAAAGGTGTATACACAGATAGACAACAGTCTGTTTCGCTCATTGATTAGCGCAGGGTTAGCTAGCTAGCTTAAAGCTGTATTGACTGTATTGACTCTTTCTGCGTGCACACAAATACTATATATGCATTATTGAGAAAGCACAGAGAAACCTTGCATAAGTTATACATGTCCAAACCAAGTTCACTTCTAACAGTTTGAAAAAATGTGGGCATTGGGTATATGATATTCATTATAATAAAAGTTTTTGTATTTCCCAATGAATGAAAAACAAAACGATATTGTTGTTTTTACTGACGTTTCGCTATTTAATACTGCTGCTAATAGCTTTATCAAAGTATTATTAAACCGGAATTTACAAAATCTCAGCATATATATAACAAACAGTTAGGGGGGGAGAAATAGACTTTGGTCAAGTTAAAGGGACTTATTGAAATTAAAAATAGCAATGAACATCACTAAACTAAATAACAAAGGTAATAAATAGTACATCTGTTATGGTATCAAAACAAAGTTTACTAACTTGATCATCGTTCGTTAGTCTGGGGTCATTTTTTGTTGTTGTCAAGTTGGTCATTTGGTAAACACAACAAAACCAAGTGTAGATTGTTGGATTTGACCCGACCGATAACTGCTACCTTGCCGTGGTGGTCGGGCTTGAATGCCGCAGTGACCCAACAAGCTAAACTGGCTGGGACTCATGTCCCTGCAGATCCTACCATGTCAGGAAGGTTGTTTGGATAGCGGTTAGACTAAAAGCAGTTACCATGGGGTATATGGGCTCCAGAATTCAATCGGATCAAATGGCGTATGAACCCATATAGGTCACCGGCAACCATGGGAACGCAGCTCCTGACGTTGCTCCGCTGCCTTGCGGATTAGACTCCAAGTCAAAGGCTCCGGGGGTGGTCCCTTAGGGAAGCCACCTGCTTCAGTCTGGGCGCCCGGGCAGTTTCTCAGCCCTCACACAATATTGTGTGGCTCATCTTTCTTGGTGCCATATTGTACCAAGTTTTTCTGCGTTTAAATAAATAAATAAATAAATGAAAATGTTGGATTTGATCAGTGTTTAAAATTATAAAGACAGTGTGTGTTTACATAGTGAACTTGCATATCACATTCGTGTTGATTTTGTCACTTCATGGGGGAGGGAGGTGTTGTAACCAGGTCAGATTCTGTTTTAGTCCATCATTCCTATTCAGTTCAGACAATTTGGATTCCACTTGATATGAAGTGCTTCTGATTGATGTGAGACGTTCTTTATGATTTCTAAAGTTTTTCAATATTGCATAAGCTAAGAGTAAACGAGGATCTGGTGATAAAAAATCCAGATAAAAGTTCAGAAATAGTTTTATTGGGGGATCAACAGACTACAAATACAACGTAAATAAATGACTTACTTTGTAATGAGTTCATAAGTTCAGAAATTATTCACTGGCGGCAGTAAGACACAAGAGGAGGCAGTAAATACTGTTTTATCACGACACTAATTGAAAAAATCGCGAAATTAATTAATTATTAATTCATAAGGAAAAACCCAGGTTTTTTTGTTCAGCAAAGAAATATTTCTTTTCAAAGACTTCATTTTCAAGCCGTACTGTACAGTCGTACTTATATTACGCAAAAAACGGATGAACTGGCACTAGAAATTGCTCAGTCGATATAAATATGATAAATCAAAGGTAATTAAAATTATGTATTTGAGGGGTTAGCGTCGAAAGGGATGAATTACAAATAAGTGAACTGGTATCAAGATTTTAAGATCATAGGTCAAATAAACGTTGTCTAAAAAATTAACAGTACGATGAAGATGGCAAAGATGAATTGAGATGGAGTGAATTCAAATGGTAAAATAGAATAAAGTGAAAGAATATTATACTATGACCAAGGTAAAGAAAGGCGTTTAACAAAACCTTTTTGAACACATAGTTTAGGTTTCTGTCCATGCACAGCTAGCTAGAGCTTCCGTTCGCTATGCATGCATATATGGAGAAAACGTAAGCTTTTGGAGTGGTTGGTCGTGTTTGGTCCTGTAGATAACTTTTGAAGGACAAATCACGTGAGGCTGAATGATCTGACTCCAGCAAGGTGTTCACAAATCGAAGACTTCGTCGTCTTATGCTCATCTTTCATTAACAAAACCTGGTAGTGTTCAGCTACGCGTTTCCGGAGAACGCGCTTACAACGTCCAATGGTGGAGCTGATTACATGGGAACATTTATACCACATAAAAATAGTAAATGTGACCTCGTTTACAATATCTGAGAGTTCATGATATTATGAGCAACTGTAGAAAAAATGTCAACTTACCGTTATCCATTTTGGAGAGTATGTAGTAAAATAAATGAATTTATCTGGTTATATTTAATGTAATTCTTTCAACAAAAGCTGGTTGATTTTCAAGAGTTGGTTTGTAAGGATTAAATTTGTTTTTTTTTACGAGTTTGACCACGGATTAATAATCAGTTAGAGAACCATTGAAGACCAGGGACTACTGGACAGCTGTTTTTGATCCTAGGTTGGGAATCATCGGCAGTAAGGATGGGAAAAATAATGACGCATCACTAGAAATGAAACTCTTTTATAATATACAAATTAGGTTAATTGATGCATTTTTCTAATGGATATTCATGATGCTTACGCTAGGTCCTCGAGTGAAACCTAAATGGGAAGCGGTAAGTTGGATGTCTGACTGACCGACTGGTTTCAACGGAGAACTTCACACAGATGTGCACCAATTCCAGTTGCCACTCTCCCTCCACATAGTACACAAAGCAAGAAAAGAGATTCAAAACAGACAGAATAAACAGAGATATGAGGCAAAAATAATAATATTATGGAAAAACAACATTGTTTTATTGGATATTATAAATCACAAGGAGTGGATGCATCCGCACCAACCATCACCGAGAACGACTTTGAGCCAGCCGTATCACCAATTGTCTCCAGCCGTCATTGGTTCTTACTATCCTGAGGACCCCAACCATTCACCAGTCTACACCTCCCTACGTGGCTGGCTTAAACTAATTAACTGGTGTGGATTTCATTGACTGATGAAGCCGTGTTTTGGTTTGGCCACCACTGGCTCTTTTCCAACTTGACCCATCCTTTATCAGCTAACATTGGCCGTTGTCGAGGAAGGTGATGGCTAGGCGTGACATGCATGCGTGACACACATCCTAACCATCTGAATCGGTGTAACTTCACAACCTCGTCTATTGATTTTCCCTCCTCGCCTACCTAGCACTCGATGCCTAACCTCAATATTATTCACCCTATTATACCACTTAACACGGATGTCTAAGATCGACATGGTGGGGATCATGTAAGGAGGAGATGAAAGCTTGTAGGCAATCGTGGCATCCGTTAAAAGTGTTATCAGAGAACCGAATGCTATGGGTGTATGTCGCTGAAGTCTTATTTTCTACTTGGAACCCAACGAATTGACTTCTTAGAGGTTCATTGTGTGACCATCGATTTCTTGGAAATTAAGTGTTTGAGTCTGCGAGCCATAGTTCTTGGGAAAATGTAAACTCAAGAAAGATTCAAAATTATCTTTATTTATCCTATTACTTTTGTTACTCAGATGGGTTGAATGTATGAATGCCGGGGTGCTTTCAGTGTCAGCCTAAATTGATATTTTTAATTCATCTGATACGATGAATTCTACTTGACTATCCAAATAGCAAATTTGGTCGGTCGGTTTTCGACATTTGCTAGTGATGCCTGTTGTCCAACTTGGCAGAGGGTCCTGACGTTAAAAGCTGCTATAGGAAGTTGGCGACGTGGCTTTAAAAGGCTGTCTGGGTTGTTTCTATGGCTCTCATCGTTGTTTGTGGACGCAGAGTGAAGTGAAGATGACTCATTAGGCTGAAGAATAGTGCTAGCTGTAGTAGAGAAGCAAGATGAGGAAGGTGATGTGAGTAGGGGAGAGTGATGCTCAGGTAGGCTTCGTGTGCTTTTGGAAGTGTGTGGGCGGTTGTTACTTCCCGGCTGCCCACACCGTGGAAGTTGGCTGAGTCTTCGGGTACCTGAAATAGAGAAAAGGTTAGTGTTGCGTAGCCGCAGAGCCCAGGGGACAACTGCTTGAGGCCGGTCACACGCAGCCTGTTTTTGTTTGTTCTTTTTCATTTGGTGTGTCTCAGTAGCATATTTATCACTTCTGCCCTGTGACACGGCAGCAGAAAGCGCGGTCGTTGCTAATCCGGGCCCCGACCGATCCGGTATGATATTTTGTGAATTTGTTTGAATCATAGTGTTGGATTGGGTAGCTGCTTTTTGTCTAACCGCTATCCAATTAACCTTTCTGGCATGGTAGGACCTACAGGAACATAAGTTCGAGCCAGTGTAGCTCGTTGGGTCATTGCGGTGTTCAAGCCCGACCACCACTTCAAGGTAGCAGCTATCGGCCGGGAAATAGCAAATTAAGGTGTATGAATTGGGCAAGACGCCTCTTTGAATAAAACTGCTTATTTTATCAGTTAGGATGATATGTAAGTATTGGTTATCTGAAGTTTTCAACATGATTCAGTCAGCTTCTTTCTCTCCCTATAACGATGGAATAAAACAACTATGCATTATTCATTTTTGTTTCACCTTATAAACATTGAACACTGTTTTACACTTTTATTATTTCTTACTACAGGAAGTAACCGAGAAGCCAGCGTCTAACAGCAGTCATTCAGTAGACGGATCCGGTGAACATGAAGATACTGAAACCACTGAACTTCGTCAAAGGAAGGTGGTGGATGGTGAATCATCAACTGAGTGTAACTCATGATTTATTGTGCTATACGAAGTTAATAGTCCTCGTTTTTTTTTAAAAAAAAAATTAATGTCACAGTTTCTTTATATGCATTACCTTACCACCCTTTTGTGAACTCCCTGCTTCAGAAAGTTGTTACAGTTTCTCCTTTTCGCTGTTTTGTTATCCAACAAGATTAAAAAAAAAACAGTGTAATTAAATTTTTCTTAAAGTGTTCACCTGGTTGGTTACGCGTGGAGTACTACTAGGTAAGGAAGTGGAGTTAATCGATGAGGTTATTTATGAAGCTACATCGATCTAGGTGGATAGGGTACATACTGTGAATGTCGAGCCACACCACCTTCCACGTCGAGCAATGTCAGCTGAATTAGGATTAGGTTGGAGAAAAGTTGGAATTGGCCATACCAAACCATGACATTCATCCATGAAGTCTCTGACAGTTAATTTGAGCCATGTAAGAAGACAGACTGCTTTGTTGGGGTCCTCGAGATGTTGAGAACCAATAATGACTGGAAACGATTGCTCGTTGTATGAATCGAAACTGCTCTCAATGATGTAGAAGCATTCATTCTTTGTGATCGCCCGCATCTCTCTCTCTCTCTATATATATATACATATATATATATATATATATATATATGATTGCCCAGCTTTAGAATGACATCGTCTAACGTCTAACTCAGTGGGGATTTTTGAAGTCCTAATGTAGTGTGATGAATGAAATCAGATGTGATGACAGATATCAGTGATACTGGTTGGCAATAATGCTGTATCGTTAATTGATTGAAGTTGAATATCATGACACATACACTAGTTCACATTTATTATCAAGAATTTTCTCTCAATCCATGTACGTGATATACGGCTATCGATCAAAGGGCGAACGTTAGTCTCTAAACTCCTAGGCTCAGTAATCATGCACAGACTAAGCAGAATTCGGGAGGAATAAACGAGGGAAAATCAAGCAGGCTTTAGGCCAGGTAGAAGGTGCATAGATCATATCTTCACTCTCCGACAGATCCTAGAACATAGACACACTTTTAGGCATCCAACAATTGCCATATTTCTTGACTTGAAGGCGGCCTTCGACTCCGTGGATCGAAAGGTACTATGGCAATGTTTGACTGTGAAGGGAGTGCGGAGAAAGTACATCGCACTAATCAAGGCACTCTACTCAAACTCACGTAGCCATGTAAGGGCTTATGGGGAATTGTCATCTGAATTGATAACAACCAGTGGTGTCCGTCAGGGATGTCCACTTTCCCCATTCCTGTTTAATTTCATCATAGATATGCTAATGGAAGTATCCTTAACTGAACTTAACGACTTAGGAATCGATTTGTTACCAGGGAATAATCTTATGGAATTAGAATATGCAGATGACATAGTCCTGTTAGGGGAGGATGCTGACAAAATGCAGAGTCTTCTGAACACCTTGAGCAGCAATCTTCGTATGTTTGGCATGCGATTCGCCCCTGTAAAATGTAAGATGCTGCTACAGGAATAACTGGACTACGTCAACTCCTAGCTTAGTGATAGGGAGTGAAGTGATGGAACATGTTGACCACTTCACCTAATTGGGAAGTTGTATCAGCAACAACGGATTGATTGGTGACGAAATCTCAGCATGGATCCAAAAAGATCCAGCTGCTTTCGCTAACTTACACCACCTCTGGCGTAGGCGTGACATCCGGCTATCAACCAAGGGGACGTGTATACTGCTCAACAGTTCACTCCGTCCTTCTCTATGGTTCTGAAACATGGCCAATACGAGTTGAAGACATGAAAAGGTTGTCTTTTTTTGATCATAGATGTTTACGATCTCTTCCTCACGTTAGGTGGTATAATAAGGTAAGTAATGTCGACGTTAGGCGTAGAGTGTTGGGCAAAGAGGGAAAATCATTCGAAGAGGCTATAAAGTTACATAGATTGAGATGGCTAGGTCACGTTCTGCGCATGCCTAACCATCGCCTCCACCGACGGGCATTACTAGCTAGCTGATATAGGTGTAAGTTGGAAAAGAGTAAGTGGTGGCCAAACAAAAACATGGCATCAATCAATCCATGAAATCCCTGACAGTTAAACTGAGTCAGGTAGGGAGATGCAGACTTCCGGGTTGGGGCCCGCCCTCGGGACTCTAAGAATCAATGGCTGGAGACAATAGGTGACATGGCTCAAAATCGTTGTCAATGGCTTACGCAGATGTATTCAGTCTCTGTAATCTTTCATATTCCTTTCTACCATTACTCATTGTGTTTCACTCTTATACTTGTCAAAACTCTATTGATTCTCTTCACTCATCTTCTTGTCTTGTCTACCTTTGTGTGCTATTTGGAACGTGACAACTGCCAAGTTCTATGTTGAATCCAGACAGACCAAAGGGCGTGTATACTGCTTAACATTCCGCTTCGTCCTCCCTTAATGGCTGTTAGTGAGACATGGCCATTGAAAGTGGAAGATAAGAAAAGGCCGGTTGGCTGGCTGTCTCTGATCATAGACGTCTGCGTTCTGTCTTCCGTGTTAAGTGGTATAATAGGGTGAGTAATATTGAGGTTAGGCATCGAGTGCTAGGTAGGCAAGGAGGGGAAATCAATCGACGAGGTTGTCAAGTTACACCGATTCAGATGGTTAGGATGTGTGTCACGCATGCACGCCTAACCATCACCTTCCTCGACAACGGCCAATGTTAGCTGATAAAGGATGGGTCAAGTTGGAAAAGAGCCAGTGGTGGCCAAACCAAAACATGGCTTCATCAATCAATGGAATCCACACCAGTTTGTTAGTTTAAGCCAGCCACATAGGGAGGTGTAGACTGGTGAATGTTTGGGGTCCTCAGGATGGTAATAACCAATGACGGCTGGAGACAATTGGGGATATGGCTGGCTCAAAATCGTTCTCGGTGATGGTTGGTGCGGATGCATCTACTTCTTGTGATTTATAATATCCAATAAAACTATATTGTTTTTCCATTTTATTATTCTTTTTGCCTCATATCTCCGATTATTCTGTCTGTTTTGAATGTCTTTTCTTGCTCTGTGTGCTATGTGGAGAGATAGTGGCAACTGGAACTGGTGCACATGTGTGGGAAGTTCTCCGTTGAAACCAGTCGGTCAGTTTCAATCCATGCTGCAAATATTGAAGTCAATGTGATTGACGTACTCACTCTTTTTTGTCCAGTTGTGACGTGACCTTGTAGTAGTAGTAGTTTGCTTACAGGAATTTCAATCTATGGAGGATTATGTAATCTCAAGCCTAAAGCTGCGTTGGCATTGAATATTATGCTGTATACCTTGCTACCAGAGATGGCATGATAATGAGTTATGTAAGGAAATAAACACTATGGTATTCAAATTTTTAACGTGCTAGTCCGTGAGTGCCTGCCTACCTCAGTAATCGAATTGTTTTAAGCAATGGTGAAACCTGGTCACTAAAATGAATGACAACACAAAATGGGCGTTGTATACTAAGAATAAGTGAATTTATTTGTAAAGTCTTCAGCATTGTATAATACAAGTTCGGTTCTCAAAGGATATATCTATATATATCTGGTTCAGTGTCAACAGATAGGAAACGTAGACCTTAGGGTGTCCTGTTAATTAATTCACTCCTGGCATCTAATATTTAACCTCTGTATGTAAATAGATGAACATAACAAAATGAAACATTTAAAATAGGTTTCGATGGTTCAAGTCAACGCTTTTTCAATAGCATGGGGAAAAACTAACTTCAATTCATGTATAATCCCCATCCAGGCATTAATGAAAACAAAACACGTAGATCAGCGAAGAGTCTCTTTTCAGCGAATTCATTTTCTTAGCTGTACAATCGCAAATATATCTATGTGTTATTTTGTATGTATGTGTACAATAAGTTTGTCAAACAAAAATACAATTATTATTATTATTATTTCCTTTAGTTCCTAGAGGAACATAGGGCTTCAGCCGTGCGTCTCCATTGCGGTCGGTTCTCTGCTAGAGTTTTCACCTGGCTCCAGGTCTGCCCACACGTTTTCATCTCCTCTTCGCATGATCTCCTCCAGGTCACCCTTGGACGATCAACTCGTCGCTTCCCT
>OX235272.1:27067837-27153595 GCA_944472155.2 Trichobilharzia szidati | reverse complement strand
GCTAGTGAAGGAGTTTGGAGACAATTATGAAAATAAACTAGATAATAGGTGAAAAGATTGATTCACAAAATATCTTGTGCTGACCGTCAGACTAAATATGTGGGGCAAACGTCCAGATCACTCAAAATTAGGGTGAATGAACATAAACGCCTGACTAAAGGTCAATCAACAGGAACTTATTTTTACAATAACTGACGAGTTGTTATTGTTAGCAGAAGTATACTCTTCAGAAAATGACATGAAACTAGCCAATGAATTCAGGATGATGTTGAAGACACTACACCATTATGTTTTTGTGAATAGTTAACTTGTCGTATAAGTTCGTAATGCACCATCCACGACACCAAATGATACCTAGGGTTAAAATAAAAAGATCAAACTGAATCAATATTATTATATTATTATAACTGTTTCCTTTATTTCTTAAGGAACATAGGGCTTCAGCCAACCGTCTCCATTGCGTTCGGTTCTCTGCTACAGTCTTCACCTGGCTCCTCTCCTCTTCACATGAAGTCCTCCAAGTCACCCACCCTCGAACTGACGACCAACTCGCCACTTCCCATTCAGTTGGGTTCCACTCGAGCGATGGCTTGTCTAGTGATGTCACTTGATGGTTTGTTTCCTCAGAGTATGGCCAGCCAATCCATCTCCATTTCTTCCTGCCTATTTCTTTCACAATCGGTTACTGCTCGGTTGGTTTGCTCATTGCCAGAGATCTCTACTGCTTATCTTTTCTGGCCGGCCATCTGATCTTTAGCGAAGTATTGAGCGAAGACAACTGTTAATGAAGGTCTGTAGTTTGTTTGAGATGCTCTTTATGACGCGCAATCCAAGTCTGTGAGCCGTATAGTGAGTAGCACTGACTTCACATTCGAGTTGAAAATCCGGATCCTATTTTTGATGCTGGGGAGTGCTGTTGACCTCCACACAGACTTGAGAGTAGTGAAAGCTTATCTTGCTTTTCCGATTCTTGCTTTGATATCCTCGTCAGTTCCGTGCGCCTGTAGTTGAAACGATGCTTCCCAGGTTGGTAGGTAAAAGAGGTTGTTTCTTTCAGGTTCCTCCCATTTATGGTGATTGTTGTCTGTTGTTGTTGCTGTTGGTGGTGTTGTACAGGAATCTCCATCACCTCAGTTTTCTCTATGTTCACCTGAAGTGAAGTACTATCTTTGATACTTCTTCTGCCAACTTGTTTCTTTCCGCTTGCATATCGTCCAGTTTGTGGGAAATCATACATATATCATCGGCGAAGTCCAGATCCTCCAAGTTTTTTGTGTGTGTCCATTTTATTCCTGTTTCCTCATCGCCCGCTGTTTGTCGCATTATCCAGTCTACTGCAATCAGGAAAATCATTGGTGATAGTAGGCAGCCAGCCAGCTTGTCTTACTCCCGTAAGTTTCCCGTTGTTGATTACTTGGCATGCAGCATTGTCGTACAGCTGTTGGATGAGATGTATAATTGTCGGTAGCACCCCTTGGTAGTAGCGAAGTAGTTGCCAAAGCATCCCTCGATCGACGCTGTCAAAGGCCTTTTCAAAGTCGATGAAGTTGAGTGAAGTAGAGAGGTGACTGCCATTCCAAGCTTTGTTCAATGATGATCCGTAATACTATAATACTATCTAAACAAACGTCTAGTCTGCCTGCAGATGCTTTTTAAGGCGTTTTTTGCATCCTGCCAGGCTTGGACAGCATTTTGTGCCCCTCCTCCTAAGTTCTGTTAACACAAACGGCCCCAGACTTCACTGTTCAGTCACAAAATCAATTGAATTCTAATATCTCCTCTCCTAGATAACCTTGACATTTTGTTCTATTTAAATACATTGTTCATCAGCGTATATTCCTAAATAACTGAGTCTATTTCATTTGCATTTTGTTATCAGTGTTTACAAATGAGACAGTGTGCATATTACGTTTAACGAGGATCGCACAGTGTAGTATAGCAATAGCTCAACCAGTCAGTACCTTTGTGAGTTCATCATTTTATATGATGTAATAAAGAATTTTCTGTGAACATTACTGGTCATTAGGGGGTGAAAATAGTCTGTCTAAAACTAATTTTCTTAACTCCTAAATAACTCCAGTTTCTCATTAGTTCTGTATGCCACTTAGTAGTTCTTAGTGGGGCAAACAAATGTTATAGTAGCGAGCTTGTATCCATCAACAGCACTTAGCATGAAAACGAAGATAAGATCCGGATTTTCAACTCCAATGGGAAGTCAGTCAGTGCTACTATACGGATCAGAGACTTGTCCAGCGCGTCATGAAGAGCATCTCAAACAAACTACAGACCTTCATTAACAGTTGTCTTCGCTCAATACTTCGCTAAAGATCAGATGGCCGGCCAGAAAAGATAAGCAGTAGAGATCTCTGGCAATGAGCAAACCAACCGAGCAGTAACCGATTGTGAAAGAAATAGGCAGGAAGAAATGGAGATGGATTGGCTGGCCATACTCTGAGGAAACAAACCATCAAGTGACATCACTAGACAAGCCATCGCTCGAGTGGAACCCAACTGAATGGGAAGTGGCGAGTTGGTCGTCAGTTCGAGGGTGGGTGACTTGGAAGACTTCATGTGAAGAGGGGATGAAGACGTGTGGGCAGACTTGGAGCCAGGTGAAGACTGTAGCAGAGAACCGGTTGCAATGGAGACGCACGGCTGAAGCCCTATGTTCCTGTAGGAATTAAAGGAAACAATAATAATATTAATAATAATTGTATCCGTCAAAAATTGAAATCTAGTAAAAAAGCTAGTTAAGTATTTAGATTTTGAGTTTTCCAGGGATTCGGACTAATTCCAGTGTAGATTTTGTCACAAACCAATATTAGTTGGAAAACTACAGAAAAGTAAGCAGCAATGGACAGGCGTTTTGGCTTAGTCTAGAACTCGTCAGCAGAGCCCACCTATGACCCACAGCGGGATCATGCGTTCCTACAAAATACAAGATATAGATATGAGAATCAGTTTCCACCTGATTATTGACTGCTGCGTAGATGTCCCAAAGTTCAAATATGAAATCGTTATCAGTAGAGCCCACCATGCCAAGGTGAAGTAGACGCTCATCATTAGCATTGGTTGAGAGTAGTGCTGTACTGCGAAATGATAGAATTTGGAATTCACAATTCATGGAATTCCTCTCCGTTGCATGAATGGTCTACGGGATGTCTTCGTAACCTAAAGGTTTTCGGTTGGATCTCCGGATGAGTCGAGTGTTGAACGACTGGAGAGTCCAGAACTAGGAAGAAATAGGTGTCCAGGAACCTTTTATTTTCACTGATTTTCTAGATGATGCTGGCCCATGACAAAACCTATATTGTAATTAAGTATTATATATATATATATATATGTATATATATCGTTACACATAAAATAAAATGTCCACTTCACTACGAAGCATCAATCAACAAAGCAATTTTGTAACATAATCGCTAACTTATAGGATATTCACTGTTGATGTCTCAGGTATTTTGTTCAGGTAATCAATAAAGCAAATAGTCCTTACAGTTATCAAGATAAATGTGATTTATATCTTTATGCTTCAGAAACTTGGCGGGTCACAAAGAATATTTCCAACAGCCTGTTGCAGACCTTTATCAACAACTGTCTTCGTTCTATACTCAAGATCAGATGGCCGGAAAGAATCACCAACAAGAAGCTATGCGAACAAACAAAAGAGGAACCAATCGCTCAACAAATATGCAGGAGAAAGTGGATATGGATTGGACACTCGCTGATGAGGCCGTTGGGTGACATCACGCGTCAGGCCAGTGCTCGGGTGGGACCCGAAAGGGAAGCGGCGAGTGGGACGTCAGTGCAAGGGTGACATGGAGGAGATCGTGTCAAGAAGAGTTGAAACAGTATGGATTAACATGGATGCAGGTGAAAAGTACAGCAGAATACAGAAGCAAGTGGAGACGTGTAGTTGAAGCCCTATGTTCCACTAGGAACCCAAGGGAGCAATAATAAATATAATAATATCTTTATGCTTGAGTAGACGGAAGTACTAATCTCTAAAAAACGTATACATTCCTGTATCTACTAAACTCCAGTCTCCGTAGACTGACCGATTGCAATAACGAGCTTCTAACCTCAGGTATACTCAATGAAGGAGAGAAGGGATTTCTTCAACTAACGTAAAATGTTTAATAACCATTGATATAAGAATAAAACTTGGGCACTGTGGTAGAGTGTAATTCCATTATGGGTAAATTTTTATTTTGATAGAGTCTCACAGTGTTATACAGTAATATTTACTGATGACGTTTCGAGCACAATTTATTGCTCATAATCGTATCAAGGTTATGACCGGTGTTGGTATCACAATACCCATGGCCAGGAAGGGAAATGTTGCTGAAAACCTTGTAATTTCGGCAATTTCTAAAAGACTGTGGGAAACTATCCTGCTGACACGTGTTAGCGGCAACCGTCGCTGGTGTCACTAGTCACCTACTTTACATTCGTGATGTGGTAAGCCAGACCTGACTTAGTCGACACAGGCGCCTAAATCAGCGTCCTTCCTGCTACAGCAGCAGATCAACAGAAGGAATCTACCTTCAACTTACAGGCTGCGAATGGAAAACCAATTGCAACCTTTGGTAGGAAATAAGTCTATCTGAACGTAGGTTAACGCAAACCTATTTAGTGGATTTTACTTCTCGCTGACGTCACAATGTCCATCATTGGCACAGACGGACTTAATCGTCATGATTTACTCGTAGACGTCTGTTGAAAACGACTGATAGACGGTACTACTAGACTGTCTACCAAAGGCATCACCTACGTAGGTCCCAGTTTGTCACTCGTTTAGAAGAAGGCGATTTTTGATACAACTTTTCAGGTGATAGTTGACAAGCACCCTGAACTTAATTGTCCAGCTAACGATCTGCTGTGCATAACCAGCAATGTTAGGCATCAGATCACAACCTCAGGAAAACCCGTGGCATCTAAAGCACGACGATTTTCTCTTGGCAAACTATGACTCACTTGAAATGAATTCATCCATATGCTCACCCTTGGCATCCTTCTGCCATCGAATAGCCCATGGCCATCTTCGCTTCACATGGTACCAAAAGAAGATAGCAACGATTGGCGAGCCACTGGTGATTACCGGCGAGTGAACGCCAAAACAACCCCTGATTGCTATCCATTGCCTCACATACACGACTTGACGGCAATATTATCTGGCGCAGCTATGTACTCGAAAATAGACTTGGTTAAAGCGTATAACCAAATCCCGATGGCACCAGAAGATATTCCGAAAACGGCTATCATCACGCCTTTCGGACTTTTTGAATTTCTACGTATGCCATTCAGTCTCCGGAATGCAGCACAAACATTCCAACGCTTCATCAACTAAGTATTTCGCGGCCTCGACTTCGTATACGCGTACTTAAACGGCTGCCTTATTGCCAGTCAAGACAAGGAAACTCACCTTAGACACTTGGACTTGGCATTCGAAAGGTTATGCCAACATGGTGTTATCATTTTCATGTTGAAAAATTTTAGATAAGCGACGACACACTCGATTTTCTGGGCCACACCATTGACTGCAAGGGTATTCGCCCACTAGCTAGTAAAGTTGAGGCGATACTGAATCTTCCGGAGCCGCAGAAAGTGAAATATCTTCGCACTTTTATCAGCTTGATAAGATATTGTCGACGCTATTCACCTAACTTTGCCTCCCTGATCCAGCCATTAACAGACCTTCTTCGCGGGAATAACAAGTCCATTGAACTTGAGACGTCTGCTCAAAATGCTTTCACTCGGGCTAGAAAAGCTATCGCGGATGCCACCCTTCTTATATATCAGGATCCAACGGCATCGTTAAGTATCTCGGTTGATGCATCAGACACTGCAATCGGTGCAGTTCTGCAACAACTAGTGAACAGAGAGTGGCGACCACTCGCCCTTTTCTCGAGGTGCCTACAGTTAGCAGAAACAAAGTACAGCACATTCAGCAGTGAACTTTTGGCTGTGTACCGTGCTATACGTCATTTCGATACTCAGTGGAGGGTCGTGAATTTATAACTTTTACTGACTACAAACCTCTGACGTACACTCTGAACTCAACCTCAGATAAGTATTCCCCAAAGAATCACGACAACCGGACTACGTTTCAAAGTTTGCATTGGACATTCGCCATGTATCCTAAGTCAACAGCACTGTGGCAGACGCCTTACAGCACATTTGTCCCCTCACCCGAATGGATGGCATAGACCTTGTGAAACTGGCTCGTCTTCAAAAAGTAGATACCGAGCTCCAACATGAGTTGTCGGAAACACCCCTGCGATTAGCCGGGAAACCTTCAGGCATAGGAGGAGGCATTGTTCTGTGTGACATTTCCACGAGTACTCCTCACCCCATCGTGCCTAAAAGTTATCGCCGTAACGTCTTCAATACGTTGCATGGCTTATCCCACCCAGGTATTCAAACTACCGTCAAGCTCATAACTACTTGGTTTTGTTAGCCTGGTATTATTTAGGAAGTAAGGGAATGGGCTCACGCGTGTTTAGCTTGTCAAAAGTGTAGGGTAGTAAGGCACGATAGAAACCCCCTTAGCACCTTTCTTATCCCTGATGCTGGTTTCGAACACGTTCATGTAGATTTGGTTGGACCCCTTCCAGAATCCCATGGATATACCTATATCTCAACCTGCATCGACCGTTTCACACGATGGCCTGAAGCAGTACCCCTCAAGGATGTAACTGCTGAAACAGTCGCACGCGTCTTTGTAGAACGGCGGGTCGCAAGTTTGGGATGACCATCCAGCATAACAGCTAATCGCGGACGGCAATTGGAAAGCTGCTTTTTCTTCGCCTTGGCTAAAACCCTGGGTTGCATGCGTTCCAGAACAGCGGCCTGCCATCCTCAAGCTAATGATTTGGTAGAACGTCTACACCAACAGTTGAAGGCCAGGTTATCAGCCACGAGCACTGTACATTGGATTAAATTAATGCCGTCAGTTCTCCTAGGGATACGAAATGCCTTGAAAACTGATGCTGGTTGTACTACCGCCGAGTTTGTACACGGCACCACACTACAACTGCCAAGTGAGTTGGTTTCGCCTTCTAGCTCCCCACCAGCGGTAGATCACGTCTCATACGTCAGCAGGCTTACAAACACAATGCATTCAGTTAAACCTGCTCCCCTTCGACCACAGTTCATAGATGTCTTTGTTCACCCCGTGTTTGAAAACTTCTACACATGTATTTGTTCATCGTGACTCTGAACGTTTCTCTCTGGAACCTCCCATGACGGGCCATATAAAGTCATTAAATGCATGGATGGATTTTTGCCCTAGACAAGCAAGGCCTGTAAGACTCTGTTAGCGCCGCCAGTCTGAAACCGGCCCACTTAGAACGCAATCCCATGAGCCTAGAACTAAGCATTCCCAATAATACACAAGTAACCGAATGTCCGTTCGTCCTCGAAGAAATCACCATCACTGCGAAAGCCAGCAAACCTTCTGTCGAGCCATCAAGGAAAACGCGTTCTGGACGAAACGCTTGTGATATTTATTTTTCTCTCAGACACATCAATTTTTCATATTGCATCCCGCAATACAAGTAGAAAACATTTCATAGCCGTTCATGTTACATCCACTAAAAATTAGATATATACTTTTCTAGATGTTTTATTTTTCGCATTATTTTACTGTATGGTAGATGCATATCATTTTTCAAACATTATTTGTGATACATTTTCCTCAACAAGGTCCTTAGCGTTCTTGTTTTCTTTGCCAGGTGTGATGGGCACTGGACAAGAAGCAAACAAAGCACGAGATGCAACGGACAAACATATGCGAACAGATGTACAGACACCCTATTAGTATAGATAGACGACCAGTAGGCACTACATCAAGCCGGTCAGAAGAGTTTTATCGATGGTTATGTAAAGAAGACACGACTGAGGAGACTGAAAGGAATGTTTATTTGGTGAAACGTATGGTGCATAGCTAAATTTGGAATACCATATTCTAAACCGGCCATTTGCACATCTTCACCACATCCTTGACGAATTGGTCGAATATCGTTTCATTCGATAGCTTCTTGGATTCTGCATCATATGGCAACATTCTTCTCCTGGTTCTCTTCTTTGATTGCTCTTTCCAGTGTGCCAAACATTGTTACTTCGTTCCTGATATACCACTTATATCGGATTATAAGTAGCACTCACCACACTCGCCCCCCTCATTATAAAGTCTCTCCTGTAACCGCCTTGATCGCCGCACAGTCGTTTCTTCCTGCTGCTCTTCTGGTACCTCATCTTGACATTCTTCTCTCCATCTTTGTAGCAGACTGGCGTTTACTCTTTTCTATTTATCTCCTCTCTTTATTGTGTACACTGGACCGCGTCTCGATGTGACTACATATGGTCCCTCCCACTTCGGCAGAAGCTTTCCTGATCCTGGTCCACTTCCGGTAGTATACTTTCGTTCTCTACATTTCACCTGGTCACCTACTTCAAACAGCCTCCAAGCTTTGATTTGTTTCTTGCCATAATTTTCGATGTCTTTCTTGCGCTTCTCTTGTATATTCTGAATAGCTTGTTTCCGCTCATTTGTCCATCTCTTACTGTTCCATTTTTGTTGTTGTGGCCAAGTCTTATGGTGCACCGGTAAGCGTGGTTTCCTCCCATACATCAGCTGGAAAGGCGACTTTTTTGTTGTCCCTTGTACTGTGGCACGATGTGCTAGTAACACCAACGGTAAGTCAGTTTCCCAGTTGCCTCTTTTCGCAGCTAGCCACTCCTTGAGTGTACGATTGTTCCTTTCGGTTGAGCCGTTTGTCTGCTGATGATACGGAGTCGCTCTAATCCTCTTAATACCCAGTGCCTCCAGACGAGTCTTGAACTCCTCCCTTTCAAAACAGGGGCCTTGATCTGTCAATATCATTTTTGGTACACCATGATCCGCCACAATATGTCGAATGACCGCCTCGGTTACGGTCTTGGCGCGCTGATCTGGAATCGCTACAGCATTTACCCACCACGTGGCGTGTTCCGTCATCATTAAAATGTATTGATTTCCACTGGCTGTTTGGGGGAAAGGACCTATTATGTCCACGGACCATAAGTCACCAACCGCCGTTACGGGTATTGTTTGTAGCTGTGGTCGAATGCACCGGTCACCCTTCATCAACTGACACTGTGGGCAAGCGAGTACGTAGTTTGCAATATCGCCTCTCATGTTTGGCCAGTATGCACTTTGGCTCACTAGGTCGTATGTTCGTGTAACTCCTGTATGGGCTAGTTGGTGGCATTCTTGAATGACCCCACGACGAAGGCTTTTTTGGTATCACTGTAACCCAGCTACCATCACTGTCTTTCCAAGTTAGGACGCCGGCAGCGTTTAGTTTGAGTCTATGTTTTTGCTGCAGTAGCATCTTTAACTCTTTATTCTCTGCTGCCATTTCAATTTCTTTCCCTTCACGTATCATCTGAATGACTGTCTTAAGAGTAGGATCCGACTTCTGATGGCGAACAAGTTGTAAGGGATCTTGCTCCAGAGCGTTTACTGCATACGCTACTTCTGGTAGTTCAGTCTCATTATCTGATCTCGACAAATAGTCAGCTATTACATTTTCTTTTCCTGGAATATGTCCAATCGTGAAGTCATACTCTTGTAGGCGTAACATCCATCGTGATAACTTCCCTCGTGGATCCCGTGCTGTTTTCAACCACTGAAGAGGTTTGTGGTCGGTCTCAATGTGGAATCGGCGGCCGATCAGATATGGTCTCCATTTTTCTAGTGCCCATACAATAGCTAAACACTCCTTTTCCACCGTAGAACACTTCTGTTCTGCAAGTGTCAACACACGGCTAGCGTATTCAACAACCCCATCTGTTTGTCTTAAAACAGCACCTATACCATAATCACTGGCGTCTGTCGAAACTGTGAACTGCTTCCCCGGCGCTGGCAGTTTCAACGTCATCTGTTGACCATCTAACAACTCTTTAATTCGCTCAAACGTTTGCTGCGCCTCTTCCGTCCACATGAATTTCGCGTCACTCAGCAACGTATATAGCGGTTTTGCTATCTCATTGAAATTTTTGACGAATCGGCTGTAGAATGCCGCTCTTCCCAAAAACTGTCCCAGCTTTCGCTTTGAATTTGGCACTTCGCTGGTTTTGACAGTCAGGATTTTCTCCGGAAATGGCCGTATTTCGCCATTTCCCACTTTGTAACCCAGGAGGACAACCGTGTTTTTAGCTATTTGGGACTTGTTCTTATTAATACGCATTCCAAAGTCATCAATTCTCTTTAAGATAGCTTCGATGTGGTCTATATGGTCGCTTTCTGTCTCACTATACACCACCAAGTCATCTCCATATACTTCTACGTTTTTCAGACCCTTCAGTAATAAGGTCATTAATCTTCTGAATGTAAATGGGGCACCTACCAATCCAAATGGCATTCATTTAAACTGGTATTGTTTCTGCCCAACTGTGAAAGCTGTTTTACTTCGATCACTTTCTGCTATTGGGATCTGACAGTAACCCGATCGTAGGTCGAACACGGTGAATAACTTGGCTTTATCAAGGCGATCAAGAGTTTCTGTTACGGTAGGCATTGCACACTGTTTTACTTCGGTGAGGCTATTCAGCTGTCTGAAGTCGACACAAAATCTATATTTCCCGTTAGCTTTCTTCACCAAAAGGATTGGCGAACTGTACGGACTGTCGGCTTCTTCGATTATTCCGTCTTTTAACATTTCTCTGACTTGTCGGTTAACTTCTTCTTCAAGGTGAACCGGAACTCGTCACGATGAAAAGACTGTCTTCCCCGTATCCTTCAGTGGGATGTTATGCTTTACCTTATCACAATAACCGTATGGGTCTCCATCACTAGTGAATAAACCGGCATATTTACTCATCAACGTGGTTAGACGTGGTGCATCTTGCGGAACAATGGTTGTGGTTTCCACCTCAGCGACTTCACTATTCTCATGTATCGCGAATTGCCCGTGTTTTGTGACCACTTTTCTATTCTTCACATCGATTACAGCTCCTACTTCTCTGAGAAAGTCTGCTCCCAAAATCGTTCGTCTTATATCAGAAGTTACAATAAACGGATATCGTATTTTTCCTGCTCCAATCTCTACAACGCAGTCTGAAACGCCAAGAATGTGCAACGGATGTCCTCCTACCGTCTGAACTGCTAATGTGCACGGCCTTATTTCCTTACACTGTTCTCTACCCATCAACGAAACTGCCGCCCCTGTGTCGATCAAACAAACTATTTCTTTTTCGTTCACTCGTAATCTCCCGTACACTGAGCCTCTTTCGACTAAGCCGACCACCTCTAAACGCGAGCGAGAAAAAGAAGGAAGACTGTATCGTTTAAGGTTTTTCTGCCTTCTTTTCGGGCAGTTTCTCTGCCAGTGACCGGTTCCTCCGCAAGCAAAGCATCTGTTGTTTGTTTTTTCTTGATCTGCACAGCTGCCACCTGTTGTTTCAACTCTTCAATCTGGTCTTCGATCTTCCTGGAATCTTGGCCCTCCGACATCACTGGAGTAACATGCGAGGTCATTATCTGCCTTGTCACCTTGGCCATCTCATAGACATCCATTGGCTGAGCTGCGTTAACTAGCTGCAACTGATGAGCGATATCTGTCGGGACGCATTCGAGGAATTGAGATGCAAGCAACTGCTCCTGTGAATCTTCGTCTAGGGTGGGTAACGCGCGTCGCAGGTGATTCGTCAGCGTTACTGCGACAACCAACGGATCCATATCCTGGCCAAGTCTCAGCGGAACTTCTGCAGCGCCTCCTGTCTGTCCGCAGAGCTGTCGAACTCGCAAACGAGCCTCTCGACGACCTAGTCCCACGCCGCCTCACCTTCCAGCTCCCGAGCGTTGTCGTACGCAGCCTACGCGCGGCCCCTCAGCAGCGTTCCCAAGACAACCAGCTTCGCCTTCTGCTCCTGCACTCCAACCAGCTCCGCGACAGCTTCGAAATCCCTGAGGAACGTCCGCACATCTCCCTCCTCGAACACCTGCGGCCACGGCACCTTCATCTCCGGCAGAGGCAGCGACACCAAATGTAAAGAAGACACGACTGAGGAGACTGAAAGGAATGTTTATTTGGTGAAACGTATGGTACATAGCTAAATTTGGAATACCATATTCTAAACCGGCCATTTGCACATCTTCACCACATCCTTGACGAATTGGTCGAATATCGTTTCATTCGATAGCTTCTTGGATTCTGCATCATATGGCAACATTCTTCTCCTGGTTCTCTTCTTTGATTGCTCTTTCCAGTGTGCCAAACATTGTTACTTCGTTCCTGATATACCACTTATATCGGATTATAAGTAGCACTCACCACAGTTACACCGTTGGGTTTTTACTTTCGGCTGGTTTCGTCTTAGGGTCCTCACAACCCCACTGGGGGGGACTGGACTGTAGTGTTAGGTAATTTCCCAGAATTATTGGCCACAGCATCCACCAATGAACATTGGATGCTGACCGTCACTGTTTAAGTTGATTTGTTTAACTGAAGGCTTATGGTCAAACGTCCACGCCATTTAACACGACGTCATGTTACTTTCGTTCGTTCGTGCACGATCCCTAGCTAGTGAAGCAGCCAACCTCGCACTCCGATTTGGTCACGAAATATACTTCGTAATTTGGACAAACAATTTGGTGTTTTGATTTGCCTTTGGTCTACGTGAAACGATTGCTATAGAAGTCATGGGTATTAGGTCTTGCACTGGTACACATCGCACTATCCGCGAACATCAACACATTCAGACTCTGTTGTTCTATTTTGAAATGTGACATGTAAGAGATTTATTATTTTTCATCAGACGCTTCACTGAAGCTTAGTTTGCATTTATTTTTTGAAATTGTTCAATGACTGCTGTTTTACAAGCTTATCATATCTCATTGTCTTGTCGATTGTGATTATCTTACAACAATTTAGAGGAAAAATTCGTCTGAAGCTGCACATGCATGGGACAAAAACCACAATATTGATTGGAACAGTGTTTGTATTCTTTAATCTCTAATATGAACAAAAGAAAAGAGAGGCTAATAACGGAATCTATATTCATTAAGGTCACGCCGGATACATTGAACAAGGGTGACTCAGCACAACTGTTAACAACCTGGAATATAATTCTGGATACACAAAAATGAACTACATATATGAATACAAATCGTAAAAGAATGAATTATAAAAAACAAAACAATTCCAACAGTTGGTGTGATCACTGGCAGTAATTTTGCTCGAAATATTACCAAAAACAAAAACTTATCATTGTGTGTAAACTATTGAAATGTAATTATAATTTATTTGATCTATACTTTGACGCGAGGTTGAGTTAATTCCGGAGGGGATGTCATGCTTCTTGAGGAAAATTGTATCCATGGAAATGCTGTTCGGAGAGATGCAACTATGTTCAGCAACTGTCAAAAATATGGATGATACAAAATATACAGCTCACACAGACGGTGAATAGAACCCTCCAAACCTATTTAGGTTTCTGAGTTAGTGGCTTAGGCTTCGTGAACTTGATCTTTAGGCTTTTTTGTATCTGACGGTATGACATCATCGGTATTTATTATTTGTGAGTTGGTTTGCTTTAGTATAGCGCCGAGTACGTAGTTACAGCATGCTGAAGGTGGTTTCCGTGAACTATGTAATAAGTTTGACGTCGATATCACCGGGTGCACCCCATATGCTTCTGCTGCATTTTGACTGCTATACTCAACCAACGTGGTATCTTCGCGAAGTCTGATTAATCACTCCTATTTGGCTCTTTCGAGTTCGTCAACGGACTTTGTCCTGATCTGTTCAACGAGTGTTTTCACATGTCAAAGAACTTTGGTGTCAGTAACCCACATATGAAGATGAGTACTTTAAACTGATCTCCTGTTATTGGCTTCCGCCTGAACTGTTCATATGTGTGGTTGACTAATCCAAGGTGTGTGTGAATAGCATCGTTTTCGTTCAGCACGTGTGTGACACGGTGATATCGTACGTGGAACGGGGATCTGTGGTAACTGAACTATTGGTGCAGTGCATGGGTGTGGTCTCTCCGGACTACCGAGGGAGATCCATTTCGCAGCATTCTTATGAACTAAAGGCACTGACCTTCCAAAGTTGGAGTCTAAATCTTCATTCGTCCTCCCTGAAAGCAAAATTTACTTCAAATGGGTTTTCATATCTGCAGAAGCAAGTATTGAACGCAGTGTTTCTGTCTGCTCCATAAGTAAGTTCTGATAACCTAATCCCAGTGTTATCATTGCCTGAAGGTAATTCGGTAAAGGAAGGTGCTCGTAAGCTAACCAGCAACTGCATCATTTTAAGCCAAACCCCATTATCTACAACAAGCAAGAAGGGTCTGTTTATTCAGATATTTCCTCATGACTCTCCACCTACTAATCGTCGGATAAATTCACTGAGACTCGAGAACTACTTTCTTGAAGATCTCTCGACAAACGTGAAATACGCACAATGTTGTGTTGCAAAGCGACCTCACAAAGTTTATCGCAAACGATTCGGTATTAGAAACTGATCCAATGAAACACTTGCATTTGCCCAGGACCGATGCTCAATCACCGGTTACTGGTTGTCTGTATCCTTCGCTGTTTGCTGAAGCAAACTGAAGTGGTGTAGAACTCCGTTGAGTAGAGCACTAAAACATTGACACTGACTTTGCTCTATCTGTGCCATAAAGGTAGTCGAAATATACAACTTTTTGGAATCTGTGGTGCTTCTTGGTTCGGCAGTTTGAACGAAAACAGCGAATAATGATCTAATTCTTTGCCTTTTTAGCCTAGCGGCCTTCCTAAATCTTGGGCTACCAAAATTTCCATCCTATATATTGCATCTATTTCCTCGGATTTATTTTATTTTAATCATTCAATTATGTGTCCTATTCGTATTGTTTACTCTCGCGGTTATTTAAAACGTTTCCAACCGGCTGATTTACTAGTTTCTAACAAACTCAAGAGAAAGCCTCATGGTGGATGGCAACGAGCTTTAAAGCGTACTCCAATGCATTTGATAACTGTTCCTGTGATTATGAGCACAAATTGCAGATCTCTACCAAACAAGATTAATTACTTGCATTCTCTATTATACTCAAATATATATTGTAATACTGCTGTTGTCAATGGACGTGAACATTGAACGTTTGTTTTACTGGGTCTGGCAGCCATTGGCAGGCAATTCAAGGCGCGAATGGAACGATCGCTTGCAAGTTGAAGGAAGACTGGATTTCAATACGAATAAAAGTACTTTATAACTTCATTTGTACTTAACATTTGTTTGCAGACTTTGTAGTTTTCTTCAATTTAATTGCCAAACAATATAATTTCGTTCGAGGAATATTGGTGTTTTGGATTTAAAGTTGAAGGAAATACATAGTGTTTATCGGTTGAATCGCTTAAGTCTTCATTACAATAGGAACTTAGGGCTAAGTTCCTTGACAGTTTTTATTCGTTTGTTCGTCGTCTGGATTGCAAGCTGGGACAGTTTTTATTCTTCTCCAAGTCTTTGTGGGCGCCTTCTGGAAATCGTCTGGGTGTACTTACTAGATCTGCAGCCAGCTTCTCTTTGGACAAGGATTATCAACGCAATTTGGATTCTTTGGTAACGTTGGATAATGCCTGGGTCAAGAAAGGGACATGGCACAATGGAAGCAGACAAAAAAGTAAGTCACGATGAGTTGCCTGTTAATTGTAATGATATGTATGATGCTCAGCATGTTAAGTTTGATGTTCACGCTTCACCGTTAAGTGACAGTAAGGGTTTAAGATTGCCTAAGTTTGAACCGCGATACTTCGATGGAAACCCAGCCGACTACCCACAGTTCATCAAAGAGTTTGAGGTCATGCTGAGTGGTTTTGTATTAAATGATGAAATGAAGTTAATGTATTTATTGAGATATTGTACTGGTGTGGCTGCAAGAGCCATACAGTGCTGCAAGTTTATGCCCCCGAACGAAGGATATACCGAGGCAATGAAGATACTACGTCAAAGGTTTGGAAAACCATATATGATATCCCGTAGTATTTTCGAGACAGTGAAAGGTAACGGATCACAGTTAAACGATAATGCAGAGGAACTTGCAGAGTTCTTTGATAATTTGATGGTATATAGAAATACACTCATGTCTTTTAACTGCGTAGATGAATTGAACTCAAGTTCCGTGCTTGAAACTGTTGCCAAGAGATAACCTGTTCGTCTGCAAAGGAAGTTCATAAAGGTTTGTTCACGTCTAGAGGAGGAGGGTTTAGAGCCCGGGTTGGATGACATTGTGAGCCTGGTGAAAGACAGTGTCAACCAAGCTTTGAGCAAGTTTGCTAGTATACTGCATCCTACCCCTGGAATAGAGAAATCAGAGAGCAAAATGCAATCGTTTATGACGAAGGGGTCTCAGCGTAGTGGATATCGAGAAAGCTGTATGGTGTCTAGTAAACCTAATGATTGTGACAGCTTTAGTGAGACATCCCCAACGGATAAGTTACAAGCTGCAAGACAAACACGGTTGTGCTTCGTCCGTTTGCAAGAAGTGCATACAAAGGCGAACTGTGAAGCAACGAGCAAGTTTAGTGGCAAGTTAAATGTTAAGTCAGCGTCATCATGTTCTGACTCCGAATCGTGTATCGATAATGGTGCGGTGAAGAAGCCTGTAGTCGTAACTGGTAATCCATTGTTGAAAAGAGTGTCTCAGACGACACCTCAGTTTGTGCATACGAAGAGGGTTACAGTTTCAGTGTCCAGTTCTCACTCCACAAGTTTACAAGGTAATACTAGTCAAAGTAAAGGAATTAAACCTTTAATGATTCATGAGGAAGAACCTGAGTCATCTACGGCTGTTATTAAAGAGTGTGAAAATGATGAAGTCGATCATACAGGCGGCGGTAAAGTGGGTATTTGTGACAATGGTCACGGTAGTTCATATTTGTCTGTGGCTGATCATGGTGAGATTAGCGGAATGCCTTCTACTACTGAGTTAACTAAAGGTTCTGTACAACTTGAACGTAAAGTAGAATTAAAGGCAGATGCGGTTGCTGCAGATATGGATACTCGTGAGGCCGTCAGTGTAAGTGATCCGAGTGTAGCCCAACTATCGACAGATGTTAAAACTGAACTGGAGCCAATAATAAAAGATAGCAGTGGTGATAATCCTGTGGTTAGACAACCTCCTAAAGATCTAACAACAACAGCTTCTGATACACCGCTAAGTTCATCAACTGGTGTCAGCCAGTCGTCGTTGGTGTCGTCATATGCAGTAAAAGAGTCGTCCATGAACCCACGTGTCTTATTCAGTGATTATGCTAGTGTCGGTCCGTTCGAAGGGACGAAAGTCAATGGCCAGTTTAGTGACGATAAGCCAACTGTGTACAGGGTGGTAACTGTTAGACTGACTTGCACGAATAAAGGCATTTCATGTTTCAAACTACTATTTGAATGTTATTATCTTTGGTGCAAATTACTGTGTACATTCGCTTGGTTGGTCAGATACGTCGTATGTTTGTTAGTCATCTACCTTCCACGATACAATGTCATGGGCGTGTTACCATTTAGAGTCGAGGATATAGATGATGGAAGGAGGTCAGCAAATGAGCTCAACGACGATTTTCCAACTTAAGGGCGTAAACCTGAGAAGGGTTGTAGGCGTACTGCTGTAAGTCCTACAATTCTTCAAGGGTAGTACGTCGAAGAGCAGTCCATCGTACTTGGTGTATTATTTTGTACATATGTTCATGTTGTATATAATGAATTGGTATCATCCCTCTTCTACCTGTTGATTAATTTTGTTTGTATCCGGACGTCTTCCACTTGGATCGTCAACCGGAGAAGAAATGTAGGCGTACTGCTGTAAGTCCTACAGTTCTTCAAGGGTAGCTCGTCAAGGCAGAATCCACGATATTTGATGTATTGATTGTACATATGTTTGTGTTGAGTAATTAAGTGGGTTTCGATTCATCTGATTGTCGGTTAATCTTATAGTTGTCGCATTGTGTGAATCATCTTGTAATGTTTTGTAAGCACTTCTGAATTCGCTTCTAAACTTGTGAGTGAATCGTGTAATGTTAGAGTCAGCGTACGCGATTGGATACGCCGGGGAGAGGATTGGGCTAGAGTGGAATGAAGCAATCGATACTTTGTGAAAGAGATCGGTGGTGGTATCGTCATCAGAGAGCGTAGACCCCATGCGCCGGGGAGAGCGTGTAGGTGTGATGTGGTATGTTTGCTGTGTGTTGGGCTTCTTTGTCTTGCTTTTCCAATTTTAGCCTAGTCCCGATTGGCCCAGGTTCCCGCATTGGCAGTTCAGTTCAAGGTTACCGCCGCTGTGGAAAAAAGGGATGGACCCTTTTTTGCCGGGGAGTGTCAATGGACGTGAACATTGAACGTTTGTTTTACTGGGTCTGGCAGCCATTGGCAGGCAATTCAAGGCGCGAATGGAACGATCGCTTACAAGTTGAAGGAAGACTGGATTTCAATACGAATAAAAGTACTTTATAACTTCATTTGTACTTAACATTTGTTTGCAGACTTTGTAGTTTTCTTCAATTTAATTGCCAAACAATATAATTTCGTTCGAGGAATATTGGTGTTTTGGATTTAAAGTTGAAGGAAATACATAGTGTTTATCGGTTGAATCGCTTAAGTCTTCATTACAATAGGAACTTAGGGCTAAGTTCCTTGACAGCTGTAATTACTCTTCAAGAAACTTGGCTCCACGACTCATATGACGATAATTTAGTCTCTTTAACTGATTTTACAATGTACAGACAAGACCGATGCAGCTCAAAGAAGAAGAGAGGTGGAGGTGTTGCCACTCTTATTAATTCTCAGTGGTCTACTGCCAACAACGTCTGCTTCAAATTCTCAAATGACAACATTGACTGTATCACCGTTAAATGCCGATCTAAACACTTATCTAAGTATAACTTCATTTTTGTCTCAAACATCTATGTCACACCTTCTTCAGTCCCTCAGAACTATCTATCTTTGCTGACGAATTCACTATTTTTGCTGCTTCTTCGTTTGGTAACTCCTTGTCTGTAGTGACTGGTGACTTCAACGCCAGTGACTACAGTTTTACTACATTGCTGGGTCATGAAAATGTGGTTAACTTCCCAACTCGACAAAATACTTCGCTTGATTTAGTATTCATAAGTGATTCTGGAATATACGAAGCTCGTAAAAGAGCTCCGCTGTCAAACTCTGATCACTGTATTGTACGAATTCTACCCAAAGTTTACGGAAAGTTACACAAAATAGCCTTCTCTAACTTGTCCAAGAAAGTTGTTCACAGATGTCACTCAAATGAGAACGTACAACATCTTAGAAACATGCTCCGTGACACAAAATGGGATCTGTTTAATGGTGTTTCACTTGATGACACTATCTCTAATATTACATCTTATTTGAAATTCTGTTTTGAAATCTGCTGCCCAAAAGAAACACTATTCGTCAAATTCGACCGTTTCTCCTCCCCTCAACTTAAAAGGCTTCTTAGAGAGAAGGAAAAGCTTTATAAAATGAAAGATAAAAGTGGTGTAAAAAGAACTGACTTCCTTATCGAGTCTGAAATGCAGAGATTGAATGTTATATATAACCAGAAATTCATATCCTGCAAAAATGCTTCAAATATGTGGAAAATATTTAAGGAAATCATTGGTGGTAAGCAGATAAACAATACTCCATATTCTTCTGATGTATGTACTCTTAATAAATCTTTTATTTATTCTCCCTCAAATTCCATGCTTCCCAGTATCACTAGTGTTAATAATAGCCCCCTTCCAGGTTTTAACACAAATGATATTCAAAAGTGCCTCAAGTCTCTGAACCCTTCCCAGAGCTTAGGTCCAGATCATGTACCTAGTATTATTTTCAAAAAATGTTCTGATATTCTATGTTACCCTCTCACTGATCTGTTTAACAAATCTTTTTCCAGTAATATTGTGCCTGCCGTTTGGAAAGACATTAAAGTTGTACTCATACCTAAATCGTCTACTGGAGCATGTGTCAAATTTAGACCCATTGCTATTACCTCTCCTTTTTTGAAAACTATGGAGATACTACTTTTACTTAGCCTTGTACCCTCTCTTAAATCCTTCAATGACCCAAAACAATTTGCCTATAAGCAGAGTAGAAGCACTTTAGATAAAGCTGCCGTCTTATATCATAACATTGCTTCCAGTCTAGACAAAGGGTGCTAAATTTGTTCGTTGTGCCTTTCTAGACTATACATCTGCTTTTGACTTAGTTCATAGAGACATCTTATTCAATAAACTTGCTGCAAGTCAAACAGAATGTTGGGCTGTAAAATGGTTACATTCCTATTTCTCAGAAAGGAAGCAGTACACTGTGTATAAAGGGAAGTCTTCTACTTCATTGCCTACTGAAGCTGGTGTCCCTCAAGGCGCTGTCCTTTCTCCTTTTCTTCCTTCTTTCTTCTTACATGACTTGCCTCAGTCTGATGAAATAAATTTTGTGAAGTACGCTGATGATTTAACTGTTTCAATGGCTGTTAACTCCCAGCTGGATTGTACCAAAATAAATAGCTTTCTGTCGCGAGTCAGTAAATGGTCTGAGTCTAACGGTCTTAAACTGAATCCTTCTAAATGTCAAACTGTTAATTTCAGCTTAAGATGTAAACGACAGTCAAAAGAAGCCGTCGATTCTCATGACAGTTGTAAGATTGATGACAATGATATAGGAATTAAATCAGAAATTAAGTATCTTGGACTTATTCTCTCTTCTGATCTCTCCTGGTCTTCCCATGTCTCAGCGATCTCCAGTAAAATATTCCGCCTGACATTTTACATTAAGAAGTTAAGGCACTCGGGTATAACTCAACCCCTCCTCTTACAGTTCATAAACTCTTGCATCCTACCTATTCTTCTTTATTGTTCACCCTTATTCTTTCCTGGTTTGCTTAAAACGGACTTTGTCACAATTCGGGTGATGATAAACGTTATAGTGATATATTGTCGCGCAATGTATGGGTTATTGTGTTCACGCCTATATAGGCGTTATATGCGTTTATTTTTGTGAAAATAGATAATATATAACTGGTTTCAGGCTTCTATAGCCGAAAAAGCAACATTTTCCAGTACTGTGTTCCTATTAATGGATGAACCTGTCATGATATCCCAGAGGATGTATTACTTCAGGAACTCATCGTATATGAGAAATTTAGCATAGAAAGACTGTTCTACGCGTTTTGGAGCCGTAATGGTCTATTATTTGCTAGTTTTTTAGGATATTAAGGTTGAAAGTCAACTATAGGCAATGGTTGTTTTCATAGCAGTTATTCTATGATAACGAGATATTTGAAGGAGAACTAGCCCACAGACACAAGTTAAATATACGTTTTGAGGATGCCAAACACTTATTTATCATCATCCGTGATGAATGAAATATTCCATAACACATCGAAGAGAGCATGCGATGAATGAGACAGTCTGCTGAATTTCCTGGTGATCATATCCATTTCGATGAAGTTTCTAGTTAAAATCACTGAGGTGATTGCAGTTCATAACCTAACTTATTGTGCCTGTAGAGATTTCATGCATTCCTTGTAAACACCCGTTTATACGACATATTAAATTATTATTTGCTTGGTGCTATACTTTAGAAGAGGAACAATGTGTGTGACAGTGAAAACCGCAGAAGAATGCTGTCATGACGAAAGAATGATAAAGGAGAACGAATCTTTTTCAGCAAAGATAGGAAAATGTAAAGCGTTTCACTTTTACATCACTTATTTCTAACTTCAACGATTTAAAAATTACACTTTATTCACTTACTTGCAGATGTTCGGTGAAGTCAGTCAGCCTGGTCACAGCAATTACGCATCCCCGAAGTAATTACGAAAAAAATTGTGTAAAGACATTCGCTTATTATTTTTCATTAAATATATTTAACATCCTGCTTACCATACTTTTCTTATTCTATCTCAGTGAAAATAAATTTGTCATTATGACGAGATGGAGGCCTGACCTATCAATGAGACCTGAGAAAGTAGTTGTAGGCATAATTCAACGTAAGCGGAATCGTACTAATATTGCTACAGCTCAACCTATTAAATTACTCGTCTCGTGTAGACTTCATCCTACACTATATGTTAACACCCGTAGGCATATGGATTGACATAACGCTTTAAGTGAAATAATAGTAACACACTACTCAACTACAGGGCCTAAGTTGTATTCTTATTTTTCAAATACCGAAGTTAGCTATTTTTGTCATTCATCCCTACAGATTTATCTATGACTGGGAGACGTAATCGCGTACTTCTAGGCAGACTTTTAGACCTAATGAAGTACTTATAATTCACCACTTTTATCGATGGATAGTGTTCCTACAGAATTGCACTTACGTATAGTAACGAATTCATATCCTAGGGAGCACCGGTCTAGCATCCCGTACTCCCAACGCGAACACACGAACAGAAAGACAACAATGTTAATAGGAAAAGTTTATTTTTATTGTAATACGAAAGTAGTTAATTTACACATTAAGAAAATGGTCCATTTGTGCGATTACTTCTCCCGCGTAATCTGCGGCAACCACATAGTGAGTGCAGGACAACTACATTGTTAGCATTAAATGACTTCCTCACTTTTTCAAATTCTCATAATGAATTCTCAAATTCCTCCCAGCTAAAGAAACGCCTTCCCAGCATTACTTCACCGAAAATTCCACTGACGTGTGCAATGCTTTCACTCGCATTGCCTACCTGCAATAAACTAAAAAGGCTTTGTCAATAAGTATCCATCTGTTTCGCAACTGTTTAAATATAATTCCGTAGAAAAAGCAATATTGAAATACATCACTGAGCAATATCCATCAATAAAATGCTTCACATATAACCTAAAATTGAGAAAAGCCCAAGAACTCACGGGTTCCTTGACATCGCCAGCAGCCGCTAGGCCAACAAACCGAGTATATGATAAGCCAAGCCTTGCACATGCACAGAAGAAGTAAAATAAAACGTTAGAATAATCAAATTTTACATTTATTTTCATCAAATATGCTTGCAAACAACGCATACCTCGACCACACAAACCTGCACGCGATATCACCTACATAGGACAAATTAAATATAAAATAAGCCGCCACTGTTCCAGCCAATGAAAGACAAGAAAACCTGAGGCGCGGAAAATTTAACACGCTCTAACGGATATCATCACCCCAAAATTCCTAGAATGCTGAAGACTGTCAGTAGGATGAGTGGTGTCCCAGTGGACTACATAGTTAACGTCGTTGTCGATAGGCACTTGACTTCATGCAGTAAATTTGCTAAAGGGATTTTGTCTGACTTAGAGCATCCACTTCACCCTCAGCTTTCACCTTGCATCTCCTCAGGTAGAACAAGAAGTAACTTCAGAAAACTGTATGCTCGCACGTCTAAGTATAAAAATTCTATGATACCATACTTGGCACGTATTTTATATGATGAAAATAGCGTCAGGCAAGAATTGACTAACCTTTTTTCATCTAGTAAATAAACAATCTCCTCCATCCATCCTTATATACCTTCAAGTTTTACTTTTATTATTTCTATTATATTTATGGTCCTGTTGATTCTTTGCTTTTACTTTCAGAACTGCAAACACCAACTTATCTCTATGACTGCTGTAATCTTTGTTTTCTCCCTCACCATATCATGTAAAGAGAACATTGTATTCAATACTTTTAATCATGCGAGGATTTGTATACCGGCATCGACAATACTGTGTAAAACAAGCCCACGGCAATTTCCACTTGTATTATTATCATTACCTTAGCTGCTATAATTATTATTATTTCCATTTTATATGCTGCATGTTTTTGACATTACCCCTATTGTAAATGTAGAAAAATTTTCTGTGCGATTAATTTGATTTATAATTTGAGGAAATTAGATGCAATATTGTGATTAATGCTGAAAACTCCATTCTGTATCACAAATACTGTTTTTGGAATAAAGTAAATTATTGCTATTATTACTGAATGTAATCCTCAGTCTTAAGTATCGTTGTTAGTAATCACAGATTTCCTTCCAGCTACCTCGTTTCACAGATCTTTCGGTTTATGCTACACACTTAATGACTTGTCCAGGCTCCGATGACGCACACACCAACAGTTCCACTAAAGATAACCACACTTCATTCGATTTGCGGAATTTCGCATCCTTTTATAGACACTCACGATTAAAGTGATGGTTGAGTATCGTGTAATGAATGAATGTGTTATATTAATATTCGATTTTAAATCCTTGATGGACATCCAGTGAATGTATATTTAGCAAGTTATGATGGAATTTGTCCATAAGCACCCACTTGATAACTATTACTCCATAATGTACATACAAATAAAATTTCTTCGTACTGGATATGTAGTTCATCTCTATTCATACCATTTGTTTAAAAAATGAAAGTAAAACATTTTCTAAAACACCTTCAAAACGGCTTTATAACGTCCTCAGCTGGGGTTTTCAAAACCTTAGGTACTGCTGCTTCTGCAAACGCCTTGCTAATGTCTACTCAAGTCGCGATTACTAGAGGGTCTCTTATCAACTCTAGTGCCGTAAGCATCGATGAGGAAGACATTGGTTTCTCCATCCTTCAAATAGCCACTGATTAGGCAGCAGTAATTTTAATCAAGTAGGGAACTTCAAACAACAGCCCCTACCTATAAAAACAGGTTCGTGAACACAATTTTAGGCTGTTTGGCATATGAAAGTCTCACAAACAGCTTGAATGCAACAAAACCAAATGCTTGGAACAAAATAATGATCAGATAAAATAAATTCTGGAGGCAAAGTGTATTATCTGAACGGTGGCGAAAACAAAAGGGATGATAAATGCAACATGAGTGAATATTTCATATTGGGATTCAACACGTAGTTACGAAAAATGCATAAAATATTGTATGAACTATAAGCAAACAAAATCTGGTCCAAAATAACCCACCAGCATAGGTGTAAATGTACTAGATTTGAACAGTAGAGCTGCAGTTTTACTGGTTTTCATCAATTTTAGTGTTACTTAACAGCATTTGCTTGCCACTTTCAGTCAACAGATCTTCTGCTCCAGCTTCTGCTGGTGTGCTAACGTTACGAAATGTGACGAAAAGTACTTCAACAGTGTTTGGCATGTTAAGAAGTGCAAAATTGTTTAGGGAATTACTAGGTATATTGACGTCAAATGTAGTCTGGTTGGGATACATAAATCTATGTAAAATACCTTACAGCTGACGTTAATTTCAGTGGCGAAAAATTAGTTATTGAGCTCAAAATACTTCATGTAATGTAAGTCATGGAATTCGTGCTTTTTATCGCTTTGCAAAGGTGATATACTGTTACTGCCTTTGAGTTTACCACCCTGATAAACCACTGAAGAAATTAATAGCTGTAGAATATGACTAACTCAGAAGAATCATCCTATTACTGAACTTTAGGCGTTAGAAGTCCCAGAGTTCAGAATTAAGCCAAAATAGCTAAGTAGATCTTATTATTTATTCTAATTAAACACACTGCCGTTCAGAGCATATTTTTGACCTGCTGAGTGTTTTGATTCGTCTTTCCTTGCCGGTATTTATACTTTAAGCGGTGTACTGATCCATGCTGCGTGCTTGAGCACACCATGTGCAGTCAGGGAGGTGAAGTGTGCCGTTGTAGTTTATTAAGTAGGAAAAAGGAAGGCTTAAATCCCCACATTATTTTTGGTAATCTTACCTGAGCAGGATGAAAACGGTGGAAGTTTACCGGTCTCGAATGCAAGATGTCTTCCATGCACATAAGGTTTAAGGGTGAAGCACCTTGGAGCTCAGTTATTAATTACTAAAGTAACAGAAGCATCGCAAACTATGATGAATTTCTTAGCTATAATTGCCATTAAGAAACCGCCGCTGTATATGCCGTGAGAATAAAACGCCGAAAATTTAAATGTATGCGGCTGATTACAGTTTTCTGGAAAGTTCATGCTGTTTAACAAACCCTCTCCATGCTTAAGGGATCAGGACGAGAATGCCAGAAGTCTGCAGACCTGATCTTTACAGATTCTGGTAAGCAACTCCAAATTAAATATCGAATTGAAAAATTACAAAATCGACATGTTTCTCGTTGGAAATACGAAGAAATAGAGGAGAAAGAATCATCGGGAAGTGGGATACCGAATAATGTGCCGCCAAGCATATGGTTCCCTACGCTTCAAATGAGCGATTTTCTGCTACTCGAAGAAGTCAATCTACCATACATTTTTCGCAGAATAAAATGAAATTTATTCAGTGAGTAAATTGAAAAGATCTGCGGCGGGTGAGAGGAAAATGTCTGTGCTATATAGCCTACCACAGATCCAGAACAGTTTCACAAAGTATGATAGCTGAAGCTTAAAAAGAGGGTGGCATTTTTGGCAGGTTGATGATGAACCCCATCGTTAGGTGTTCCGCGCATAGTATGACAAACTCCTTGACAGACACATCAGCTGTGTCTGGAAGTTGATGCAACACCTTTAAAACGCCTACAGGTAACTTCTAACATAAAAACGTTCCTATAGGTATGCAAGTAAGCACCGACAACCTGAGGAAATTCAAATGATAGTTGACCGTATCTGTTTTACCTAGTCAAGTCTATTGAGACGAACCCCCACAAATTTGTTTTGCAACGACTTAGATCCTAGACTTTTTGACGTCATGAAACAGTTTACCTTTTCTTTGTTGATTATCTTAACTAGGGAATTCAGCTAAGGAAATTTCTCCCTTCTTCTAAATACTGTAATTGTTACACCCAAGACTGCACCCCTGGACACTAAGACCGTACTTTATATAACATTTGTATTTTGTGCTAATTTGACCGTTTGTGGTTCACTGGACTGTTGTACATCTTGTGCTTGAATGCATATTTTCGTTAACTGCAAGCCGTTTTTAGTTTCAGTCACTGTGTTCCCCGTGTTTGGATACCGGTTAGTCTTATATTTGAAGGTTTGTGATATGTTTATCTAGTACACTTAGTTTAATAGGATAATAGTCTTGCAGTTTTTCAGCAGTCTCTTATCAATATGATTCCCTTTGAAACCGCTCTGCTTTGTTTTGGATTCGGTCAAGTCTACTTACGACGATATGGTTTTGTCTCGGATTTTGGCCGAAGGCTGAGAGTCTGTCTCCTCGAAAGGTTATTTGTGCAGTGACTATAACAGCACCGCCTTTCAGTCTGTGTTAAGTTTTTACTTCATTGTGAACCATCACTTCTATGGGTGGTAGACTTCTACTTTAAGTCAGACAGGATGTTCATTCGAACCCCGCATATCCAAAAATTCACACCAGAAGCAATTGAAAACGAAAATTTGAACATCACAGTCATTAAAGGTCCTAGGCAGAGCCATGAAACCTTAGTTATGTTCAACCCCAAGTTGATAGCTTTACGGGGACAAAGCATCCAAGTGAACGAGTTGCTGTCACTTTCAGCAAAACCGCAGCAGACGAACATAGTTCCATACAAATGGCTACGGGATATTATACTAAGTCCTACGTGACAGCTGATACTGAATCCGCACCTTATGATTTCTTTGTCTGATCATCATTAGGAAAATGGTACAGCCTACAGATGCGGATTCAGCTGATATTTATGCATGTGAATCTGGGTTGGCAGGGTCAAAGCCTTAAGAAGTATTCCCGGTTGGAAGGGAGGGAGTCCATAAAAAGTCTCTAGAATTTTTAAACATAATGTAGAAATTGACGACAGTAGCAGCCGACTATTCCAAGTACTAGTAGTTAGTGCAATGTTCGTATTCACGCATTCGGTGTCAAAAAAGGAATATTAAGATGTGGACAGAATGGCCATCTGGAGACAGAACGGAGACGAGATAAGCCGTAGCTTATTTGTGACCCTGGGTGTAACGAATTCGAAGAACCCAGATTTAAAATGTGCATATTAGAGTCATTTTCTTAAAGAGGGTAGTGGTAAACCTATATCAAATCACCCAGATTCACTCCCAACATATATATCCATTATGGTGTTAAAATGGTTGTTTAGAGACCAATTATTTGTCACTGTAGAGAAACACGGCTTATTGATGAAAGAATAGCAGGTAATCATTCTAGGAACTCCGTGTGAAATGAACTTTCTGATAGCAAGGAGACATTAGGTGGAAAGCGGGGACAAAAAGTCGCATTAAGTAAGGTTTACTGTTTGAGCCACTTGAGTAAATTAAAGGGCTTCAGTTAAAATGAAATCCCACTTAGCTGGTTTACACACTGTTTTTACGTATGATGGGATGTATTTTTAATTAGCGTTAAGGAACAAAAAAGATGTGAATTACTACCGGCTGGAGGTTAGAAACCACTGTCCATTGTCCTATAGCTACGTCTGCGGCTTTCCAAATACTCTGTGTGCTTGGCAGGTCGTCTCAATACTTAGGTTAGCAAATGTTTAAAATGATATATCCAGTCCATGGTGGATATATTTTATATACAGTATATGAGACACCAGCCCATGCTTAAAGAGATGAATGTTTTGGAGAGTTTACAACTCGTTTGCCATAGGCTAACGGAAGATATCGTAAACCCTCCACAGAAGAAGGTGGAAAGTCGAAGCCCCTAAAATGATCACACGGTAATAGGGACGGTGACCTTATGTTCACTCTTTATATAGAAAATAGTTAGGTGGGTTTTGAGCTTTGCAGACTGTGTGCTGGTTCTGAGATACTTCTGAGGGTTCATCGCTTGGTTTAAACGGCAGGTTAACAAACTACGGGTAGAAAACAACTTCTCACATAGGATGATTGACTTTTCGAAAGATTCTGCTGGACCAAATGGCACTGGATCCCTTGATAAATACCCTCAAATAGAATTTTGCTCACCGAGAGAACCTCTATCACATTACGCTTCATGGCAGATGTCTGAAGAGCTTCATACTCACCTGATAAGGACACTGCATTACTGCACATCATATAATTTCTTTCTTCATTTTAAATGGGTTGAAGAAACCAAAATTTCGTTAAGTAATCCAAGAAAGAAATACACAGACATGAATTTCCCGGAAAGGTGTGCAAGTCGAAGTGAAATTGAATGTTCAATCTCTAGGGCAGTGGCTTCAGTGCGCAGGAATGAAAACTCTAAGATACGCTCTCGGGTTTTTATTAGTTTTATTAGGATTTTGTTCATGTGATGTTATTAAACTTAACTCAACAAATTGGAAACAAATGCTGGAAGGCGAATGGTTTGTAAAATTGTGAGCAACTTATAAAGCAGTTATCTATTAATTATGTTGGCCGCATTTATTATTGCCATTTTGTTTTTTATTCTGAAATGTTGTAATATTTAGTAGCTTGTCCATGATGCCTCCCCAGAATTGCACAGCCAAATACCAGTTTTTTATAGTGCAGCTGACTGGACTAATGTATAGGACTTCATTGTGACATTCCTTAAGTTTGGCAATAACATGCACTTTAGGAGAAATTTGGTAAAATAAATTTGCGGATATCAGATAACTGGAAAATTTGTAAATTGCGAGTGTCAAGCTGCATATCTTTCGTCGTATATCACCTGTGGTGCGGGTAAAATACCTTTACGAGTGACACAAAGTTATTGCGTCGAGACTGTACCACAACGGTCAAAATTCTCCGATGCTGCATTGCAATAACGCTGCCATACGTTCCTATAACGTATTCGTACTTAGCTAGCTGTGTCAAATGATAAAAAGCTGGAAATTTTAAAGTCTGATGAAGGTTTCTAGGTTGTTTTCAGGAATATATATGATTATGTCGAAAATACAGATGATAAATTGAGTGACAGGTTGAAATCTTAAGAACAGAAAAGTCGAAAAGTTTTGAATAAAAAAATTGCGAATGAACTAACCGGAGCTTTGGAGAAACTAAATGAGGAACAAATATTTCTCACAAGTTTATGCTACGGACTCAACCCCACAGGGACATACAAAAAGTTTATGCACTCTACTCCAAGTGAACAAAGACCAATTATGTGTTTGCGGAATTCACCCTATCATGCTTTAGCTAAACAACTGGTAAATTCTAAAACCTCTACATGATCAGCTAGTCAAATATAGTGTGGAAGTTGTCTTAGGATTCATAGTCAGAGTGAAAGATATTAGCAACATATTGCCTGTATTCACAAATGTACCTCTGATTGAAACGTCTGTCTACATATGTGAATCAGTAATAGGTCAGTAAATATTAATACCCCAACAAATCTACTTAAAAAGTCGCTGCTAAAGTGCACCATGAATTTAAGTTTAAAATTTGATGGCGAACTGTCCACATATCTATGAGAGTCGAAAAGAAATATTCTACATCTGTGAAGAATAGGCCACTCTATTGAAATTTAAAGGTGATATACCAAGTGAAGTTGTAATCAACAAGTGAAAATTTGTTCAAAGAACTTTTAATTCTGGTTAGTTGCTGCTCATTTTAAAAACAAAACAGTTCCAACAGTCGGTGTGATCACGGGCTCAAAATATCACTAGAAAACAAAAACTTATCATTGTATGTGAACCATTGAAATATAATTATAATTTATTCGATCTAGTCCACAATGCTCAAACTTTTTACTGACATCAATTTTTTACACGCCTGGTTGATTCCGAGACTGAAAGGTGAAGCGCCTAAATACCTAGGTACCCATCAATTCATCTGCTCTTGTGGAACCAGTTATATCAGTCTGCTCTACGATCTTAGTTTTTCGCGTTCGAAAAGATTTACCTGTGTGACTGAATAAAGGCGTAGGAAAAAACATCAAATATTTGACATTAGAACACAGTGGTTAGGACTCTCGCCGACCATGCACATGGTCCGGGGTTCGATCCCCTGCCGGCGCACACCTGATATCTATGGTCGGCCTGAAATTTGGGCTACCGATATCCATGCTGAAAATTCCATACTTGTACTGAAAATACGGTGTGGAATCAAGCTGTAATCAAAATAAAATAAATAAAATAAAAAAATAAAAAAAAAACCAGAAGGTCGGCACAGAAGAATCCTCCTCTCACTTATGGTGTACTGAATTAACTGCCTAGAGTCAGTACCTACGTAACACTCCGAACAGTGGAGGCTGTAGTAATTGGCTTAAAATCGTTGGAACTTTATGTGCAGGAAAATTAAGTGCAGTCACTATTGCTACATTGACTTGCTGTGAAGTGTTACATCATACGTTCTAGGTATGACTTGTCGTCCTTGATATAGAAACATCCTCCTGTCTCTTATTTATTACACTTGTACAATCGGACGTCTCATTTTCACCTGCCTGTGGTTATTTAAAACACAATGCTGTGCGTCGGTGGCACAGCAGTTAGGACACTCGCCGACCATGCACGTGGTCCGGGGTTCAATCCCTGGCCGACACACACTTGGTATCAATGATCAGCCTGCTTGATTTGGGCTTCTGATATCACATGCTGAAAATTCCATATTTGTATCAGAAATACTATGTGGAGTCAACCTATAATAAAAAATTATTCTTTAACTATTGTGTATATATAACTGGAGAAATGATTTGTAGCTCAGGTGAATTTTATTGGCGTAGTTGTGTTCTCCAAGCTAGATAGTTTATTTAAGAAGTTTTCATCCACTTTCTAAACAGATTCTCAGCTTAGAATTCGATATGAAGTTTGCTTTTTTCCTCAAATGAACTATCCTGCTCAGATAACACAAGTGTAAGCTAATAGGTATAACTGTAGAAGCTTGATGAGGAAGTTGTCGAAAAGAATGTTTCTGGTTCACCGATCAGTCTTTCGATATTTATCATCGATATGTTCAAACAGAAAGTAATTAACCGGAGGAATATTTTTCAGTGACTTCATTTTCCAGCTATACGGCTGCATTTATATATTACGTAAACATGTAGCTACTGGCACTAGAAATTGCTTATTCAAATACACTTGATAGAAATTAATTAACATAATTGTTGAAAGGGTAGTATTAAAGTGGATGAAATGCAAATAAAATTATCAGGGAAAGGAATTCATATGAAGAGACGCTAAGTGGGTTGAGTGTTGCCAAAAGGTGAGATTATGAGCATAATAATAATTATTATAACGATAAGGATACCAAAGTGATGTAAAATGAAGTTAACTAAAACAAAAACTTTGTTATAACCAAAGTAAGGTAAGGAGTTCCACAAAATGTTTTGGAATAAATAATTTTGGTTTTTTTTTTCAAGTATAGCTAGTGCTCCGAATCTACATAAGCCATAAAGACGTAAACTTAGTCCTCGTTTTCCTATTTTTTTCTAAAAAAATCAACACTACAGCCACGCGCCATGGTGTCCAGCTTGTCGACAATTTTCCCCAATTTGGGAACAGCTTGCTCAGGATACGTCTACCAATTCTTTAATCGCAGAAGTTGATGTAACAGAAAGTCCTGTTCTTAGTTTCATATTTTTCGTCAAGAGACTTCCAACTCTTTACCAGTAAGTTTTGTTTCCAGTTGAATACTGTGTGTACAGATGATAGTGAGAGCTTTTTTTAAAAAATATTTTCGAGCTAACAAGCCCATCATTTATGTAGTTCATAACAGTTGTTCTTTTAATTGTTTAACTGATCAAATAAGTTTGTAAAGCTTTCACTACACTAGGTACAACTTTTTGGACCGGCCATATTAGGGTTATCTCAGAAAGACAAGGAGTGTAAACAGAAGTCGGTTAAACCGCAGCAAAATTGCTGGTGGAGTGAATGTTGTAATTTATGTGTTCCTTATTCACATGCTGTTCTTTAAGTGTAGTGTTACAGTTCTTCATTAACTACAGTTATCCATGGATAAATGTATCAAGATCTTTTGGAATTTTATAGAAATATGTGTCATCTGAATATGATGTTTAGTTTGTAATAACTTGGTTACATTCAAATGAACTGTCGTCAAGATTTGACAGAATAGTTCTAAAATATATGGGCGCCGAGTGAGAAGTAGACATTTGTAAAAAATTATGTTTGTAAAATCTCAGCGAGATTGAAATGAGTAATTCCAACGTTTCGTTCGGCAATCTGGTCCGAACTTCTTTAGGGAAATTAATCGAAATTAACATAACAGAGGTTTATATATAAAAGGAACATAATTTGTTTTTAAAAACTTTGTCCAATCATGAGTCATTCAACAAGTATCAACAAGTATAATAAACAAAATTTTATGAGCTGTGATCAAAATTTGACCTCGGACTTACAAATATTGGTCTACCTTTGTTAAACACTTTAAACAGAGTGTGTATATGTGTGTGGGTAAACAGTTGTAAAACGTTTCTTAACGTCTCAATAAGAAGATATGGACAGTCGAGAATTTTGACCAAGTATTAATAATTAGTGATACATATCCATTGTTATTTATTAATAAGGATTTCCTATGCATCAGTTAACATCACACCTTCATGTCTGTTCAAACTGTTAGTATCTAGAATTTTATGATTAGACGTATTTTCAAAATTATGGTGTTTAGGATTAGCGTTTAGTAGAAGCACCCTGTCGGACTTATTGCTTTGCCTTCTTTCTGAAGATTGAGCTGCTTTATTCGACCTACTGAAGTTGTCAGGTGACTCGACAGCTACGGATTTAGGATATGCATTCTGTTGCAGACAATGGAGAGTGAAAACGCGATGATTGTGCCAATTACACGTCTAATCATAAAATTCTAGATACTTACTCTTCTTCTCATTCATTGTAGTTTCGTCACAATTTTTCTTTAGTTTTTTCCGTTCTTTATCTAATTGTATCAGCTTGAATTTCTGCACTTATATGTGCAAAGTGCTGCTGCTTCATGCATGAAGAAAGGTAAAAAGAATAAAGATAACGCAATAATAATGATAAAAGTAAGCAGAGTTAGATAGGTGGCTGTGATTATCATATCTGCAATTCGTGAATAATAATCATGATCGATCCTCAATAAGTGATTTCATATTATTGGTTATCCATTGTTATCAAATAATGTTAGCAAGTGTTATTTCTTATGAGAAGGCTGTAGAGTACAATGATACGTAGATTCTTGGATTATTTAACCAAATGTAAATTATTAATACGACTAAAACAGTGATAAATGATTCATACAGTAAAAACAAAAATGAAAGTCTTAAAGCATTCTTCGCACTCCCTTCTTGTGTACAGCGGCTTTGTGTTTTATGTGTTGTGCTGCTATTCGTGATTAACATATCTCACATTATTCTTCTGATTACATTTTATCAGAACCATTATATAATCATTCTGTCTGTGTGTCTGTTTTTGACGTAGAACTTTGCACATATGTGCGGCAGTTCAAGTCGCCACACTCCATGTAGCACACACAGCAAGAGAAGAAAGTAGGAGAAATGCATAATATAGACAGTAAACAGAGGTGTGAGACAAAGGAATAGTAATAACGAAGAACAAAACAGTTTAATTGGAAATCATGAGTCACAAGGAGTGGATGCATCTGCGCTAGCCATTGAGAACGATTTTGAGCCATGTCACCAATTGTTTCCAGCCTTCATTGGTATTTACCGTCCCGAGGACCCCAACCAGGAAGTCTACACGTTCCTACGTGACTGGCTTAGACTAAGTGTTGTAGATTTCATTGACTGGTGCCATGTAATGGTTGTAAATGTCAACATTATTTACGTGTAAAGGTGAAGCTTTTCAAGGTAAATATATACACTGGAAGTGTCTTCGAATGAAGAAGCCCTTATGTGTATGGTATAAATTTGAAATATGAAGCTATGACTCACTAGTTTTAGCACTAGACTTTCAACAGGTGGATAACATTGTGAAATTCACAAGGTATTATATTGGCCTTATGTATAATAGGTGTCACTCACTACACAAAGCATATAAAAAAATATCCTCTAACGTTAGGCAGTAGTAAGAAAGTAAACTTACGTGCATTCCAGACTTTGCAAATATTTTTGTAAGTGTTTCTGTACTGTTGTTAGCTTAGTAATCCGAAAATTGTTGCTTATCAAAAACACTCTGTTGTATAGACGTTTTCATCCGTTAGTGTCTATTTTAAGCATGTGTGCTCAGAAAAATGCATTCCATTTTATCATTAAGTTTTTTTGTTTTTACAAATATACGGGTAGTTTGATTGTCACTATGACATATAACTTTGTTGTGTATATATATGTCTAGTCACTTTCACCTTTATTTCATTGTATGTAGTATGATAAGTTTAATTTTAGTTGGTCTAGGTCTTTTTTTCTACTTTGCGTTCTGTTTATTAATCTGTTATATGTTTGTTTTTCTTTAAAATATTATTTTTATAGTGTAAAAGATGGAGAGTTCAGAGTGTATGATGGTTTAAGAACTTTCGATGAACTTAAAGTTTATTTAAAATCTCAAAAATATACAAGTGAAACACCTCTACCATGGTATTATTCACCAGCATCAATTCAGTAATTTTCGTATATTAATCACTTTTTCTCTATGAATTAATTAATTAATTTAGTATGCAGTTTTTCATACGTTTCATGGATCTCGGCATCTTGATCACGGTATGTATAAAGAAGTTTCTCTGATCTAATACACTTTGTTTTGTTTTGTTTAGAATATTCATCAGTCAATTTTAGATGCTGGTTATCGTCCATGGATGTCATTTTTAATTATTGGCTTATCGACTGTCTTTTCCGGTCTATTCATTGGTTTAGTAGGTTATATTTTCAAAAAAAAGAGTCATGCTTCTCTCTGATTGTTCTCCTTATCTTATATAGATACTTGTATTAATCTTTGATTGTTTCTTTCCACCACGGCCGCAAATTTTACGATTGATTAAAAAATCCGAGTCGAAGAAAGAAACTGAATCTGTAAGTTTATTGTTCTTATTTTGAATAGCTGATCGTTTACTTTATTTTTATTATTTATTTCATTCCTTTACTTTCTGAGTGGAACATAGGGCTTTATGTTTAGAGCTTTTAAGTTTTGGTAGCAGTGGTTTTATTTTTACACGGTGGGATCGCTAACCTCACTTGCAACCTTCTCTCTTTACCGGGCTTATTTACTACTGGCTTAGCGAGGTTTAGCAGTGTATCGGCAGAGAATCAAACGTCGGACGACATACATGGTTGGTGAGCAGTCTACCACTGAACCAACCACTGACACATCAAAGTGGAGTGTGTCGGCCGGGAAGGCTCTGTTTTATTAATTGATGTTTTTCTTATTTTATGTGAATAAGTACGAGATACTGATACGCGCCTATGTCGTTTCGAGCTGTCATTGAAACTCATCGACCAATTGTTTTTTCATTTCTTCTGCTGTTCTGAGTGAAAAATTAGGGCTTCATGCCTCTGAAGCTTCAGTAGCGGTGGTGTGTTACTAGCAGCCTCACGCTTAACCTTCCCAAACTATGGGCTAGTGCGTCAGCCGGGAGTCAAATCTGAACCTTCCCATGTGGCTGCTGACTATTCTACCTCTGAACCACCAACTGATTACACGTTAGCTATACTATACTAGACTGGTGAAATATGAGTCTTATATATCATAAATGTATAAAAGATAATAGTAGTACTATTTAACTGCGTAGGCAAGAGCAAACAGATGTAACTAGCACCGAAATAACCTTTCTCTACTTACTGGTAAATAACTCTCATAGTAGACGCCTTGATTTATGCTTTCACTATCAATGTTATTTGTTAAATTGTAGTCAGTGGTGGTGTATGTACACAAATTTCAGAGAGTATTAACTAAGATTTACTAAGATTCCAATGCACCACCACATATCCTTTTGAAAGTCAAAATGCTATGTACTAAGCTGCTGTGAGCCATATGAAGTAGAGATGTCTTGTTACCTACTAAATGGCATGATAAATGAAATCTTTTGTCAACTGATTAATTGATCAACAATTATTCCTTAAAAAAAAGTACGAAGTTAAGCAAAGGTATCTTTTCAGCAATATCATTCCGTCTGTCTGTCTGTTTTCGACATAGAACTTTACACATATGGGTGGCAATTCAAGTCGCCACACTCCATGAAGCACACAAAGCAAGAGAAGAAAGTAGGAGAAATGCATAATAATATAGGCAGTAAACAGAGGTGTGAGACAAAGGAATAGTAATAACGAGGAACAAAACAGTTTCATTGGAAATCATAAGTCACAAGGAGTGGATGCATCTGCGCTGTCATTGAGAACGATTTTGAGCCATCTCACCAATTGTTTGCAACCATTGGACTTTACCGTCCCGAGGACCCCAACTGGTGAGGAAGTCTACACCTTCCTACGTGGCTTAGACTAACTGTTGTAGATTTCATTGACTGGTGCCATGTTTTGGTTTGACAGCCACTAGCTCTTTCCAGCCTGACCCTATATCAGCTAACATTGCCCATTGTCCAGGAAGGCGATGACTAGCCATACGTAGCACATGTCCTAACCATCTCAGTCGATGTAATTTCACAGTCTCGTCGACTGATTTCCCCTCCTTACCTAGCACTCGACCGATGCCTAACCTCAATATTGCTCACCTTATTATGCCACTTCACGCAGGAGATAGAACGCAGACACCTATGATCGAACACAGCTAATCTTTTCATGTCTTCCACTCTCAATGGCCAGGTCTCACAGTTAGCCATAAAGGAGGACGGAGCGGACTGTTGAGCAGTACACACGCCCTTTGGTCGATAGCCAGCCGGATATCACGTCTACGCCAGAGACGGCGTAAACTGGCATATGCGAAACTAGTCCTCTGTATTCGTGCTGAGATTTCGTCGGAGATCAACCCGTCGGGGCTGATGGTACTTCCCTAGTAAGTGAAGCGGTCAACGTGCTCTACCACTTCACTTCCTATTTCTAATCTAGGGGTCGGTGTAGTCCAATCCTGCAACATCATCTTACATTTAACAGGGGCGAATCGCATGCCAAACATAATAATATGGAATATCATTCCGTATAGCCGTACAGTCGTTATTCTATGCATTTTTATTCTACAAGTGTTATTTAACTGGACATATTATTATTATTGTCATTATTATTATTGTTATTATTATTACTGAAACACAAACATAGTACGTTATGAGCATCAAGAGATGCGCCACACAAAACCTCATAGTTTGTGCGAGGTCTGGGATACTTACTGCCTGGACGCCCAGACTGAGGCAGGGAGTTGTCTTGACAGGCCACCCTCTCAAGCCTTTGACTTGAATTCTGATTCACAAGGCGGTGGAGCCTCGTGTTCCCATGGTGTTGGCGTTGACCAAAACAGGTTCATAAGCCATTCGATCCCTTCGGATTATGGAACCCCCCATGTACACCATAGATTTGGAATGAGGGTTTATTTCGGTTTCCCTAGTAGACTAGCGTGTGCACCAGTCCAAATGTGAACGTCAGACTTTAGCATTCATCCCTTCACCTTTGTGAGAAACACCTCTTGCCGCGTGGAGGCAGTTAATATGACTTAACTGGCCACATGAGAACATCTGTAGATGAAGACCGCTGGTCGTATTAGTGTCAGGTTGTTTATGTGGACATTTATAATTGAACATAGTGAGAAATGTGAAATTAAACGGTGATAATTTTATTAACATGATACAAAATGCAAATATAAAGGTGAGGATTAGTCACAAAGGACGGAAAAACCAAAAAAATTATGCTGACTTGAAAATAAGGTCGCTAAAGAGCATATGTTCGGTAAGCTTCTTTTCGGTAGTGTCTCACTGTGTGTCTTCGAATATTATAAAAATATAATTCCTTAATTAGGAATTATCGGAAAAAGAATTTTAATTGAACAAGGGGAAGGAATATTCTAGAAAACCAAACTCATGTCAGTATATCATTATTTATTGGTCATGATGTTATGCACATTCTTCCCGTGAGCCAAAATTTGCTAATAGTTATGATATGATTAATACAATGGGAACGCATCTTTAGTTCTCAAAGGTGTATACACAGACAGACAACGGTCTGTTTCGCTCATTGAGTGGCGCAGGGTTAGCTAGCTAGCTTAAAGCTGTATTGACTGTATTGACTCTTTCTGTGCGCACACAAATACTATATATATGCATTATTGAAAGCATAGAGAAACCTTGCATAAGTTATATATGTCCAAACCAAGTTCACTTTTAACAGTTTGACAAAATTTTGGCATTGGGTATATGATATTCATTATAATAAAGGATTTTCTTGTATTTCCCAATGAATGAAAACGACAAAACGATATTGTTGTTTTTACTGACGTTTCGCTATTTAATGCTGCTGCTAATAGCTTTATCAAAGTATTATTAAACCGGAATTTACAAAATCTCAGCACATATATAACAAAGAGTTAAGAGGTAAGAAAATAGCCTTAGGTCAAGTTAAGGGGATATATTGAAAGTTAAAATACCAATGAAGATCACTAAACTAAATAACAAAGGTAATAGTACATCTGTTATGGTATCAAAACAAAGTTTACTAACTTGATCATCGTTCGTTAATCTGGGGGCATTTTTTGTTGTTGTCAAGTTGGTCATTTGGTAAACACAACAAAACCAAGTGTAGACTGTTGGATTTGACCCGACCGATAACTGCTACCTTGCCGTGGTGGTCGGGCGTGAATGCCGCAGTGACCCAGCAAGCTAAACTGGCTGGGACTCATGTCCCTGCAGGTCCTACCATGTCAGGAAGGTTGTTTGGATAGCGGTTAGACTAAAAGCAGTTACCATGGGGTACATGGGCTTCAGAATTCAGTTGGATCAAATGGCGTATGAACCCATATGGGTCACCGGCAACCATGGGAACGCAGCTCCTGACGCTACTCCGCTGCCTTGCGGAAAAGACTCCAAGTCAAAGGCTCGGGGGGTGGTCCCTTAGGAAAACCACCTGCTTCGGTCTGGGCGCCCGGGCAGTATCTCAGCCCTTACACAATATTGTGTGGCGCATCTTTCTTGGTGCCATATTGTACCAAGTTTTTCTGCGTTTAAATAAGTAAGTAAATAAAAATGTTGGATTTGATCAGTGTGTAAAATTATAAAGGCAGTGTGTGTTTCCATAGTGAACTTGCATATCACATTCGTGTTGATTTGTCACTTCATGGGGGAGGGGAGGGAGGTGTTGTGACCAGGTCAGATTCTGTTTTAGTCCATCATTCCTATTCAGTTCAGACAATTTGGATTCCACTTGATATGAAGTGCTTCTGATTGATGTGAGACGTTCTTTATGATTTCTGAAATTTTTCTGTATTGCATAAGCTAAGAGTAAAGGAGGATCTGGTGATAAAAAACATCCAGATAAAAGTTCAGAAATAGTTTTATTGGGAACAACAGACTACAAATACAACGTAAATAAATGACTTACTTTGTAATGAGTTCAGAAATTAATCACTGGCGGTGGCAGTAAGACACAAGAGGAGGCAGTAAATAAAGACTGTTTTTTATCACGAAATTAATTAATTATTAATTCATAAGGAAAAACCCAGTTTTTTGTTTTGTTCAACAAAGAAATATCTCTTTTCAAAGACTTCATTTTCATTCAAGCTGTACGCAAAAAAGGATGAACTGGCACTAGAAATTGCTCAGTTGATATCAATATGATCAATCGAAGATAATTAAAATTATGTATTGAGGGGTTAATAGCGTCGAAAGGGATGAATTACAAAACTTTTAAAGATTATCAAATAAGTGAACTGGTAGTATCAAGATTTTAAGGTCGTAGGTCAAATGTTGTCTCGGTCGGTCGGTTTTCGACATAGAACTTTGCACATATGTGCGGGAGTTCAAGTCGCCACACTCCATGAAGCATACAAAGCAAGATAAGAAAGTAGGTGAAATATATAATAATGACAGTAAACTGAGGTGTGAGACAAAGGAATAGTAATAACGAAGAACAAAACAGTTTCATTAGAAATCATAAGTCACAAGGAGTGGATGCATCTGCGCTAGCCATTGAGAACGATTTTGAGCCATCTCACCAATTGTTTCCAGCCTTCATTGGTTTTTACCGTCCCGAGGACCCCAACCAGTCAGGAAGTCTACACCTTCCTACGTGACTGGCTTAGACTAACTGTTGTGGATTTCATTGACTGGTGCCATGTTTTCGTTTGACAGCCACTAGCTCTTTCCAGCCTGACCCTATATCAGCTAACATTGCCCGTCGAGGAAGGCGGTGACTAGGCATACGTAGCACATGTCCTAACCATCTCAGTCCAAAAAATTAACTGTACGATGAAGACGGCGAAGATGAATTGATATGGAGTGAATTCAAATGGTAAAATAGAATGAAGTGAAAGAATATTATGCTATCACCATGGTAAAGAAAGGCGTTTAACAAAACTTTTTTGAACACATAGTTTAGGTTTCTGTCCATGCACAGCTAGAGCTTCCGTTCTCTATGCATGCATATATGGAGAAAAACTGTAAGCGTTTGGAGTGCTTGGTCCTGTAGATAACTTTTGAAGGACAAATCACGTGAGGCTAAATGATCTGACTCCAGCAAGGTGTTCACAAACCGAAGACTTCGTCGTCTTATGCTCATCTTTCATTAACAAAACCTGGTAGTGTTTAGCTACGCGTCTCCGGAGAACGCGCTTACAACGTCCAATGGTGGAGCTGATTACATGGGAACATTTATTATTATTATTGTTTCCTTTAATTCCTAGAGAAACATAGGGCTTCAGCCGTGCGTCTCCATTGCGTTCGGTTCCCTGCTAGAGTCTTCACCTGGCTCCAAGTCTGCCCACACGCTTTCATCTCCTCTTCACATGACCTCCTCCAAGTCACCCTTGCACTGACGACCAACTCGCCGCTTCCCTTTCGGGTTCCACTCGAGCAATGACTTGTCGTGTGATGTCACTTGATGGTTTGTTTCCTCAGAGTATGACCAGCCAATCCATCTCCATTTCTTCCTGCCTATTTGTTTCACAATCGGTTCCTGCTGAGTAAAATAGTAAATGTGACCTCGTTTACAATATCTGAGAGTTCATGATATTATGAGCAACTGTAGAAAAATGTCAACTTACCGTTATCCATTTTGGAGAGTATGTAGTAAAATAAATGAATTTATCTGGTTACATTTGGTTGTTCTTTCTTGTTTGGTGTGTCTCAGTAGCATATTTATCACTTCTGCCCTGTGACACAGCAGCAGGAAGCGCGGTCGTTGTTAATCCGGGCCCCGACCGATCCGGTATGATATTTTGTGAGTTTGTTTGAGTGATAGTATTGGATTGGGTAGCTGCTTTTTGTTTAACCGCTATCCAAACAACTTTTCTGGCATGGTAGGACCTACAGGAACATAAGTTCCAGCCAGTGTAGCTCATTGGGTCATTGCGGCATGCAAGCCCGACCACCACGTCAAGGTAGCAGCTATCGGTCGGGCGACAAACAGTGGGCAATGAGGAAACAGGCATAAAATGGACTCACACAAAAAACTTGGAGGATCTAGACTTCGCCGATGATATATGTCTGATTTCCCACAAACTGGAAGATATGCGAGCGAAAAGCAACAAGAAGCATCAAAGATAGGACTTCACTTCAGGCGAACATAGATAAAACAGAGGTGATGAAGATTCCTGGACAAGAACAACAACAACAGACAACGATCAGCATAAATGGAAGGAACCTGAAAGAAACAACCTCCTTCACCTACCCACCTACCTGGGAAGCATCGTTTCAACTACAGGCGGATGAAACTGACGAGGATATCAAAGCAGCGATGATCGGAAAAGCAAGACAAGCTTTCACTACTCTCAAGTCTGTGTGGAGATCAACAGAACTCAGCATCAAAAATGAGATCCGGATTTTCAACTCCAATGTAAAGTCAGTCACTACTACTATACGGATCAGAGACTTGCACTGCGCGTCATAAAGAGCATCTCAAACAAAATACAGACCTTCATTAACAGTTGTCTTCGCTCAATACTACTCAAGATCAGATGGCCGGCCAGAAAAGATCACCAACAGGTGTCTCTGGGAGCGAACCAACTCAGCAGGAACCGATTGTGCAACAAATAGACAGGAAGAAATGGAGATGGATTTGCTGGTCATACTCTGAGGAAACCATCAAGTGACATCACTAGACAAGCCATCGCTCGAGTTGAACCCGACTGAATGGGAAGCAGCGAGTTGGTCGTCAGTGCAAGGGTGACTTGGAGGAGGTCATGTGAAGAGGAGATGAAAACGTGTGGGGAGACTTGGAGCCAGGTGAAGACTCTAGCAGAAAACCGAACGCAATGGAGACGCACGGCTGAAGCTCTACGTTCCTCTAGGAATTAAAGGAAACAATAATAATAATCTGGTTATATTTAATGTAATTCTTTCAACAAAACCTGGTTGATTTTCAAGAGTTGGTTTGTAAGGATCAGATTTGTTTTTTTTTATGAGTTTGACCACGGATTAATAATCAGTTAGAGAACCATTGAAAACCAGGCACTACTGGACAGCTGTTTCATCCTAGGTTGGGAATCATCGGCAGTAAGGGTGGGATAAATAACGACGCATCACTAGAAATGAAACTTTTATAATATACAAATTAGGTTAATTGATGCATTTTTCTGATGGATATTCATGATGCATACGCTAGGTCCTCGAGTGAAACCTAAACGGGAAGCGATAAGTTGTATGTCTGACTGGCTGACTGATTTCAACGTAAAACTTCACGCAGATGTGCACCAATTCCAGTTGCCACTCTCCCTCCACATACCACCCACAGCAAGAAAAGAGATTCAAAACAGACAGAATAAACTCCATTATGGATAAGATTTTATTTTGATAAATCACACAGTGTTGTACAGTTATATTAACTGATGACGTTTCGAGCACAAACTATTGCTCATAATCATATCAAATTACTCACACAACTTCTTTCCTTCATTTATATACATGTGTGGAATCGATTAGATATTGGAATAAAATTCCATATGAGATAATGTACATTCAGAAATATCAATAGGAGTGTTATTGATCAATTACAATTAGATGGGAAATACGACGAGTGTTTTTATAGTCATAATAAGTAACTTGTTAGAATGTTTTGATGTGTTTGAATTGAAATAGAATTTTAAGATTATTTATTATCCTCTTCTGATTTGACTGGCGGTAATGATATCTTCCATATTTCTGGTATTTGCATTGAGTCACTTCTGTTGTATGTGTTGGGTGTAGACTCAATGAATAAGGATTCCGTAATCAACCTCTCTTTCCACCTACCTATATTACTTTTTAAGTAACAGAAGTGACTCAATGCAAATACCAGAAATATGGAAGATATCATTACCGCCAGTCAAATCAGAAGAGGATAATAAATAATCTTAAAATTCTATTTCAATTCAAACACATCAAAACATTCTAACAAGTTACTTATTATGACTATAAAAACACTCGTCGTATTTCCCATCTAATTGTAATGGATTAATAACACTCGTACTGTTATCTCTGAATGTACATTATCTCATATGGAATTTTATTCCAATATCTAATCGATTCCACACATGTATATAAATGAAGGAAAGAAGTTGTGTGAGTAATTTGATATGATTATGAGCAATAGTTTGTGCTCGAAACGTCATCAGTTAATATAACTGTACAACACTGTGTGATTTATCAAAATAAAATCTTGACCATTATGGAGTTATACTCTACCACAGTGCCCAAGTTTTATACTTATATGAATAAGACAGAATAAACGGAGATATGAGGCAAAAAGAATAGTAATATGGAAAAACAACATTGTCTTATTGGATATTATAAATTACAAGGAGTGGATGCATCCGCACCTATCATCACCGAGAACGAATTTCATCCATATCACCAATTGTCTCCAGCCGTCATTGGTTATTACCATCTCGAGGACCCCAACCATTCAGAAGTCTACACCTTCCTACGTGGCTGGCTTAAACTAACTAACTAACTAACTGGTGTGGATTTCATTGACTGATGAAGCCATGTTTTGGTTTGGCCACCACTGGCTCTTTTCCAACCTCACCCATCCTATATCAGCTAACATTGGCCGTTTTCGAGGAAGGTGATGGCTAGGCGTGCATGTTAGGTGTAACACATATCCTAACCATCTCAATCGGTGTAACTTCACAACCTCGTCTATTGATTTCCCCTCCTTGCCTACCTAGCACTCGATGCCTAACCTCAATATTACTCACCCTATTATACCACTTAACACGGATGTCTAAGATCGACATAAGAGAGATCAGGTAAGGAGGAGATGAAAGCTTGTAGGCAATCGTGGCGTCCGTTAAAAGTGTTATCAGAGAACCGAATGCTATGGGTGTATGTCGCTGAAGTCTTATTTTCTACTTGGAACCCAAGGAATTGACTTCTTAGAGGTTCATTGTGTGACCATCGATTTCTTGGAAATTAAGTGTTCGAGTCTGCGAGCGATAGTTCTTGGGAAGATGTAGACTCAAGAAAGATTCAAAATTATCTTTATTTATCCTATTACTTTTGTTCCTTAGATGGGTTGAATGTATGAATGCTTGGGTGCTTTCAGTGTCAGCCTAAATTGATATTTTTAATTCATCTTATACGATGAATTCTACTTGACTATCCAAATAGCAAATTCGGTCGGTCGGTTTTCGACATTTGCTATTGATGCCTGTTGTCCGAATTGGCAGATGGTCCTGACGTTAAAAGCTCCTATATGAAGATGGCGACGTGGCTTTAAAAGGCTATCTGGGTTGTTTCTATGGCTCTCATCGTTGTTTGTGGACGCAGAGTGAAGTGAAGATGACTCACTAACCTGAAGAATAGTGCTAGCTGTAGTAGAGAAGCAAAATGAGGAAGGTGATGTGAGTAGGGGAGAGTGATGCTCAGGTAGGCTTCATGTGCTTTTGGAAGTGTGTGGGCGGTTGTTACTTCCCGGCTGCCCACACCGTGGAAGTTGGTTGAGTCTTCGGGTACCTGAAATAGAGAAAAGGTTAGTGTTGCGTGACTGCAGAGCCCAGGGGACAACTGCTTGAGGCCGGTCACACGCGGCCTGTTTTTGTTTGTTCTTTTTCATTTGGTGTGTCTCAGTAGCATATTTATCACTTCTACCCTGTGACACAGCAGCAGGAAGCGCGGTCGTTGTTAATCCGGGCCCCGACCGATCCGGCATGATATTTTGTGAATTTGTTTGAATCATAGTGTTGGATTGGGTAGCTGCTTTTTGTCTAACCGCTATCCAAACAACCTTTCTGGCATGGTAGGACCTACAGGAACATAAGTTCCAGCCAGTGTAGCTCGTTGGGTCATTGCGATATGCAAGCCCGACCACCACGTCAAGGTAGCAGCTATCGGCCGGGAAATAGCAAATTAAGGTGTATGAATTGGGCAAGACACCTCTTTGAATAAAACTGCTTATTTTATCAGTTAGGATGATATGTAAGTATTGGTTATCTTAAGTTTTCAGTCTGCTTCTTTCTCTCCCTATAACCATTGGAATAAAACAACTATGCATTATTCATTTTTGTTTCACCTTATAAACATTAAACACTGTTTTACACTTTTATTATTTCTTACTACAGGAAGTAATCGAGAAGCCAGCGTCTAACAGCAGTCATGCAGTAGACGGATCCGGTGAACACGAAGATACTGAAACCACTGAACTTCGTCAAAGGAAGGTGGTGGATGGTGAATCATCAGAGTGTAACTCATGATTTATTGTGCTATATGGAGTTATTAGTCCTCGTTTTTTTAAAAAAAAAAATTAATGTCACAGTTTCTTTATATGCATTACCTTACCACCCTTTTGTGAACTCCCTCCTTCAGAAAGTTGTTACAGTTTCTCCTTTTCGCTGTTTTGTTATCCAACAAGATTAAAAAAATTTCAATGTAATTAAAATTTTTTCTTAAAGTGTTAGTCTGGTTGGTTACGCGTGGAGTACTACTAGCTAAGGAAGTGGAGTTAATCGATGAGGTTATGAAGAGCTACATCGATCTAGGTAGATAGGGCACATACTGTGTATATCTAGCCACACCACCTTCCACGTCGAGCAATGTAAGCTGAATTAGGATTAGGTTGGAGAAAAGTTGGGATTGGCCATACCAAACCATGACATTAATCCATGAAATCCTTGACAGTTAATTTGAGCCATGTAGGAAGACAGACTGCTTTGTTGGGGTCCTCAAGATGCTGAGAACCAATAATGACTGGAAACGATTGCTCGTTGTATGAATCGAAACCGTTCTCAGGGATGTAGAAGCATTCATTCTTTGTGATCTCCCGCCTCTCTCTCTCTCTCTATATATATATATATATATATATTCTAAAGTTTGGTTTGTAAGGATTGGTCATGTTTTACGAGTTGATCACGGATTGATATCAGTTAGAGAACCATTGAAAACCAGGGAGTACTGGACAGCTGCTGTTTCATCCTAGTTTGGGAATCATCGGCAGTACGCACCCACTGGGATTCGAACCCAGGACCTGATATCAGTCCGTGATCAACTCGTAAAACATGACTAATCCTTACAAACCAAACTTTAGAAAATTATTCTGATGCTCGCTAGTGACTTGATTCAGGTTGGAGCTTACGGGAGTTCTAGTGAGAAGTCGTGACCAGTGAGGTCCAATTAGAAGTCACGTGTGTGGATGGATGTCCCACCAACGACAATAGTTGGGGTCGCGCTAAAATCACGAATTGGTAGAAGTTAGAATTCATGAGCCATTGAATCGGGTCCCAGTGGCTGAATGGTATACGAGCTTGCCTTGTAACCGGAAGGTCCTGGGTTCGAATCCCAGTGGGTGCGTACTGCCGATGATTCCCAAACTAGGGTGAAACAGCAGCTGTCCAGTACTCCCTGGTTTTCAATGGTTCTCTAACTGATATCAGTCCGTGATCAACTCGTAAAATATATATATATATATATATATATATATATATACGTATATACGATTGCTCAGCTTGAGAATGACATCGTCTAACTCAGTGGGGATTTTTGAGTTGAAATGGACTGCTTGAAGTTCTAATGTAGTGTGATGAATGAAATCAGATGTGATGACAGATGATATCAGTGATACTGGTTGGCAGTAAATGCTGTATCGTTAATTGACAGGATTTGAATATCATGACACACACAGACACACACACTAGTTCACATTTATCATCAAGAATTTTCTCTCAATCCATGTACGTGATATCCGGCTATCAACGAAAGGGCGTGTATACTGCTTAGCATTCCGCTTCGTCCTCCTTTATGGCTCTTAGTGAGAAGATAAGAAAAGGCCGGCTGGCTGTCTCTGATCATAGACGTCTGCGTTCTGCCTTCCGTGTTAAGTGGTAGTATAATAGGGTGAGTAATATTGAGGTTAGGCATCGAGTGCTAGGTAGGCAAGGAGGGGAAATCAATCGACGAGGTTGTGAAGTTACACCGATTGAGATGGTTAGGATATGTGTCACGCATGCACGCTCAGCCATCACCTTCCTCGACAACGGCCAATGTTAGCTGGCTGATATAAGATGGGTCAGGTTGGAAAAGAGCCAGTGGTGGCCAAACCAAAACATGGCTTCATCAGTCAATGAAATCCACACCAGTTAGTTGGTTTAAGCCAGCCGCCACGTAGGGAGGTGTAGAATGGTGCTGGATGGTTGGGGTCCTCGGGATGGTAATAACCAATGACGGCTTGAGACAATTGGTGATATGGCTCAAAGTCGTTCTCGGTGATGGTTGGTGCGGATGCATCCACTCCTTGTGATTTATATTATCCAATAAAACAACGTTGTTTTTCCATATTACTATTCTTTTTGCCTCATATTTCCGTTTATTCTGTCTGTTTTGAATTTCTTTTTTTGCTCTGTGTGCTATGTGGAGAGAGAGAGAGTGGCAACTGGAATTGGTGCACATCTGTGTGAAGTTCTCCGTTGAAACCAATCGGTCAGTCTCAATCCATGTTGCAAATATTGAAGTCAATGTGACTGACATACTCACTCTCTTTTGTCCATTTGTGACGTGACTTTGTAGTAGTAGTAGTTTGCTTACAGGAATTTCAATCTATGGAGGATTATGTAATCTCAGGCCTATAGCTGTGTTGGCATTGAATATTATGCTGTATACCTTGCTACAAGAGGTGGCATGATAATGAGTTATTCAAATTTTTAACGTGCTTGTCCGTGAGTGCCTGCCTACCTCAGTAATCGAAATGTTTTAATCAATGGTGAAACACGGTCACTAAAATAAATAACAACACAAAATGGGTGTTGTATACTAAGAATAATTGAATTTATTGGTAAAGTCTTCAACATTGTATAATGCAAGTTCGGTTCTCAAAGGATATATATCTATGTATCTGGTTCAGTGTCAACAGATAGGAAATGTAGACCTTAGAGTGTCCTGTTAATTCACTCCTGGCATCTAATATTTAACCTCTGTATGTAAATAGATGAACATAACAAAATGAAACTTTTAAAATAGGTTTAATGGTCCAAGTCAACGCTTTTTCAATAGCATGGGGAAAAACTAATTAATTCATGTATAATCCCCATCCATGCATTGATAAAAACAAAACACGTAGATCAGCGAAGAGTCTCTTTTCAGCGAATTCATTTTCTTAGCTGTACAATCGCAAATATATATGTGTTATTTTGTGTGTATTTGTACATCAAGTTTCTCAAACAAAAATACAATTGGTGATAGTTATTTTAATTAAACAGGTGAAGCATTTTCATCATGAGCTGACATTAGTTAGAGAACCATTGGAAAACCTGGAAGTCGTGACCAGTGGGTTGCAGCAGGTCGGGTGTGAGGACAAATACTCGCCGAAGACATTGGCTAGGGGTCACGCTATATCGTGAATTGGAAGAAGTTAGAATTCATGGGCTAGTCATTGGATCGGGTCCCAGTGGCTTAATGGTATGCGAGCTCGCCTTGTAACCAGAAGGTTCTGGGTTCGAACCCCGGTGGGTGCGTACTGATGAAGAGTCCCAAACTAGGACGAAACAGCTGTCCAGTGCTCTCAGTTGGTTTTCCAATGGTTCTCTAACTAATGTCAGCTCATGATGAAAATCCTGTAACCAATCAAATCCCTACAAACCAACACTTGAATAAACAGGTGAAGATTGGTAATTGGACTTACGTAATACAAAATCAGTCAAGAAAATTCGGTGTTAGTGAAATTAGGATAGTAACAAAGGTGATGAGTTGTCACAAACAGTTGTTAAAAGAAGTTATGTAACAATATGAATAGTTTGATGATTGAGTTGTACTCAGGATGCACAAAGGAACAAAGTAGATAATACGAAATTACGTAAGATTTCTAAATGAATACAAGAATCATAAGCAATTAAAGAACAGGCAAAGAGACAAAATTAAGTCATCAAAATAAAAAAAATCAAATCAAAAAAGTTGTTACCAAGGCAGTAGAAGTGGTTGAGTAATCCTCTTTTGTATGCACAGCTCCGGTTTTTCTATGTGAATGGCCAGAGCTTCAGCGATACAAAGACGGCAAAACCGTTTTGCCTTTGATAGGTTGTCCTTGACTCTGTAGATTACTTTGAAGGAGGCGTTTGTTGAAATGGAATGATGAGTGTTAACCAGATGTCCAATTATCGCACTCCTTATTGCACCACTATTGCCTTTTCGCAACCATGATGGATAGTGTTCTTGAATCCTTTTGGACAGGGTGCGCGTCGAAAGACCGATGTATCTGGCTCCACAGCAGCAGGTGAACTGATATATGCACATAGAAGTGGTCAGATGCGGGATCTTGTCCTTGAGGCTTCTGCAGATCAATGGGCTACTGGAGAACACTATTCTTAGCGTTGCTGCAAAGAATGTTCTTCTCAGAGATGATGTGATCCTTCTCTTGAGAATATCGCTTGCTAAATTTCCCTTGAAATCCAGGTTCATGTAGAGTTTCTTTTTTGGCGCAAGTAAAGTTTCGTTTCTCCGAATTCTTGGTTTGATATTTTTGTCGATGAATCTCACTGGGTATCCATTCTGGATGAAAATTTCTCTTAGAATATCTAATTCTGTTATCAGAACGTCAGGACTGCAGATGCGTCGGATACCGGTGGCAAGTGATTTAATTAAATTAAAAAACTAATTAAGAGTTGGATTAATTTTATTAACAAAGCCGGGAAGGAAAGAAAACCCGGTTAATAGTTATTCATCAATTAGATTCTTCTTATTATTATCATTCTCTTGGGTTACGATTTGGGCATAGGGCTTCAACAGCGTATCTCCATTTCCCCCCATTCTCTACAGTGTTTTCAGATAGCCTCATGGTTGCCTATAAGATTTCATTTTCTCCTCACACGATTGCCTTCTTCGGGGTCCGATTCGTCGTTTTCCATCCGGAGGCTTGGCTGGCAATATCACTCAGTAGTCTCCTCAGCGTATTTCCAATCCATTTCCGTTTCCTTGGGAATATTTATTGGGCGATAGATTCGTGGTTGGTTCGTTCCCAGAGTTTCTTGTTGCTAATTCTTTCTGGCCATCTTCTTGTGAACCTCTAGTCTTGCGAAATATTATTTCTGCCAATTCACGACTTAGCGCAATGTCTGCTTCGATGAGTTACTGCCTCATCTTAAACCTGCTGTACCCTACTGGTCACGACTTCCCACTAGAACCCCAGGTTAACTGCCTGAATAGTGCCAGTCGCTAGTGAGCATAAGATGAATTTAAAGTATTGGTTTTGTAGGGATTTTGTTTGATTGGACCATTGGATCGGGTCCCAGTGGCTCAATGGTCTACGAGCTCGCTTTGTAACCAGACGGTCCTGGGTTCAAACCCCAGTGGGGTTGCGTACTGATGAAGAGTCCCAAACTAGGCGGACGAAACAGCTCTCCAGTACTCCCAGTTCCCTTGCCAATGGCTCTTTAACTGATGTCAGCTCATGATGAAATCCTCCATGCAATCAAACAAAATCCCTACAAAACCAATACTTAAAAATATTATCATTATTGTTTTCTTTAATTCCTAGCGGATCATAGGGCTTCAGCCGCACGTCGCCATTGCGTTCGGTTCTCTGCAAACGTTTTCACTTGCCTCTACGTATGCCCACATGCTTTCATCTCCTCTCCGCATAACCTGCTCCATGTCACTCCACCCTCGCACTGACGACCAACTCACCGCTTCCCATTCGGGTTCCACTCGAGCGATGGCCTGTCGTGTGACGTCACTTGAAGGTTTGTTTTCCCAGAGTATGGCCAATCCGCCTCCATTTCTTCCTGCAGATTTGTTGCACAGTTGGTTCCTGCTGGATTGGTTCGTTCATTGACAGAGATCCTTGTTGCTGATCTTTTCTGGCCAGCCATCTGATCTCGAGCGAAGACGGCTGTTGATGAAGGTTTGTAAATTGTTTGAAGTGCCCTTCGTGACGCGGCGTCAAGTCTCTGATCCACATAGTAGCACTGACTTCACATTGGAGTCGAAAATCCGGATCTTATTATATTCATGCTGAGTGTTGTCGACCTCCTCCACACAGACTTGCGAGTAATGAAAGCTTGTCTTGCTTTTCCGATTCTTGCTTTGATATCCTCGTTAGCTCTGTGCGCCTGTAGTTGAAACGATGCTTCCCAGGTAGGTAAAGGAGGTTGTTTCTTTCAGGTTCCTTCTTTGTTAGTTTACTGATTATAGATGGAGCAATGATCTAAGTATAAACAACGTTAGTTATAGAGTATTAGTTAAGAAGATAAAGTAAGTCCATCAGACTACAAAACTCCATCCGACTGAGATAGCTAGTACATGTTACACATACTGCACTACTGTTTTCTTTGATAAGCAATGTTAGCTGATGTAGAATGAAGTTAGCAGACGGTTAGATCTGGTCAAATGTGAAAACATGGCCCTAATTCATGAAGTCTGCTGCAACTGTTGTTCTGAGTCATGTAGGCTGTGGTATAGATTGCCTGGTTAGGATCCCGATTACGCTAATCAATTAGTGAAAATAAGAACAAATAGTTCAGAAAAAAGAGCCTTTTCGACGAATTCATTCACTTAGTTGTGTGTACAACTACAAATGTGTATCATTATTTTTGTGTGTGTACATTCACTCTGTCAATCTGGCTGGCTGGATTCAACATAGAACTAAGCACTGAAGTGCAACAATTCGAGTTGCCACGTTCCAAATACCACACAAAGGTGGACAAGAAGATGAGTGAAGAGAATCAATAGAGTTTTGACAAGTATAAAAATGAAACAGAATGAGTAATGGTAGAAAGGAATATGAAAGATTACAGAGACTGAATACATCTGCGTAAGCCACTGACAACGATTTTGAGCCATGTCACATATTGTCTCCACGCCATTGATTCTTAGAGTCCCGAGTGCCTCAACCCGGAAGTCTGCATCTCCCTACCTGACTCAGTTTAACTGTCAGGGATTTCATGGATTGATTGATGCCATATTTTTGTTTGGCCATCACTTACTCTTTTCCAACCTGCACCTATATCAGCTAGTAATGCCCGTCGGGGTGGGGAGGCGATGGTTAGACATGCGCAGCACGTGACCTAGCCATCTCAATCTATGTAACTTTATAGCCCCTTCGATTGATTTCCCCTCTTTACCCAACACTCTACACCTAACGTCGACATTACTTACTTACCTTATTATACCACCTAACGTGAGAAAGAGATCGTAGACATCTATGATCAAAAACAGTCAACCTTTTCATGTCTTCAACTCGTATTGGCCATGTTTCAGAGCCATAGAGAAGGACGGAGCGAACTGCTGAGCAGTACACACGTCCCTTGGTTGATAGCCGGATGTCACGCCTATGCCAGAGACGGTGTAAGTTAGCGAAAGCAGCCCGAGCTTTTTGGATCCGTGCTGAGATTTCGTCACCAATCAATCCATTGGTGCTGATACAACTTCCCAATTAGGTGAAGTGGTCAACATGTTCTATCACTTCACTCCCTATCACTAAGCTAGGAGTTGACGTAGTCCAGTCATTGCTGTAGCAGCATCTTACATTTCACAGGGGCGAGTCGCATGCCAAACATACGAAGATAGCTGCTGAAGGTGTTCAGAAGACTCTGCATTTTGTCAGCATCCTCGCCTAACAGGACTATGTCATCTGCATATTCCAAGTCCCTGGTAACTCTGTCAATCATAACATAAAAATAAATTACTTTGGCGTCGGTGACACAACGGTAGAATGCTCGCCAACCATGTAGTTGGTTTTGGGTTCGACCACCGGCTAACGCCCTTCTTTACCTCGCTAAGCCAGCAATAAGATTGGTAAAGAGGGAAGGTTGGGCATGAGGCTAGCAACCCTATCCCGTAAAAATAAACTCCTCTGCTGCTGCTACTGAAACTTCAAGCCTCTAGCTTGAAGCCCTAGGTTCCACTGAGGACGGAAAGGAGTAAAAACAAACAACTATGAAATGTTGTTTACATTACCAAAAAAATATCTCAAAATAGTGAAGACTAATTGAATTGTAACTAGGGGTGTGGGTGAAGAAGACTGAATTTCGATCAAAGGTTGAAGAGTATAAAACATTTTCAAAAAAATGGGTGTTAGTGAACCAGCGTAGAGACGAGTATCAGAATATTTATTTTTTATTATAGCTTGATTCTACACCGCATTTTTGGTACAAGTATGGAATTTTCAGCATGTGATATTGGTAGCCCAAATTTTGCAGGCCGACCATTGATATCAGGTGTGCGTCGGCAGGGGACCGAACCCTGGAGCATGTGCATGGTGGGCGAGCGTCCTAACCGCTGTGCCACCGACGCACTGATTGAAAGAAAGTCAGTTATGAAATAATGGAGGAGATGTGTAGCTCAGCTCTATGATACTGAGTTAGTTATGTTCTGTAATAATGTGTTTGTTAATTGCTAATAATTCACATGAGTACCAGGCTTCTAGGAATTCCCTGACTGCATTCTTTGGTGTTTCCCTTTATTTAAAATTTCGACATTATCCCAATCAAATTGGTGTCCATGATTATCCACATGCATTGGTGAGAAAGAATATATATCATGTCTTTTTACAGCCAATTTGTGTTCTTGGATTCGGATTCCAGGGGGACGCCTACTTTGACCGATGTAATTTCTGTTACAGTTCATACAATTTATTTTGTAAATGGTATCAATTCAATCTTCTTTTCCTGTTGGATCTTTTGGTTTGCACAATATAGAATAAAGTGATTGTGCTGGCTGCACACAGTGTGCAGAAATTGTTTAAAAAAGAGTTCAAACGCACTGTAGTACTCCGGTATTGAAAGAGAATGGAGGAAAAATACCTACTAACCATCTTCATAAAGAATTGATATCCTTACAGTTTCATCAAAAAGTATTTAAAGTTGAGTCATAACACCAACATCAAAGACCACAAGGAAATTCATCCTACTATATATAAATATCTCTGAAATAACAGCTCGAATATTAAAACCGTTTGAAATAGATATAGCACTCAGGCCAGCCAGCTAGCACAATCACTTCATTCGACACTGTGCAAACCAAAAAATCCAACAGAATAATGAGAAGGTAAAATTAATACCATTTACAAAATAAGTTGTACGAACTGTAACAGACATTACATCGGTCAAAGTGGGCGTCCCCATGGAATCCGAATGCAAGAACACAAATTGGCTGTAAAAAGACATGATATATATTCTTTCTGATATGTAGTCACATGATGTCTGCCTTGTTTTTGACAGTCTGATATATTTTGCTAAGTTTATATTTATCTATATTTCATTATAACTCACAATATGCTTTGTCTGTCCATTAACTAAATAAACATTGTATGACCTTTTTGAACATCGTTTAACAAAATCGATAATATTATTATTATTAATATTGTCCCCTTGGGTTCCTAGTGGAACATAGGGCTTCAACTGCACGCCTCCACTTGCTTCTGTCTTCTGCTGTACTTTTCATTTGTATCCATGTTAATCCATACTGTTTCAATTCCTCTTCACACGATCTCCTCCATGTCACCTTTCGACGTCCCACTCGCCGCTTCCCTTTCGGGTTCCACTCGAGCATTGGCCTGACGCGCGATGTCACCCAATGGCCTCCTCAGTGAATCTCCAATCCATCTCCACTTTCTCCTGAATATTTGTTGGGCGATTGGTTCTTGTTTCCTTTCTTCCCATAGTCTCTTGTTGGTGATTCTTTCCGGCCATCTGATCTTCAGTATAGAACGAAGACAGTTGTTGATAAAGATCTGCAACAGGCTGTTGGAAATATTCTTTGTGACCCGCCGTCAAGTTTCTGATCCATCCGTTTAGAAGAACTGACTGACTTCACGTTTGTATTGCAAATCCGAATTTTGTTGTTGATGCTGAGTTGAGTCACAGTGGAAGATTTCCCGATTGGTTTCAGGTTGATGAATGTGTTTCTCGCCTTCCCGATTCTCGCTCGATTTGATATCCTCGTCCGTTCCACCTGCCTGTAGTTGAGACAATGCTCCCTAGATAAGTGAGTGAATGAAGTAACCTCTTCCAAATCCCTCCCGTTGATGGTGATTAGCGCTGGATGTTGCTGTTGTTGTTGTTGTTGGCTGGTTATTTTCATAACCTCCGTCTTGTCTATGTTCACCTGGAGTCAGTCCTGTCTTCTCCAGCTGCTTCTTCGACCAGTTTGTCGGTTTTCGCTTGTAAGTCTTCGATTTTGTGTGACATCAAGCGTAAATCATCCACACGCGAAATCCAGGTCTTCTAGGTTCTTCACGTCGGTCCAGGATATCCCTGTCTTCTCGTTTCCCACTGTCTGACGCATAATCCAATCCACCACAATTAGGAATATCATCGGTGATAATAAGCACCCTTGTCTGACTCCTGTGTTTACTCCAAACGCTTCGCTGAGTTTTCCGTCGTGGATCACTTGACATGTGCCGTTGTCGTGCAGCTGTTGAATGAGGTTGATGAATATTTGGGGTACGCCGTAGTACTCGAGTAGTTTCCAAATTACTTCGCGGTCAACGCTGTAGAAGGCCTTCTCAAAGTCTATGAAGTTGAGGTATAGATTTGATTGCCATTCCATGCTTTGTTCGATGATAATGCGTAGAGTTGCAATTTGGTCAGAACATGATTTGCCTTTACTGAATCCAGCTTGTTCTGGTCGAAGTTCTGTATCCAGTGCGTCCATTATTCTCTGCAAGATGATGCGACTCAGGATTTTACTTGGCGTCAACAGGAGCATGATTCCTCGCCAGTTCTTGCAGAGTCCTAAGTCGCCCTTCTTTGGTAGTTTCACTAGGTAACCTTTCCTCCAGTCATTAGGCACCTTTCCCTCTTTCCAGATCGTTTGCAATAATGGAGTCAGCATATCTGCTGTCGTTTCTGGGTCCGCTCTCAGTGCTTCAGGGGGTATTCCATCTGCTTTTTCAGCTTTCAGGAGCTTAATTGCATTCATGACTTAAGATTTCGTTGGAGGGTTGGTGTCAACTTGCAGTTGTGTACGTGCTGTTGTTGGTATTTCTGGACGGGTTGTAGGTGGTGGTCGGTTCAAGAGTTCTTTGAAGTGGTCCGCCCATTGTTTAATCTGTCTTTCTTCTTTGGTAATTGGGTTCCCTTGGCTGTCTTTTATAGGTTTCACTTGTGTTGATCTCTTCCCAGATAGAGACTTGGTTATCTGATATAGTGTCCTCAGGTCCCTTTTGCCTGCTGCCTTCTCAGCTTCAGTAGCCAGGTTGTCGTGGAATTGTCTTTTGTCCTTCCTGGCACTCTTCTTCACTTCTTTGTCCAGTGCTGTGTAAGTTGAGCTCAGCGTCTCTTTCTCTTGTCCATCTTTGCATTGAATCATTTTCTCTTTCACCATTCTCCTCTCCTCTATTAGTTTCCAAGTGTCCGTTGAGAGCCATTCCTTGTCTTGTTTCTTCTTTCTTCCTAAAACCGTTGAACACGTTTCGTTGAAAATTACCTTCAGAGAGTTCCAATGGTCTTCCATATCCATATTAGGCCAGTATGCGTAACTGCGAGCAATAGATTTCATCCGCTGAATACCAGGATGTCCCATGTGGAACTGTTTTAGGAGTTTGTCTCGTAGTGCTTCAGGTATCACTACGCGTTCTCCAAACATTAAGCAATCTTTTACAACACATAAGGAATCACGACGAGCAAACAGGTGTTTCAGGTCTCCACTATATTTAATCTTTGGCCAATTACTGGATACATACTGTGTAGCACGTCGTAAGGTGGCATCGGTGGTTGTGGCTCGTTGGATTTCTGCAAAAGTTACTGGAAGAGATCGAACAGCATTGTCGATGAGATGGACTGCATAGTCTTTGGTGGCAATCTATGCAATTACCATATCTTCACTTGATGTAGGGTAGTCACTAATTAACCCGAGATAGAGCGTCAGCTTGACAAAATTCGTTAATTCGGTTGTATTTAATATCAAAATCGTATCCAAGTGCGTCGGTGGCACAGTGGTTAGGACTCTCGCCGACCATGCACATGGTCCGGGGTTCGATCCCCTGCCAACGTACACCCGATATCCATCGTCGGCCTGTAAAAATTGGGCTACCGATATCCATGCTGAAAATTCCATACTTGTACTGAAAATACGGTGTGGCATCAAGCTCTAATCAAAAATAAAATAAATTATTGCCCAGCGTTGTAGTCGGTTAGCTGCATGTACAGGGATACCTGATTTAAATCCGAAAATGGAAAGTAACGGTTTATGATCTGTCAGCAAAGTAAATCGGTGGCCGTAGATCATTGTATGGAAACGTCGTACGGCGAAGACTAAAGCTTAGGCTTCTTTTCAATTCGGCCATATTTCTTCTCTGCAGCAGTTAGTGTTCGAGATGCATGCATTATTGCTTTTTGTGAACCATCTGGGAAGACATGCAAAATGATAGCTCCCACTCCGCTTGCTGAAGCGTCCGCCGGTTAATGGACAAACAAAGCATATTGTTAGTTATAATGAAATATCGATCAATATACACATAGATAAAGGTGCCAAATACGTCCGCTGCACGTTTCTCGACTTCACTTCTGCTTTCGACTCTGTACCTAGATGTCTCCTGCTAAATAAGCTCTCTATGACAAAAACTGAGTCCTGGGTCACTCATTGGTTGCATTCCTACCTTTCTAACAGAATGCAGTACACCGTATACAAAGGTAAATCCTCCTCTGCTGCGCTCACGGGAGCTGGTGTCCCCCAAGGTGCTGTACTCTCCCCACTTCTCTTTTCTTTCTTTCTACATGACTTACCATCTTCAAATGATATTAATTTTGTCAAATATGCTGACGACCTGACTGCATCTTTACCTGTCAAATGTCAAAGTGACTGCTCTAAACTTAATGGCTTCCTGTCAGAAATCAGCCAGTGGTCCAAGGAAAATGGTCTTACCTTAAACTCCTCCAAATGCCAAACAGTCAATTTCACCTTTAGGCATAAATCCAACCTAAACAAACTGGTTAGCTCTCACGAGGTGTGCAACATAGATGGCACTGAAATAGAAACCAAGTTGGAAATTAAATATCTAGGCGTCATTCTATCTGCTGATCACTCCTGGTCGTCTCATATCTTGGCGATTTCTCAGAAAATATTCCGTCTTACCTTCTACATCAAGAAGTTAAGACATTCTGAATTAACCCAACCCAACCCTTACTCCTACAATTCGTTAACTGTCGCATTCTGCCTATTATTCTCTATTGTCCCCCCTTAGTTTTTCCAGGGCTACTGAAGAAAGACTATAACATATTACGCAGGATGTTAAAGGTTATCAGCAGGGTAAGCAACGTGCCACTTAACCAGCTTGTTAATATTCTGGTCGACAGGCACATGGACTCATGTGAAAAATGGGCCAAGTCCATTTTATCTAACTCACACCATCCTCTTCACTCCCAACTCTCCCTTTGAATCTCATCAGGTAAAACCAGAAGCCTATATAGAAAACTATATGCTGGCACCAGCAAGCAAGTACAAAAGCTCAACCACACCCTACTTAGCTCGTGTTCTGTGTGATAAAGAAAGCATTAGGCGTGACACCTATAATTCATTAAATAGTCAGCAGAACAACTGAATCTCGTCTTTCCAACTCATATCATTTATAGGTACAACATTTTCTTTCTTCCTTTTCCTTTTCTCTCTCTCTTTTTTCTGTTATGTGCTGCTTTGTTTCTTTCTTCCGCTTACGCCAGTAAATATGATAGCACTTACTTTTCTAACACCTTCAAACACTGTTTAACTTTGGCTTTGCTACCGACATGCCAATATGAGATTTCCTTAATCTATGTAGAATTCTATTTATTGATAATGTACTAACTGGATGCAATACTGTAGTAAAAACGCTGAGAATTCCATTCTGTATCACATGTAATGTTTTGGAATAAAGCAAATTATTATTATTATTATTATTAGCAAAATATATCAAACTGTCAAAAACAAAGGCAGACATCATGTGACTACATATCATTTTCTTACCAATGCATGTGGATAATCATGGACACCAATTCGATTGGGATAATGTCGAAATTTTAAATAGAGGAAACACCAACGATGCAGTCAGGGAATTCCTAGAAGCTTGGTACTCAGGTGAATAAACCAGTGATTAACAAACACGTTGTTACAGACCAAATTTACCAGCTAATGAAAAGTAAATCACATGACAAGAGAGTTTGAATTCCAAGTCAATAAAAATGAACAATGGAGACATAAAATTAACAACTGTGGTTGCCAGTAGATACGATGACATTAATCATGGAGAATTCAAATGAGTTCATTTTATACTAAAACCCACGTTGTTGTCTAGAAGGGGGACGATGGAGGCTTCGCAATTAAATTAACCAGTTCAGAGTACACAACTAGTCCAAAAAGTCAGTTAGGAGACTGAGGTTTGCAAATTTCTTACTAAAAATGTAAGCAAAATATTAATAATAATTGACTTTGGAATGACACCCAAGATACAAGGAGGAGGTGGAAAAGTTTATTTTGTGTGTGTTAGTCAGGGTTTCCTATCCGGATGACGAAGGCCTCAGCGATGCAAAGTAAGAGGAAACATACCGTTTTCAGGAGGCTTCCGTCGGCTGGCTGGCTGGATTCAACATAGAACTTGGCACTGAAGTGCAACAGTTCGAGTTGCCACGTTCCAAATAGCACACAAAGGTAGACAAGAAGATGGATGAGTGAAGAGAATCAATAGAGTTTTGACAAGTATAAGAGTGAAACAGAATGAGTAATGGTAGAAAGGAATATGAGACTGAATATTACAGAGACTGAACACATCTGCGTAAGCCATTGACAACGATTTTGAGCCATGTCACCTATTGTTTGTCTCCAGCCATTGATTCTTAGAGTCCCGAAGGCGGGCTCCAACCCGGAAGTCTGCATCTCCCTACCTGACTCAGTTTAACTGTCAGGGATTTCATGGATTGATTGATGCCATGTTTTTGTTTGGTCACCACTTACTCTTTTCCAACCTGCACCTATATCAGCTAGTAATGCCCGTCGGGGTGGGGGAGGCGATGGTTAGGCATGCGCAGCACGTGGCCTAGCCATCTCAATCTATGTAACTTTATAGCCTCTTCGATTGATTTTCCCTCTTTGCTCAACACTCTACGCCTAACGTCAACATTACTTACCTTATTATGCCACCTAACGTGAGAAAGAGATCGTAAACATCTATGATCAAAAACAGTCAACCTTTTCATGTCTTCAACTCGTATTGGCCATATTTCAGAGCCATAGAGAAGGACCTAGCGATCTGCTGACTCCTTTGACTTTGTAGGCAAGTTGGGATGAACTTCTCGTAGATATTCATGTGTTCAATTACAGCACTACGTAGCCATGTGGGATAATGTTTCTTGACACACACAGTAAACGACCTATATATCTCGTTCGAAAGAAGGAAGTGAATTGGTGGTAGATGCTCATAGAAGTGATCAAACTGGACAGTTTATCTTTCTAATTATTATAGAAACTTAGATTATAGAATTGTAGAATACCACTTCAAGTGTAGATGCAAGGAATGTTCTCTTTAAAGGCGTTTGATATCCTTTTCTTCAGATTGCCTCTATTCTCTTTCATTAAAACCCAATTCTTCTGAACGTCTTTTCATATTGCGCAATCTTTAATCCGAACTTACTAATCTTTGCTCTTTTAGTTACAGTTCGATTAGTCTTCACCATTATGAAATATTCCGAAGGAATTTATTTTTATGCAATGTTTGACATATACCAAAATATTTATACATATTTGCGGTTGTACACCTAAGTGAATGTGTGGTGAGAGCTGGCTGCTAGCCAAAGTTGGTAGACAGTAATTGACGTCAATATTTACGTCCCAAATCTTCGTCATGAGAAAAAAAGCTACAAACAATCACAGCAGACTTTGCGTGGGCGGATACGATTCGCAGATATATGGTCTGACCATCAAAGAAACGGCCACAAAAAGAGATGACAGAATAACTTCCAGTAAGAAAACGACCAATCAGAAGACGCTGTTTCTCTGCTAATAATAACGAATAATAATGTACATAAAAATATAAATAAATATCTCTTGATTTTCTCAGTAAAGGAATGATCTGTTGTCTGGCCCTTTTCTTCTGTCGTTACACTGGTATGCGTGATTCCCTGTAAGGTGGCAATTTGAACTGATGTACATGTTCTGTAGGACATTTTTACGTCAGCTAGTGGTAATCCTGCATTCACATTGCCTTTTCAATGTTTAACTAGTATGTGATGTGTACGGCAGATGGAAAAAGGCACTGGTTTTTGTGTAATTTTCATGGAATGATACGATATGAATTACAATATGAAACCATGAAAAGACTGCGTTAAAATAGCTTATGTTAGTTACATTTATGTGATTTGAGATTACTAAAGAGTGAAGATTATTAGCTTATTTGCACTGATTCTATTGGTTGTGTTTCTTTTCCATTATCATCATTATATAATGACATAAACCGTATTGTGTCCAGAGGAAAAACTTACCATTATGTGTAAATATCCACCCACTACAGACGCATACAGTAAGCTGCTATTAGTTTAATTATGGATGTATACAGTACAGCTAAAGAGTCCCAAAATAGGATGAAACAGCTGTCCTGTGTACCCTGGATTTCAGTGATCTCTAAAACTGATGTTAGTTCGTGACGAAATCTAACAAATGATCAGTAGGGTGCAGCAGGTCGGGTGTGAGGACAAATACTCGCCGAAGACATTGGCTAGCGGTTGCACTATATCTTGAATTGGCAGGAGTTAGAATTCATGGGCTGGCCATCGGATCGGGTCCCAAAGGCTTAATGGTCTACAAGTTCGCTAGCCTTGCAACCAGAAGGTGCTGGGTTCGAACCCTGGTGGTGGGTGCGTACTGTGAAGAGTCCCAAACTAGGGCGAAACAATTATCGAGTACTCCCACTTTTTCCAATGGTTCTCTAACCAATGTCAGCTCATGATGAAATCCTGTAACCAAATGAAATTAAATTAGTTTAATTACTTGTACTTTAACTGCTGAGACATATTTTGATCACTGTCAAATATCCAGATCGCTGAGATCCTGGACCTATTGCTGGTTTCAGACGATTAAGCTTAATACATAGATAACTATGCACTGTAACTGACACGGAACAACAGAAAACGGTTGGGCAACACGATTGTTTATTCTTCAAGCGATTATTATTATTATTGTTCCCTTGGGTTCCTAGTGGAACATAGGGCTTCAACTACACGTCTCCGCTTGCTTCTGTCTTCCGATACACTTTTCACTTGCATCCATGTTAGTCCATACTGTTTCAACTCTTTTTCACACGATCTCCTCCATGTCACCCTTGCACCGACGAACCACTCGCAGCTTCCCTTTCGGGTTCCACTCGAGCATTGGCCTGACACGCGATGTCACCCAGCGAGTGGCCTCATCAGCCAGTGAGTGTCCAATCCATCTCCACTTTCTCCTGCATATTTGTTGAGCGATTGGTTCTTGTTTTGTTTGTTCCCATAGTTTGTTTCTTGTTGGTTCTTAGTCTTTCCGGCCATCTGATCTTCAGTATAGAGCCAGCGAAGACAGTTAGTTGTTGATAAATGTCTGCAACAGGCTGTTGGAAATATTCTTTGTGACCCGCCAAGTTTCTGATCCGTAACCGTTCCTCCAGTCAGTAGGCACCTTTCCCTCCTTCCAAACCTTTTGCAATAATGGAGTCAGCATATCTGCTGTCGTCTCTGGGTCCGCTTTCAGTGCTTCAGGGGGTATTCCATCTGGCCCAGATGCTTTCCCAGCTTTCAGAAGCTTGAAAGCGATAACGAAACAGATTTACGGTGGGTCAATCAGTGCTAAAGTTTCTGGTTGTATTTCTCCAATCTTCTGCCCCTACCAGTACACGATTTTAAGCAATGACAGCCTTCTTGTCACACGCCAATGGAGACCACCAGTTTGAATAAACAAACTTCTCAATGTTCACCAACACTGACAATTACTTAGCTCAGTTGGGTTTGAGGTGGTAGTGGATGCTTTAGAAAATGGACTTAATTAAGATTGATATTTACGATGTTGAAATACTAGGGAAGAGGTTTTATCTCCGGTAAAGAAAGGTTGACTTCTGAAGCCTTGTGTATTTTTTAACTACATCAGAAGGAGGCGAGAAACAAGGGTTGAGAAGTAGACTTAACACAAATCTGGCAGACTCTGGAAAATAATCAAAATTATTTAAAACAATTGCTTCCCTTTATGGATTTAGACAAAGCAATAAGAGGACGTAATTTATCTGAATCGTGTTATGTTTTTGCGCAAAACGTTTCGAACAATCCGATCACATACAGACTTGTCATAGGAATATATACATGAAATTAATAAAGAGTTAAGAGGTGAGAAAACAGACTTAGGTCAAGTTAAAAGGACCTATTGAAGGACAAAATAGCAATGAATATCACTAATTTTCAATAATTGGTTTGTAAAGATTAGATTTGTTCTTACGAGTTTGATCACGGATGGATGCTCGCTAGTGACTTGCTACAGGATGGAGTTTCCTGGAGTTCTAGTGAGAAGTCATGACCAGTGAGGTCCAACTAGATGTCACGTGTGTGGATGGATTTTCCACCAACGACAATGGTTGGGGTCGCGCTAAATCACGAATTGGTAGGAGTTAGAATTCATGCACTGGCCATTGAATCGGGTCCCAGTGACTGAATGGTATACGAGCTTGCCTTGTAACCGGAAGGTACTGGGTTCTGATAGGATCCCGCATAAAGTAGTATATCATCATTTCTCGCGCATATTTTGATTAATTATGCGATCAATCATTTCTTACGGCTGTGAGGTCGACTTCATTGTTGTAAAGAAAATGCATAAATACCGTGTGTTGTTTTCCCGGTTGTTGTTGTGATTACAATATACAGTCACAGGCCAGCTTTTATCTTTTGATATTTGCGTGGCTCAGTGAATTAGAAGGGACCATAGGCAGATAGGCATATTAGGCAGGCGCAGACAGAACAAAGTGACTAGGGTTCTCATTCAAGTCACTGAAGTTATAACAAAATGGCGACGGGGTTACTTCACTTCACTGAAGTTATAACGGATTCGAACCCTGGCAGTGGGTGCGTACTGCTGATGATCCCAAACTAGGATGAAACAGCAGCTGTCCACTGCTCCCCGGTTTTCAGTTGTTCTCTAACTGATATCAATCTGTAGTCAAACTCGTAAAAAGAATATCACTAAACCAAATAACTGAGGCAAAAGTACATCTATACTGGCTAGTATTAAAACAAAGTTTACCAAGGAAGGTTTAGTGCAATGACGAATTGCTTTTGAACGCATAGAGGTGGTTTTAACTTTCTAATTGTCAGCTAGGGCTTCCACAAACTTTAGGATACGCCCCAAACACGTTTTATAGATAGGTTTAAAAGACGTGTAAACATCAATTTTATGTCCTGTCTCTATAATATGTTTCGCAATAGAGGAGCTAGGTCTCCTGTTCTCACTATTAATGGGTTCTGGGGATTCTGTTTGTTTCTGGAGCCATTTAGGAATATGTTCTGAAGCCAGCCCTTACTTGCAGAGATCGATGAGTCCTCCCTATGTATGTGTACACAGGTACCTTCATATTGGTGAATACAGTGTTATGTGACATCATTTTCGCGTGTTCTAAGGGTTTAGATGGATGGATATATTGGCTTCACATTCTCAATTATTATGATATTAGCTACAGAAAAAGTCTTTTTAACCACAGCGTTCAATATTTGTCTAGTTATCAAGCTGCTATGACCCCCCATATAGGGTAGCTTGATGTACACTTCTTTCTTAGAAGCATGTTGGAGAGTGGCTATTAGTGTTCTGACTACTTTATATGTCCTGATGAACTTGTCTGGATAATTGTTATCAACCAGAATTTGTGTTAACTTTCTTTCTTCTTCATCAAGTGTGTCTTCAGTGCATATACTTTGGATTCTACTGAAGACGCACCTTACTAATATCATTCATGAATTAACATGTTTTGTCCATACAATAAACAACGTATATATATTCACAATCACAAGTTGATTATATTGTAGCTCCCCCATATTAACTCTAGCTGCACGTTTATAAAACGAATTCATGTACGCATATTCTAGGCCTACAGAAACCAACTTTACATATACTTGTGGGCTATTTGAACTGTGATCAAGACTTGACCGGATAGTTGCAAAATAATTGAGCGCTGAGTGAGAAGTAGACGTTTATAAAATTATATTTGTAAAATCTCAGCGAAATTGAAATGATTAATCCCAACGTTTCGTTCGGCAATCTGGTCCGAACTTCTTCAGGGAAATAAATCGAATTAACATAACAGAGGTTTATATATAAAAGGAACAACTCTTGTTTTTAAAATTTGTCCAATCATGAGTCATGCAACAGGCATCAACATGCATAATAAATAAATAAATAAAATAGTATGTTTATGTATAAAAGTACATCTCTTGTTTTAAATTGTTTATCCTGTCATGTGAATCGAGAAACAGCTATCAATAGGAATAATAAACAAAACAAAACAAAATTTTTTTTATATGAACTGTGATCAAAAATTTGACCTCAGACTTTCAAAATTAGTCTACTTTTGTTAAAATATATGTGTATGTGCAGTATCAATGGTGTGTGTGTTTGGGTGAACAGTCATAAAACATTTGTTATTCTCATATGAGCTGTGATCAAGATTTGACCGGATCGTTACAAAATAATTGAGATGTTTTACAAATATAATATAATTTTATAAATTTGTTATTCTCTCCTTAAGAAGACGTAGACAATCTGGAATTTGATCAAGTGTGACTAGTTGTTGATACTTATCCAATGTTATTTATTAGTCAGGATTTGCCATGCATCAGCTAAGATCACAATTTCACGTCTGTTCAAACTGTTGGGATTCACCCATATATGTAGGGCTTCTGCAGTCAGTCTTTCTTTATATGAACCAAAACCTTTCTGTAAAACCTTAGTCTTATCAAAGTCGATTTTGTGTCCCGTTTGTGTCGAATGCAGTGCAATCGCTGAGTTGCTTTCTGGCTTCTTCAAGTCTGCAGAGGTCTTTGGAACCACCTTTAGACATTGTTTATGCTCTTTCACTCTTACATTTACCTGTCTGGAAGTTTCTCCTACATACACGGCGTTACAATCCCCACAATTGATCTGGTATACACAATTCCGCTGGTTTTCTTGTTCTGTTTTATCCTTAACCTTAACCAGTAATGAGCGTAAGGTGTTTGATGCACGTGAATACACTCGTATGTTATGGTCGTTAAGGATTCGCTTTATTTCGTCGGATGTTTCTTTGCGGTAAGGAATCACCGCTGTACTAACCCAATTCTTAGCATCAGGTTTTGATTCATCCTTATCTTCACATTTTTTAAATATCTTTTTATGAAAGCTTTAGGATAATTATTTGATTCAAGAGTGGATTGAACCAATTTTAATTCCTTGCTAATATCTTCCTCCTCAGTAACTAGACGTTTGGTTCTGTTGATCAGATTCTTGGCCACAGTTACTTTGGTGGTAAATGGGTGAGCTGAGATTTTACAAATTTAATTTTATATTTGCTATTGTTTTATTGAATATTGATTTTCGTTTGTTACATTTATATATATTTTACGGGGTTATACACTTTTTCGTTCGTTTCACGGTCTTCGAAATATGATTTCGTTAACAATACATCTTTTCAAGTTTTCACTTATGCTTCTTAATACAACGTTGTTGTTCGTCTTTGACTGTGTGTGCAGCGTTAGTACATCGTAGGACGTGAAAACGTGAATGTGATTATAGTGTCATAATCGGAATCATAATAAATACACTATAACATCATGATAAATATATGACGACTAATCATTTACCAGTAACTTTCAGGCAAGTCCACCTTATTTTATGTACCATTTGACTGACGGTTGATGGTGACTAACAGTTGAATACAGGATGCACAATTCATCCAATCTGGAACTTGTCAGCAGAATTGCCCAAACATTTTATCAAACATTTAAAAGGAGTATTTCAAAAAATAAATATAAAGACATCAACAAAAAAACAAACACAAAAATAGTAAAAAAAAGTGCAAAAAAATACCAAGAAGTAGAAAGGAAAATAAACAGCATTTAATAGTACTGGAAGCTATGATATGATTATGCATGGTGACAGTTAAGCTATAGTCACATAAGAAGTTATGAAATAATATTTAAGAATGCTTATCACCAAGATGATCAGTTAATTTGATTGAAACAACTCTAAGCAATCGTAAAATAACATTTCAGGGTTATTGTTTTATTGTCAGGTCTAATGCAGTGTTTGTAGTGGTAGTGTGAGTAATCCTGCATAATACAAGATTTTAAGATGGTGATAATGGCGTTCACAGCCAATGATTGTCAGTTAATATTGCCGAACAAAAGAACAACAACAACCACAAAACTAATAATTACATGATGGTTAATGACCGGACAATTTTGTGATACTCATAGTGCTAATATAGTCGGAACCAGCAGATACACAAAAGGAGGAATAGAGTAAAGTACAAAAAGGAAGACAATGTTAATAATTTAGGTAGTTAAGTATGTTTAAGAAGGAGTTCACTATAGAATACAAAATAAAAGAGAAATAAATGAGCCTAAAATTATGTTATTAACAACAAAGCAAATCATAGGTTTCGCGCTTAACATTGTCTCTGTCGCGTAGAACACGGGCTGGCCAAGTATGGTATCGTTGAGTTCCTGTACTTGATTGTACGAGCATATATTATTTTATACTGATTTCTGTTTCTACTTGATGAGATACATGGCGAGAGTTGGGGGTAGGAGAGTATGGTTTTAGATCATTTTTCGCATGTATTCAGATGCCTTTCAACTAATGTAGTGACGAGCTGACTGAGTTTTACACCACTAGTCCTACTAACTACCTTCAACATCCTTCTCAGAATGGTGTAGTCCTTTTACAGTAGTCCAGAAAAGACTAGCGGGGAACAGTAAAGTAGAATAGAGTTGACAAATTGTGAAAGTAGAGGTTGGCTGTATTCCAGATTGTCCAAGTTTCTTAATGTAGTAGGTTAGACAGAACACTTTCTTAGAAATCGTTAGGATATGAGATGTCCAAGTAAGGTCGGAAGATAGAACTAGACCGAGGTATTTTGTAGTAGACTTAGTTTCAATTTTAGTCTCCTCAATGCAACAGTTTTCATGAGAACCTACTAGTGTTTGTAGATCTCGTTTATGCCTAAAGGAGAAGTCAATAGTGTGACATTTTGAGGGATTCAGCATGAGACCATTTACTTTAGACCACTGACTGATATCCTACAGGAAGCTATTTAATTTGAAACAGTCTGACTGAGACTTAACGGGAAGTGAAACAATAAGGTCATCTGCATATTTCACGAAGTTGACTTCGTCTGAAAGAGGTAAGTCATAGCCCTTCATGCATCATTTCAAGTGCTAAAAAGTTATTTACTGGGTGGTTATGAGAGCCGTAATAGCCTGTTAATCTTTAGACATCGTCGAAGAGTCTATAGCACAGCAGCCAACATATCAACAGAGACTGATCATTTCCGCTCAACACAATTCAATCTGCGGGAAATGAAAATTAACTTACAAAATATCCTTTCTTGACGTCCAACTAACAAGACGAGAACAGGATGGAACACTGAAAAGGTCTATCCACAGAAAGTCGACGTGGAATGGACAGCTTACTAACTTTCACAGTTGGGTACCCCTATACACCAAACGAAACCTGATCCGTTCACTCAGCTACAGAGTTCGCAGAATTTGCACCCCGGACACCATAGAAGATGAACTGGACATTGTCAAGAGAATCCTCGTCGAGAATTGTTATCCAGAAAGATTTATTGCAAAATCTATGAATCCTAGACCACAAAAGCCGCCCATGCATAGCGTCCCGAAAAAACTACTCTACATGAACCTTCAATTCAATGGAGATATATCTGCGGAAACACTAAAAATCGACTGTCGCGCTCACTTAAGAAGACCTTCTTCGCAGCTGAACTACGACTAACCTTCTCCACAAAACCTATGATTCATGTGACCGTGCAGGATAAGCTACCTCTGCTGGCCTCGTCAATGTGTATTTATCAATTCACATGCTCGTGTGGAGCCAGGTATGTCGGCCGTACCCAGCGCTCGCTTTCCAAACGTATCACCGAACACTTACCAACATGATTTTACAAAGGAGAAAATCGATGCCCTCGCAGTTCCATCTTAGAACATCTGATGGAATCCGGACACCAAGCTACACCGCAAACAAACTTCAAAGTCGTCTACAGAGTAAGAAGTAGTCTTCCTAAAGGTGTACGAATCAGACTTCTTCAAACTGCAGAAGCAATGGCGATTCACTTGCTAAGTCCTGAACTCTGCATACAGAAGAAGTTCGTTCAATCACTACACTTGCAATGGACGTAATCTATCTTATTAGCCGACAAGTAAATTCTACCTAATCTTTTCTTCTGTCTCTTCATTAGTATTATTTTGTCTTCTCAATTGTAATATTTTACATTTTCAACTTTCTTGTTCTCTACCCCAACCCGATTTAATTTCTACACCTCACTACCACTGTTACTGACTTGAACAACGCTCAATTTCTAGTCATTTATGTTACGTCATCCAACTTATTTGCTCAATTTCACTTCTACTTAGTCTCTACCTGTAATTACCTCTGTTGCTACCCTGATCTAAGTTGAAACATTTTAGTCAATTATATTACGTCATCTAACTTACTAACTCAATCTTACTTTAGTTGCTGTCTGATTAACTTTGTTTCTATATTACATCATTCTTGTATTACCTGATCAATTATCTAAACTTGACAAACCTTATGTACACACACACAAATAATTATATATAAATGCGATTGTACAGCTATGTGAATGAATTCGCCGAAAAGAGTCTCTTCGCTGAACGTCTTCTCTTTTTCATATGACTCAATGGGGATTTTCAAGCTACTCAAATATAATTTTAATGATTGACAAAAAATCTTTGAAGGATGAAGAATGTTGCAGGGGGTAGGCAAAATACGCTATTTGCAAACAAACACAACAAATTCGTCTTCCAAAATACGAAATCTATAACTCAAGATAAGAAATGTAGAGGAGAGTGACGACTGCTCATCTAGTAGCATGTTGAATGATGAAACCTGCAAACCAATAATTTTGGGGGAATTATTAACCGCTACGAATCCGAGTATAATTCTACTGAAGAAGTTGTAGTTTATACAACGAAACGTTCAGGAAAGCCTTGCTTCGATTTTCTAAAACCAATGCGATTATTTTCAAGAATTTTATAAAATATAGGAAGATTTTCATCTAGGTTCGAATGATCTTCAATTTTTGTAGAAATTTCCCTAATTTTAGCTGATATTCTATTTGCTATTATATTATTATTATTATTATTATTATTATTTAAGCATCTTTAATGAACTGTAATTCCATTGATCTTACTTTACAAATCGATATTATTTAAAAAACACTAATATTGTTATTGACTACTAATCTAGAATATTCTATGTATATAAACATATATATAATTGTAGGGCGAGAAGAGGAGATTATCGAAAAGGATATTCTTTGCTCAATTATTTTGTGTTTTATAGATGTCTGAATGAATATTTTCGCTATATTGAAAAAATATTATTATTATTCCCTTGGGTTCCGAGTGGAACATAGGGCTTCAACAACGCATCTCCATTTTCTTCTATTTTCTGCTGTCCATAATTTCTCATCTCCTTCAACCCACACGATCCCTTCCATGTCACCCTCGCAGCAACGACCTACTCGTCACTTCCCATTCGGATTCCACTCGAGTGATGGCCTGGCACGCTATATCATTTAACGGCGCCCTCTACGTGTACCACGTCCAACTCCATTTTCTCCTACATATGTAACGACAGAAGGCAAGAGTCAGGCAACAGATCATTTATTAAGGAAATCAACGCATATTTATATATTTGCATGTACATTACTATGGATATTTAAGTAAACAAACACAGTCTTCCGAATGGTGGTTTCTCACGTAAAGTTAGTTTTTCATCTATTTGTGACCGTTTCTTGAATGTCGAATCCTCTATATGTTAACTGCATCTGCCTACGCAAAGTCTGCTATGGTCAGTTTTGAATCAATCTTTGTTCACATTTTCTCACGACAAATCTTGGGAACGTAAATATTGACGTAAATTACTGTCTACCAATTTGGCTAGTAGACAGCTCTCACCACACATATTCGTTGAGCAATAGGCTATTGGTTGGTTTGTTCCCATAGTTTCTTGTTGCTTATCCTTTCTGGCCATTTAATTTTCAGTATGGAGCCAGCGAAGGTGGCAGCTGTTGGCAAAAGTCTGTCACTTCCTGGAAATCCTTTTCTTGACATCCTGGCCAAGTTTCCAACTCACATAAAAGAACTGACTGACTTCACAATTGTGTTGAAAATTCGAATCTTGTACATTATGCTGGCTGAGTTAGTGCAGAAGATTTCCAAACTTGCTTCAGGTTGATGAAGGCGTATCTTGCCTTTCCGATTCTGGCTGGCTGGCTGCCTTTGACATCTCCATCTGTCCCACCTGTGGTTGAACCTATACTTCCTAGATAAGTGAAGGACTGAGAAATAATGGTATAGACTATTGATATGTTGTATTGTTCCCAGTGAATCCAGACTCTACAAATAGTTATCATGAAGGGTAAATGGTTATCTTTGTATTATCTTTTTAGATTAGTATAAACACTTACAGAAAGAGGGAGAGTAAGAGAGAGAAAGAGATTCTGAACACTTGCATCTTTCTTCATATTAGTTTGAAGAGATGAACTCAAAGTTCATGAAATTGCTAGTTACTAGAAAGATGTTTCGCTTAACGTTCTACGTTAGGAAGTTAAGGCAGTCTGGTATAAAGCAGTCTTTGCTTTCTCAGTTTGTCAACACTTGTATTCTAACCATCCCTCTTTACTGCTCCCCATTAATCTTTCCTGGACTACTTAAAAAAGATTTGCTTTGCTGAGAAGGGCACTAAAATCTGTTAGTAGAGCAAGTGGGATTTCGTTAAACTAACTGGTTAACACCATTGTGGATAGACATATAATGTCATGTAAAAAACTAGCGAATTCTATATTGTCAGACCCTGAACACCCTCTCAATACGCAGCTCTCTCCTTGCATTTCATCTGGTAGAACTAGAAGCAACTATAGGAGGCTATATGCCAGGACTTTTTTTTTCTTCCTTCACGTTCCCCAGTGGAACATAGGGCTTCAAGCTTGTGGCTTGAAGTTTCTGTAGCAGTGTTCATTTTACAGGATGGGGTTGCTAGCCTCATGCCCAACCTTTCCTCTTCACCAGCAATATTACTGGCTTAGCGAGGTAAAGGAGTGCGTCGGCCGGGGATTGAACCCCGGATCATATGCATGGTCGGCGAGCGTCCTAACCGCTATGCCACCGACGCACACATATGCCAGGACTACCAAGTACAAAAACTCCGCAATACCTTATCTGGGACAGCTGTTATGTGGTGAGAAATTCGTTAGGTATGACACGATCACCTTACTGCGGCACTCTAACAAATAGTTCCCATTAGCTTTTGTTCTCCTTTCTTTCTTACTATTATATTGTTGCTCACATATTCTATTACAGACTAATTTTATATATCATATCCTGTGGTGCATTGTTTAAATATGTGAATGCAATGCTGTTCTTTTTTTATTTCTTTTCTTTTTCTTTTTGTTGTTGTTGCTTTTTATTTTTAAAATCTTATAAAAATGTATGAGGTAATTAGATGCAATATTGTAATGCACGCTGAAAATTCCATACCTGTACCACAAATACTGTTTGGAATAAAGCTATTATTATTATTAAATTCTATGAAATTCACGAAGAAAAAACATGATGAGATATCGCCTATAATACAGATTACTTCTATGACTATAATTTTCCCAGCAAATACAATTTGTTCATCAGTTGATTCAATAAGAAAGACACTTCACATTTTAAGTAGATATATACTTAAAATTCCTAATGTAAATCCTAACTAGGTAGGCATAAGCATTTTTTATATGGAAATATTTCAGATTATCATCATCATTATAGTTTGTAGAATTTCTCTTTGTAGAGAGTATGCAGACTTGAAGAACCACTAAGGTCTTTATATATTTATGTATATTCTTTTTTTTTGTAGTACACCTTTGTATAATCTGTCAGATGATGTAATGAGAAAAAGTACTTGGACAAGACAATATACACACATTTTCACAGCTTCGTTCCTATCAAGTACAAAAGAAATGCAGTGAAGACCCCCTCAGCCACAGAGTTAGAGCTATATGCTCAGAAGTAGTAGTAATTGAAGATGAATTAAGCATTGTATAAGTGCTCATGAAGCCTGTTGCATTGAGGGGACTAAAACTGAAACTAAGTCTAATGCAAAATACCTCAGTCTAGTTCTATCTTCCGACCTTACTTCGACATCTCATATCCTAACGACTTCTAAGAAAGTGTTCTGTCTAACCTACTACATTAAGAAACTTAGACAATCTGGAATCACCCAACCTCTACTTTCACAATTTGTCAACTCTCGTATCTTACCTATTCTACTTTACTGCTCCCCGTTAGTCTTTCCTGGTCTACTGAAAAAGGACTATACCATCCTGAGAAGGATGTTGAAGGTAGTTAGTAGGACTAGTGGCGTAAAACTCAGTCAGCTCGTCACTACATTAGTTGAAAGGCATCTGAATATATGCGAAAAATGGTCTAAAACCATACTCTCCGACCCCCAACACCCCCTCTATTCCCAACTCTCGCCTTGTATCTCATCAAGTAGAACCAGAAATCAGTATAAAATAATATATGCTCGTACAATCAAGTACAGGAACTCAACGATACCATATTTGGCCCGTGTTCTAAGTGACAGAGACAATGTTAAGCGCGAAACCTATGACTTGCTTTGTTGTTAATAACATAATTTTAGGCTCTTTTATTTCTCTCTTATTTTGTATTCTATAGTGAACTCCTTCTTAAATATACTTAGCTATCTAAATTATTATTATTGGCTTCCTTTTTGTACTTTATTCCTTCTTTTGTGTATCTACTGGTTCCGACTATATTAGCACTATGAGTATTACAAAATTTTCCTGTCATTAGCCATCATGTAATTATTAGTTTTTGTGGTTGATGTTGTTGTTTTTTTGTTCGGCAATATTAACTGACAATCATTGGTTGTGAACGACATTACCATCATCTCAAAATTTTGTATTATGCAGGATTACTCTCACTTCCACTACAAACACTGCATTAGACCTGACAATAGAAAACAAAACAACAACCCTGAAATGTTATTTTACGATTGTTTAGTGTTCTTTCAATCAAATTAGCTGATCATCTTGGCGATAAACATTCTTAAATATCATTTCATAACTTCTTGTATGACTACAGCTTTACTGTCACCATGCATAATCATATCATAGCTTCCACTACCCAATACTGAGATATTATTTGGTGTTGTTAATTTTCCTTTCTACTTCTTGGTATTTTTTCGCATTTTTAATTTTTGTGTTTTTGTTGTCTTTATATTTTTTTTTTTGAAATGCTCCTTTTAAATGTTTGATAAAATTAGATACAAATATTGTAGATATGTGCTGAAAATTCCACACTGTACCACTAGTACTGTTTCTGGAATAAAGCAAATTATTATTATTAATATCACTTTGATCGAAATTAGCTATCCCGAAAAATTTATTTATCAAAAAACACATGACAAAGAAAGCGGCGGAAAAGGACTACTCACTATCTGTAAACAAGAAGCCACTTTATATACGACTGCAATTCAAGGGCGATATACCAAGTGAGACAATTAGGAGGAAATTAAGAAAATCAGTTCAAAGAACTTTTAATGCTGGTGAACTACACGTATTATTCTCTACACGACCGATGGTGCTACCTCGACTGAAAGATGAAGTACCTAGACTAGCTAGCCACTTCAAATTGTATCTACTAATTCAACTGCGCTTATGGAGCGAGTTATATTGGCCGTTGCTCTAGGAACTTGATTTTTCGTGCTCGAGGACATCTCCTACTATGGCTAAGTAAAGGTGTAGTGAAAACCATTAACAGTTCGATATTGGACCATCTGGTGCAAACCGGCCACAAAACCAGCCAGCATTGAAGAATCCTTCTCTATCATCTACCGGGTGCCTAATAAATTGCCAAAATCATCGAAGCACCGCATGCTCCAAACAGCAGAGGCTATTGCAATTCACCTCAAACAACCAGTGCTCTGTGTTCAAAAGAAGCAAGTCTAGCTCCTACTACTGCCCTGGCAGGCCTTCAGTAGAGACTATAAATTCATGAATTTGTAATATTATCTTTCCTAATTTTTCTGACATTCAGCTTATTTTATGTTGATGCTATTGAACCGTAATCTATCAATATTATTGATTCGATGTTATTTAGACATTAATGTTGTTCATAACACTAATTCATTCATTCACTATAATTGTGGTGAGAGATGGCTGCTAGCCAAATTGGTAGACAGTAATTGACGTCAATGTTTATGTCTCAAATATTAGTCATGTGAAAACAAGGTCAAAGATGGACAGCAGACTTTGCGTAGGCGGATAGCAGATAGATGATCTGACATTCAAAAAACAGTAACAAAGAGATGAAAGATTAACTTTTAGTGAGAAACAACCAATCAGAAAACTATGTTTGTCAGCTAACAATTCTCTATAATAATGTACACGAAAATCTATAAATATGTGTTGATTTCATTAATAAACATTCTGTTACCTGGCCCTTGTCTTCTGTCGTTACATAATGTATATATAACTGTAGAGCCTGATGATGAAGGAGTTATCGAAAAGAGTACTCTTTGTTCCATGTCCATTCTTTTGAAAATTTGAAGCATAGAAAATTGTTTAAGATTACCAAAAGTTCTCATGTTTTGTCACCATGACACCATTAGTGTGTATACACAGTGGAGTTTTCTTTTGGTTGGAGGATTCTATCATGAGCTGACATCGGTTGGTTAGAGAACCAGTGGAAAACCAGCTGGGAGTGGTGGACAGCTGTTTCGTCGGCCTAGTTTGGGACTGACCCTTCATCAGTACGCACCCACCGCTAGGATTCGAACCCAGTACCTTCCGGTTATAAGGCTAACGAGCTCGTAGACCATTAAGCCACTGGGACCTGATCCAATAGCCAGACCATGAATTCTAACTTCTGACAATTCACGACATAGCCTGACCACTTCGCAATATCTTCTTCGATGGTTCCCGAACTAGGACGAAACAGATATCCAGTACTCCTAGCAGGTTTTCCAATGGTTCTCTAACTGATGTCAGCCCACGATGGAATCCTCCAACCAATCAAACAAATAAATCCCTACAAAACCAATACTTGAGTTTTCTTTTATCACATTGATTCGGATGGGTAGTCATTAGAAGCAGCGAACACAGGATTTCAAGTGAACATAGACAGGACAGAGGTGATGAAGATACCCACCAACCAACAACAACTACAACAAGAAGCACCAATTACTACGATCAACGGAAAGCAATTTGTAAAAGGTCACCTCTTTGGAGATTATTATTTTAACTACAGGCGGCACGGATGTGGATCTCAAAGCCAGTCGGGACAGGAAAAGCGGGACATACATTCATTACTCTAAGGTGGTCAATGTGGATACAATCAGCCTGAAAAGCGACATTCGAATTTCCAATACTAGTGTTAAATCAGTGCTTCTATATGGTACAGAGACTTGGTAAGTCATGAAAAATGTTTCCAACCAGCTACAGACTTCTAGCAACAACCGTCTTGTCTGACTTAATACTGAAGATCGAAACGAAAGGATTAGAAACACGGAACACTGGCAACAAAGCTGCCAAATTTACCGAATGAAATAGAGTTGGGTTGGACACATTGTGGATACTATAGAATGATATCGCGTGTCAAGCTATCACTCGAGTGGAACACAAATGGGAAACAACAATTTGGGCGTCCGAGGGTGACATGCTGGAGACTATGTGAGGTGAGAATTTATCAACAATTGTGGAGCCGGCTAAAGAGGACTGCAGAGAACAGAATGAAGGGGAGGGATGTGCTGTTGAAGCCCCATGTTCCACTCGGAATCCAAAGGAATAATAATAATACACTGAGTCAATTATCTGGGATCTATCAGAATCCAACCTTAACACAATTCAGAGCCAACTATAGTATGATAAATATAAACAGATATATTGGTTTAAGGAATTCGTTAATTGGTTTTAAAATTATACTAAATACGTTTGATTATTCATTATATAGCGAAAATATTCATTCAGACATCTATAAAACACAAAATAATCGAGCAAAGAATATTCTTTTCGATAAATTCCTCTTCCAGGCTCTACAATTATATATATATATGTTTATATACACAGAATATTTTAAATTAGTAGTTAATATCAATATTAGTGTTTTTTTTAAAATAATATCGATTTGTAAAGTATGATCAATGCTATGGCAGTTCATTAAAGAGGCTTAAATAATAATAATAATAATATATAAAAGATATAATAGCGAATAGAATACCAACTGGAATAAGGGAAATTTCACAAAAATTCCGGATTATTCAAACCTAGATAGCCAAGGTAATGATAACGACTGAACTAACTTCTTTTGGGTGCATAAATTAGGCTTGTTAATATGGATCCCCACAGCCTCAGCAATATTTAGTAGTCAAACTCTTAAAGCAAAATTGATATTCGTAGGTATGCGATTAACGACCCTGGAAGCATGATTAACGTCAATCTTGTGTTCTGTCTCCACAAGATGAGACAGAATAGCACTGCGAATAGATTTTGTTTGTCCGTTGCTTAACCACCATGCAGGGTGATGTTTGGCAATCCAACGAGAAACACACCTAATTGTACAGCCTATATAACTGGCTCCGCAGGAGCAGTAAAATTGGTATATACACATGGAAGAGGCGAAATTAGGCAGTTTGTCTTTTATTCCCGAACGCAGAAGAGGAGTGGTTTTAAAGATACAGCGTAATTGAGCAGCAGGGAATGCTCTTTTTACTGCATTTCTAAGGCGATGTGTTAGTATCTCACTGGTGTTGTCTCCTAGGAACTGCATCTGTAAGAACAAGGCGTTTTTTGGAACTGTTGGTAACTTGGCTGTTTTGGTTTCAGATTCATATTCTTATCAATAAACTTTTCGGGATAACCATTCTCACTTAGCAACCGTTTGATATTGTGAAGCTCCTCGTCAAGACATTCATCCGAGCAAATCTCTCTTGCTCTGTGGACCAAGCACTTTATCAGATTGCGTTTGTATTTCAAAGGCGCAAAGCTGAGAAAATGTGAGTACTGGCCCGTTGATGTAGGTTTTCTATAAACACTTCTCCTTATTGTGCCATCCTGTTTTCTGGTCATAAGGACGTCTAAAAATGAAATACTAGAATCTTTTTCTTTCTCAATATTAAAATTTATTGCAGGATGTACCTCATTAAATTCATCCAGGATGTTCTTTGCTTCTTTTTCGTTCTTCATAATCAAAAAAGTATCATCCGTGTACCGACAATAAAATTCGAGTTCATTAATAACATCCTTCAAAGACCCATTTTCTAGTTTCGCAAGGAAAATATCGGCTAGAATGGATCCTAGTGGCGACTCCATTGCCACACCGTCGATTTGTCTATACAGTTCCTTATTAAATAAAAAAGTGGACATTCATTGTACATTTCAAGAGAAGCTCCTCCATAAAAGATATAGGAATGCCAACCACAATGTTTCGTCTTTTCAGTTCTTCACATATAAAGTCCACTGTTTCCATGAGAGGTACATTGGTGAATAAAGAAGATACGTCAAATGATATCATGAATTTATTGTCAACATTTAAATCTCTTATCTTTTCAACGAATCCAAAAGTATCCTTTACACTATCTATGTTTCATCAACTCAGTATGAAGTGGCTGTAAGAGTTCAGCTAACCATTTGGCTACCGGATGGTATGGTGAATTTAGCATATCTGATACTGGTTGTAGCGGTACACCATTTTTGTGCACTTTAGGCGAGCCATATAGTCTTGGTGTGAACGTTCCGGTACACATCACTTAAACCCACCAGATGTTATTGTCACTTAGTGTCAAAGTGCATGATAAACAGTGATGTATGAAAGATAATAAATGAGTAGTCTTACGTAATCGGAAAAGTTTACAACTGATTAAGTGATGAATAGTCATTAGGAAAGAATTGAGAGGAAGCGAGAGAACAAATAGCTAAATTTTCAAGTATTGCTTCGTAGGGATTTGATTAATTCGCTACAGGATTTCATCATTAGCTGACATTGGTTAGATGACCATTGGAGAACCTAGGAGTACTGGAAAGCTGTTTCGTCAGTCTAGTTTGGGACTCTTCAGCAGTACGTACCCAACGCCAGAGTTCGAACCCAGCACCTTCTGGTTACAAGGCTAGTGAGCTCGTAGACTATAAAGACATTGGGACCCAATCCAATGGCACGCCCATGAATTCTAACTCTGCCAATTCACGACATGGAGCGACCAGTAGCCAACGTCTTCGGTGAGTATTTGTCCTCACCTCCGACTTGCTGCACCTTACCCCTACTGGTCACGACTTCCCACTAGAACCCAGGTAACTACCTATCTGAATAGAGCCAGTCGCTAGTGAGCATTTCATTGATTTTCAAGTATTTGTAACCAAATAACTGAGTGCAGGTCACAGGTTAAATTTGAGTATGTAACGCAAAAAATCAAATTGACATTGAGGTGATATGGTAGTTGAAGAGGTTAGATAAAACGTTTCTGAACATAAAATTCATGCGTTTCCTTATGGATTGCTAGAGCTTCTCCGTCTGTCTGTATGAAATTACTTGTGAATTATCAAAATCTAACTGACAAAACTATGTCGCATCACAAAGTTTCAATTTTAGGATAAATCGCACACAGTAAAAAGAACCGTTGTAAGATTAATTCAAACCCCATCCTTGAATCAAGTCAACCTGTCCCGGATCAGCCTAGCGTTGTTGCGACCCAATTATCCATGCCTAACGTGTCTATCGCACCTTGTTTAGTGAATTGTGTGTTTTTACATAGATCTGTTTAGTCAGACAGTTGAACTCATGACCCAATCAGAGTATTTTTGTGAACTGTTATTTTGTTGACCCATGTATTACTTTGTACTATTCTTCCATATTAGTTTGTTTATTAGGTATATCACACAGTGAAACAGTATTATTTACTGGATGACGTTTCGAACAAAATTTATTGTTCATAATCATATCAATTGTGATCACACGACTTTGACACTTGAGTTTTATAGTTTTCTTTGTTCTCTCCTATTTGTCGTATGGGTAGTAAAATTTTCCAGATATCTGCAACAGAATGCATATCCGAAATCCGTAGATGTCGAGTCACCTGATAACTCCAGTAGGTCGAATAAAGCAGCTCAATCTTCAGAAAGAAGGCAAAGCAATAAGTCCGACAGGGTGCTTCTACTAAACTCTAATCCTAAACACCATAATTTTGAAAATACGTCTAATCATAAAATTCTAGATACTAACAGTTTGAACAGACATGAAGGCGTGATGTTAGCTGATGCATAGGAAATCCTTATTAATAAATAAAAATGGATATGTATCACTGATTATTAATACTTGGTCAAAATTCTCGACTGTCCATATCTTCTTATGGAGACGTTAAACAATGTTTTACAACTGTTCACCCACACACACATACTTTACTTCGGCTATCTCCTACGGGAGGATGAGCCGGCTTCATGAACATCTCGAATCACCGTTGCCCAGGCGCGGCGATCATGGTGAGAGTCGTTTGTAAGAGAGTTCATGAAGTTTCATGAGGATTTGGTACGAGTGATGTCCCCAGAATCGCTCGGCCTTTTGTTTGAGAGTGCAGCTCTAGCCTCTACACAACCAAGTGTGACCTACAAGGCGGTAGGAGTGGAGAGGGAGTCCACTATCCATTGGCAGCCGGTGACCGGAGTTCGGTTCATACGCCTTTTTGAATGGGGCCAGACATCCAGGACATCCAACAAGCCCTTTGTCCATTCGTCTGCCGGTGAGCTCCAGTGAGCTTCATACGCCAGTCGTTGGAGGTTTGGAATCAGGGTTTAGCCATCTCCCCTAGACTGTCATCCAATGGACAGTCAACCCGGTGAAGAGCGTCGGGCATCCGCTTTCGCCCTCTCACTTTAGTGAAAAACACCTCCGCCACGTGAAGGCAGGGAGTAGGACTTCCTCAGGAGAGGCTACGTAAGACACCCGGTCCTATAGGAGCATTTCAAGAGGTGTGCGGAGGGGTGGCCAACCCGCAGCGCAAGGCACCCACCCCCGACCATCCTGAGGCTTTGGAGACACATACACACTCTGTTTAAAGTGTTTAACAAAGGTAGACCAATATTTGTAATTCCGAGGTCAAATTTTAATCACAGCTCATAAAATTTTGTTTATTATACTTGTTGGTACTTTTTGAATGACTCATGATTGGACAAATTTTTAAAAACAAGTGATGTTCCTTTTTCTATATAAAAATTTGTTATGTTAATTTCGATTAATTTCCCTGAAGAAGTTCGGACCAGATTGCCGAACGAAACGTTGGAATTACTCATTTCAATCTTGCAGACACTTTACAAATATAAATTATTACAAATGTCTACTTCTCACTCGGCGCCCAAATATTTTAGAACTATTCTGTCAAATCTTGACGACAGTTCATTTGAATTAATATGGAATTAATTACTACCACAGTGCCCAAGTTTTACACATATATTTGTACTATTCTGCCGAGTTTATCTTATTTATTGATCTTCATCTGTATCAGCCTACCTGGTTAAGTAGCCAATTAAATTCTATCTTTGTGCTTATGCTCTGCCTATCTCTTACTTGGCTTCATTCTTCTACTGACTGCTTACCTAGTTCGCAGTTTTGGCCTTAACGTTATTCCGCTCTGATAGCGGAAGCTTGCTTTCTGTTAAGCGTTGTGCTTTGTACTCTTGAAACCGTTAAGGTTTGTTATATATATAATTATCGATTTGTTTATTAATAGTACCGTAGAAACAGTGACTGGCTTCTTGTTTGTTCTGGACCGGGATAGCCTTTATCTACGCGTGACTTAATTTCAAGCGATATTGCGCTTACAACCGTATTATTTACTGCATAATATTTCGAATACAATCTGTTGTTCATAATCATATCAAGTGCAGCTAAACAACTTCAAAACTCGATTTTTAAAATAATAATAAGGACAACATGAATGAGATACATAATCAGGAAGATGACAATACCAACAATAGAGAATTCGAAATATCAGTAGTGCTGCAGTATAAAAAGTGAACCCCTGAAACCTTATGTAGGCTTGTTAACAAATCAGGTATAAAAAGTGACATTCGAACCCCACAAGATCATTAAGAAATAAATAGTGTCAATTAGACGATCGACCCTATGGAGTCCACTAAACAAAATAATTTAGTGTATTTAATACCCGGCAATAATTGTCAGGTCAAATACACATAGGTCGAAGTAGTAGAAGCCGGGGTCAATTAGAAAATCTAAGCATAAAAACTTGTTGAAATCTACGTTAGTTGTTTCGAATAAGAAATAACTCACCTATACACAACAAGCAGTTACACACACATTAGGGTGGGACAAGATGACAGTCTTAAAAGCTCATGTAACGAAGAAAAGTAGAAGATATTGGTCACTGTACCTTTATTTATTGAATCGATTGAGAATATGTGCAATAGGAATGATTCAATACCTTTTCTGGATATTTGTAAAATTCTATTACTCATCCGACAAATAGAAAGGTAGATGGAGAACCATAAAAATCAAGTTTCCAAGTTGTATAGTTTTAGCTGATGATATGATTAGGAACTATAAATTGTGTTCGTAATGTCATCTAGTAAATAATACCGTTTCATTGTGTGTTATATCTACTGAACAAATTAATACGGAATAGTTGTATCTATCAGTTCAACAGCGCTTGTGGTGGAGCGAGTTATATTGGCTGTTACTCTAGGAACTTGATTTTTTGTGCTCACTCGGGAACATCTACCAGTGTGGCTAAGTAAAAAAGTAGTAAAAACCATCAACAGTCCAAACCGGCCACAAATCCATCCAGTATTGAAGAATCCCTCTCTGTCATCTACCAAGTATCAAATTAATTGCCGAATACGTTCAGGTACTTCATACTCCAAACAGCAGAGGTTGTTGCGATTCGTCTCAAACAACCTGTACTTTGTGTGTGCAAAGGAAGCAAGTCCAGCCAGGCACTACCACTGCCCTGGCAGGCCTTCAGTAACTAATGTCAGCTCATGATGAAAATTCTGTAACCAATCAAATCCCTACAAACCAACACTTGAATATCAATGAGATGCTCACTAGCGACTTGCCCTATTCAGGTAGGTAGTTACCTGGGGTTCTAGTGAGAAGTCGTGACCAGTAGGGTGCAGCAGGTCGGGTGTGAGGACAAATACTCACCGAAGACATTGGCTAGGGCTCGCGCTATGTCGTGAATTGGCAGAAGTTAGAATTTAGGGGCCATTGGATCAGGTCCCAGTGGCTTAATGGTATACGAGCTCGCCTTGTAACCAGAAGGTCCTGGGTTCGAATCCCGGTGGATGCGTACCGCTGAAGAGTCTCAAACTAGGCTGACGAAACAGCTGTCCAGTACTCCCAGATTTTCCAATGGTTCTCTAACTAATGTCAGCTCATGATGAAAGTCCTGTAACCAATCAAATCCCTACAAACCAACACTTGAACTTCAGTAAAGTCTTTAAATTCATAATAATAATAATAATTTTGCTTTATTCCAGAAACAGTATTAATGATACAGCAAGGAATTTTCAGCATTCAGTACAGCATTGCATCTAATTTACTCAAAAACGACAACAACAAACAAAAAAAAATAGATAAACGGAATAATTAATACGTAATAATGATAACAAAACGTTTTTATAGGAGCTATGTAGCAATTACAGTATAGGATAAGGAGAAAAATATAAAATTATAGTAATAATAGTAATAACAACTAAAATAAAAATAGCAAAGTTATAATTAAACGATAGGAAGGGTGACACCATAGAATTACAGAAAGATGAACAATGAAAGGGTCGATTCACTGTGCTAATTACATAGTAACTTATATGTTTCACGTCTAACAGTGTCTTCATCACATAAAATACGGGCTAAGTACGGTATTGTAGAATTTTTGTACTTAGTGGTACGAGCATATAATTTCTCATATTGACTTCTCGTTCTACCTGATGAGATACAAGGGGATAATTGTGAATAAAGGGGGTGCAGAGGGTCTGACAGTACGGCCTTTGCCCAATTTGTACAGGAATTTACGTGTCTCTCGACTATGGTATTGGCGAGATCACGTAGTGGCAAACCACAAGCATGAATTTGTATTATCTTTCCTAATTTTTCTGATATTCAGTGTATCGTTATGTCGATGCTATCAAACTGCAATCCATTGATATCATTATTATTGATTCGATGCTATTTAAACAACATTATTGTTGTTCATAACACTGATTCATTCATTCACTTTAAGATCGATTCAGTTCCCATCCTTAACGTATAGAGTTAAAGTTTCCCGGATCAGCCCTTGACGGA
>OX235272.1:27008352-27067339 GCA_944472155.2 Trichobilharzia szidati | reverse complement strand
TACTGAAATGCTTGACCACTAGATAGATGGCCAGCGATTCTATCCCAAAATTGCTGTAACTAGTCTGAGCTAGTTCTAACATTTTAGAAAACAATGCAATTAGAGTCACTTCGTCATTTATCTGCTGTCGTAGTACTGCTCCCTTGTGATACTTACGAAACATCTGTGCACAGGATAAGAGATACTTTGGGGTTGATGCGGGAAAGCATGGTGACTTTAGACAAAACGTCTTTGGCGTTACAGAAAGGGTTGTGTGCTTGTGCTGACCATTGGAACATTTTGGGATCAATTTGAAGGATATCAATTAAAAATTGTACGATGAAGGCACATGAAGGAATAAAGCGTCAATAGAAACTAAACATTCTGAAAAAATGCCGAACTTTCTTCAACGAGTCTGGTTCGGGGAAGTTTCTAATAGTCTCTTTCCTCTCCTCCATAGTCTGGATACTGCCTGTAGTTATGTAGCGCCCCAGAAATTGCATAGAAGAGGCAGGTAAAATGCACTTCCTGGGATTTATAGCAACACCACACTGTTCGAAAGGCTGAAACAAGGTGCTGAGGTGATCTATGTGTTCTTCTACCGACGTGCTGGCAATTAAGAAGTCATCTATTTAAACAAACACAAAATTCAGGCCCCGTGTGAATTGGTCCATGAAGCGTTGGAAGAACTGTGTAGCAGTTTTCAGAACGAACAGCATTTGTAGAAATTCAAACCAGCCAAAAGGTGTTATAATGGCTGTCTTCTCAGTGTGGTCTGGAGTGACTGGTATCTGATGATAAGCTCTGACTAAATCCACTTTGGAGAAAATAATTTTACCATGCAATGTCAGACAGAAGTCACACAAGTGGGGTATGGGATGACGGTCTGGAACAGTAGAATTGTTCACGTATCGATGATCACCACATGGTCGCTAGTCATGCTTGGCCTTTGGCACTATATGTAAGGGTAAGGACTATCGGAGGGTTGAATGATGTCCAGTTGCATCATATGTTCCAATTCTGCTTTAGCTGCTGCTAACGTATCAGATAGTAGTTGACGACAACGTGCTCGGAAGGATTCATCGGTTGTGATAATTTTATGTCTGACAGAATCAGGAAAGTCCTCGATATTGTAAAACGGCTTAAGAATTTTGAAAAAACGATTCAATAGATCAGAAAATGTACAATTATCAGGGACGGAGTAGTTTGAGATGATTCCAAGCATCCAAACTACTTGGAGGAGAATTCCAGTATGTGTATATTGATATCGTTTGTCCGTTGCCACCGTCCAAATGCTAAATGTATATTTTTACGGCTATTGATAGATCTACTCGGTGGGCTACCGCCTGTCCACTCAACGACATATCAGCCGAAAATATCGCCTCAGTTTTCTAGATCACTGGGTATCGAATTACGGTGTACCAAATACGGTGACATCCGACAGAGGCGCTCAGTTCCAATCGACACTATTTGGAGAGTTGGCCTGACTTCTTGGAGTGCAACACATCTCCACCCAGCAGTGAATCGTCTTGTGGAAGGATTTCACAGGCAACTATTCCCGAGAGAGACTGCAGGATGCTCTGGGTAGGAAACCGCCGCCTGGACACGCTGGATTCAAGAAAAGCAAGTTGTCCACTGACCGAATTGCAAAAATAAGCATTATCGCCACACAGAACTTTGAAGAGTAGTTAACTCCCTGACTCGACTTTGAAAAGGCCTTCGACAGCGTCAACTATAAAGTAATTTGAAGACCACTTCAACACTATAGAATACAGTGTCACAAACATTTACAAACTTCATTAAGCAACTTTGGTTGGTCACTAGGTAGTAGCCAATGTCATGAGTCTAGCCCTTGTGTTGGTGCATACCAAATTCCACCAGACCAGTTCTGCCGAGTGCCCCTAGTCATCCAACATTAATTCGGTGTGCACCGCAATGGCGAGTCACCTAGCATGGTGACAATAATGAAAGCTTGAATGACGGAATTCAGTCTGCACGAACCCGACCCTAGACGGATGACATCGGTTACTACCTAACGACCAATCAAACGACCTACTACAGTCCTACAGGAGGTCAATCGCGAAAACTGTAGCTCTATTGCATCCCACTATGTGCACGTGTATGTGCTTAGTCCTTTCATTGACCTAATCATCTTGTCTAACTATGTTCTGATAGCTTATGTTCGTTTATTCAAAGGTAATACTCCGGGAAATTTATTTTGCAGCCAGATCTACAGGATTTCTTTACAACTACTAACCATTACTGTCTCAGAATGTCTGTCCACACTACTCACTTTTCAGCATACATGGTAGTTCTAATCATTTGAAGTTTACTGAAAAGGTTTTATACTTGCTATTGATATGTATGACAATTCAACATGAATCAATAACACAAAGAATGCTAATTGATCACTATTATTATTGATATTAGCATAATGTTTTTAGATGTACATAACTAGGTTAAAAGTTCACTCAATAGACTGCTCTTAGCAGCACAAGACAAAACTGAAATTGTAACGGGGATCACCCAAATTAAAAATTATTGGATATTCTGCTTAGAAAATAGATAAATAAATCCAAATCATGATATTATACCACTATTTTATCACAATTAATCCAATGTAGAATACAAGCCAAACGCTGTAAAAACATAATCTGCAGTATCAAAACAAACTTCACATACACAAACGAAAAGGAAAATATTGTTTAATTTGTGTTAGTTCCTAGGGAGAAAAAATCCCCTCTATCTCACGCATTACTCGAAGAACAGTCTCTTCATGAAATGGTTTGCCAACTACTTGGATAGAAAGTGGCATATTCTCTCCTCCATCTAAAAGTTTGTGCACTTTAGACATGTAGGTATCACCAGCAGTGAGAAGGGATTCAGATTTCACTAGTGCATCTCGAACATCCTGCCTACTGACAAAACCCGCCGGAACTGCTCCAGCAGGATAATCCAAAATATTATACAAAAATGTATACACAATTGATGGTGAAATGTACAAAGGTGAAGCATCGTCGGGAGGGGCAGGGTATGAAGACACTGGGCATATCAGTGCATCCAGTGGGCCTGCTTCACTCCAAGCTTTACCGAATTCATGTCGATAACTATTGATTCCATTGATTAGGTTAAGCGCTGCCTGACCATCTTTCAGTTTTCGAAGGGCACTTGATATACCAACTGGTCTTCCAACAAACAATCGGGATAGGAATCCCATGATAGGTTTTAGAAAGTCTGGAAATCCGAGGATAAGATTTAGAAATTCAAGCTGTGGACTCAGTGGTTCGCCTTTTAATTGCTTTCGTAGTTCACAACCGCCATCTGAAAACAAAGCACGCAGACCAAGAACGTAAGCCTCATAAGGATGAGGGACGGTGAACTTTACAACTTTATGTCCAAAACTCTCTAACGCTTTAACTGCCTTCTCCACAACTTGTCTATTCACATCCACTACCTGAATGAGATTCGGATCATCAAGGTTACAATAATAACCAATTACTAACTGGTGCTTCCCCTTCCCTTCATATAAGTCCTCATTGAAACGCATCGGTATAACATAAGGGTCCAGATCAAACATCGTAGGACACAACAATGCGCGCATTACACGAGCCAAGTCTTCCACCTTCCTACCCATGGGTCCTGGACAAGCGCTTATGTAAAGCACCGAATGTTTCGTGATTGTTGGTATGCCCAATACACTCAGTCTTCCAAACGTTGGTTTTAAACCAGCTAAACCGCAAAATGCGCACGGGATACGGATGCTACCAGCAATATCACTACCAATACCAACTGGAGAACCATTCAACGCCAATAGTACAGCTTCCCCCGTTGAACTCCCACCAGGCATTCTCGACGAATTCATTGGATGTTTTGCCTCACGATAAACACAGTTAAAGCTATCCAATGTGCGACATAACTGACTGGTCACAGTAGTTACGAAGGGGATTGAACCAACACTCTTGAGTACTTTCACGAGAACACAATCATCGCTCATAGGTTTGCTACAGCGTTTAATAACACCCAAAGTACTATCATAACCGCCCAATGTAAAACTCTCTTTTATGCTAATTGGTATCCCGTACAGCTGTGATTCTTTATCGATTTCCGATGACGATATCATGTTAACAGCATTCTCTTCTGCCTCCAAAATGAATTCACAAATACCTGAATTTCCGTTATCGTACAACTCCAACGCTTTGAGCTGAAAGGCATGTAGTACATCAGCGGGTTCTAAACTCCCTGACTTGATCTGCTCAGATAAATATGACAAGCTTTCGTTACAAATGGTGCGTGAGACTGATGTTGGCAAATTCGACAGACTTTGTCTAACATTTTCGACATTTTGTTCGACTTGTCTTCGCTTAACTGTTAGCCGTTTCTGATTGTGGTATGTTTGGAGTTTGACAAGTAACTTCCAAGATATCAAGCCCAAACTTATGGCCAGAATTATATTCCTGATTGGATGCTTTGTGAGTAAAACTCTTAAATCGTTTGACAACTTTGTAGCAGGTCTTCTGACAAAATCCATAATCTGTAAGAAAATGAAGAATTATGAGAGTTTAAATAAAATGTTTGTGGAGAGTCTCGTTATTTTGAAAGATTTATATTCCGCTATGTGTTTATGGTTAGAGAAACGATTGTGTCCGTGAGATATGAACAAATGTTTCTCTTCTAGAAGTATATTGGTGAGGGCTGAAATTTAACCTGAGGAATTTGAAAAGAATTTTAAATAAGTGAGTTGGAAGTTCAGTGAGTGTGCTGACTCTGCAATCAACGAATACTTTCAATCAATTGAACAAGTGATGAATGAATCATTTTTCACAGAGTTGGCTACCATAGGGCCTAGCCAGTCTCTATTGATAAGTGATAACCCACACACAGTAAATTTTGTTTATTATATATTTATATTTATTGAGAAATATTAATATTCATCCCATTCAGTTGGCATTATTTCGTAAAAGTTATGTTGGCAGGATAATGGAAATGACTAACACGACGATAGAACGAATTAAAACTATTGTTTCGGTGGCATCTGTCATTCGTATGATTAATGTGAGATAAGTAGACTTGGACAACTGAGGTGTTTTGAGATAAGTGTTGAAGTTATTTCTTATAAGCCACTTTTAGATTTCAAAGGAGAGATGCGGTAAACACCATAATCAATTGGGCATAATTTCCTCTACCTATTTCGGAAATAATAACAACTACTTAGGAATAATAGACGAAAGTCAAGACCAACGATGAGTGCTGACTTTAGCGCTTCACTTACCACCACTTTACTTTTCGCTCTATTATGACAGAGATAAAAAGCTTAGCAGCTCGACAAGGTTAAAGAATAACAGGCATGGTGACCTTACACTTGAACAACCTATAAGAGGTGTGTGTGATCTGTAGCTACAGAGACAGCAAATAGCCTCCTCCTTAGAGCATAGTATTTTCAGGGCTGTGAGGAAACGGCAAAGTTAAACTATAACAGCCGAAACCATAGAGGCCTTTTACAAACAATCAGAATTCAGACGCAATAAAGTCGTATAATTGTTGAGGATTGCACTAAAAAACCTTGCAAACATGATACTGTACTACATTCTTGTCGCTTATATGTTGTAGGAATATCTCCTAATTACTACACAGATGATCCGTCGGTAAATTATACCATGCGCAATAGATGCATTCATCCAGGTGACTGCAGGTAATTGTACTTTGAGATCTATTGATATTGCTGACACTGTTCTTAAACCCACTCCTAACTCTAACCATAATCCTAACTTTAACCCTACACGCTAACCCTTAATGTAAAAAGTCATAAACGTGCCTGACAGTATAGATTCACAAAGATGGTATATAGTGAATAAGTGGAATACTGAGATAAAGGAAGGGATGATTTGAATTGGAATGGCCTTTCATAGCATTTCCTGTATCTGACTGGTTCTTGGAGGTCAACTTGTGAAAGACCTTGGCTTTGGCTATGATACTTTAACTTCGCCAATCCCAAGCTTACAATAATCCTAAACCAGTTGTAACCTACGAGTCAATAAGGCCTTTTTACGGTAAATGAATATTTTATCTATCTGGAATTAACCCATGATGCAGAGAAATGAAGCCGATCGTTCTTAAAAAGAGCACTGGGAGGTTAATTAACAAGACAAAATCTTGACAATAGGATTTGCAGCTGTAATAATGCCTTGATTGTTAGAAGAAAGCACGGCATGCTTAACTAGTGCTGATAGTACTGGAAAATACCACTCCAAGGCCAGTGGACAAGCACTGCAAACCATTTAGAGCCTGTGTATGCTGGGGCTGGATGGTCATTATTTGAATTCTGTCAACTTCAGGAATTTGTTAAGTTGGATTGCTTCTATTGTCACCTTTGTAGATACGTATGCGAATTGCCAAAAGTCTTTAGAGCTTGTGAGAAGCTGTGGTCAAAGCACTAAAAAGGTAGACACGAACGACGACACCTTGCCAATGCCTAGTAAGAGACCGAAAAGGTAGATGCCGTTTTCCATCTTGCACATTCATCCAGGTGACTGTAGGTAATTGTACTTTGAGATCTGTTGTAAACTCCCTGACTTAATCTGCTCAGATAAATATGACAAGCTTTCGTTACAAATGGTGTGTGAGACTGATGTTGGCAAATTCGACAGACTTTGTCTAACTTTTTCGACATTTTGTTCGACTTGTCTTCGCTTAACTGTTAGCCGTTTCTGATTGTGGTATGTTTGGAGTTTGACAAGTAACTTCCAAGATATCAAGCCCAAACTTATCTCCAGAATTACATTCCTGATTGGATGCTTTGTGAGTAAAGCTCCTGACTCTTTCTGCAACTTTGTAGCAGGTTTTCTGATGGGATCCTTTAGCCGGAAATATCTTTTTTTCTCTCTTGTTTTGATTGAATGTATTCGTTTATGCAGATACGTATTTGTGGTATTGCATTAACAGTCTATAATTTGGTGAAATATTAAACGCTTGATCTATTTGTATTTTATATTCTCAAATTTCCAGGCTACAGTTCTGCTTATAATTGGCCAGGTCATTTTTATTATATGAGAAGATGAAATTATGCAAGTGTTTTTATGATCTGTGTATTCAACCATTTTGGGTGTATAAGTAAAATGTTCACTGTTGTAGAGACATAGCGGAGAGATAGCTATTTTCTCATGATGAGAAGCTTTTGTCGTCTAAGCTTCTTTTCAAATAAATTATGAAACCAGAATTAACAAATGCATTTAAATGTCACTGTGATAATGATAATAAACATAACATCACAAATAAAGATTGTGTTAGCAATTGTCAGGTGTTACCGTGAAAGAAAACTATTCACGTGGGTGTTGAATGCCAAGAAAGGAAGAAAGACTTGACTAAGCTTCTTCGAACACAAAGATTTTATGGAAGCTCGGTCAGCTGTGCTCATGCGTGGAAAGAATTCGGCGTTGGGCAACTGATTTTGCTGATGGTGTTGTTGATGGAGTTAGGGAAATAAGGTGGTATCTTGAATTATTAGAATGGTCAATACTGAATTTCTGTTACATTGTGGTGCTCACCACTATTTTTATTATTCACTACTCGTACAATTCCGATACAGGTGAAGGATAAGCTACTGTGTGCGTACTTATAAATTTGGCTGCTCTTTTAATGGTATTGACTTAGGTAGAATTACTTGGGAGATCCATCATCGCCATCTCGAGAATTTTCCAACGTGTTAGAAAAAGGAATCGTTAGGTCAATCAGAAGTTTCATAATGGAATATCTAGTGGATATAGAGCACAAAATCGATAGAAAACCAGGCTTTACCATTCTGTCTATAGAAGACACCACCTTAATCTTATGGTGTGGTAGGTTAGAGATTTCAGGAATACCACACAAATGTTGTGTGGAGGAATGTAATGAAAATAAGATGTATAGGATGAAGAATATTTACAGCAGGATTATTAAAACTGACAAACATTTGAAGAATGTCTTCCAGTGAATACATATCCGCTATTTGTAAGCCACTTTTAACCATGTCACAATGATTCTTCAAATACTGATTCACAGTTTCCCGAAGGCAACCTACACCTCCCCATATTGTTTAAACTGAAAATCAATAAAGTTCAGTTAGTTATGTCGAAGGGTTCAATATATTTCGTAACAGTGGAACTCCAGAACACAAGAGTACGTTAACGTCCAGTTACTTATGTTGAAAGGAACAATGTGCTGAATAGTAGTGTAATGGCCAAACAGAAGAATGCGTGGCAGCTGTATTTCTTGTCACCAACTCCATATACACATTTAGGCAAAATAATTCTACGAAATGATAGAATCACAATTCGCACATATTTTCGGTATTGTGCTACTTTCGTATTCCGTATTTTTCTTTTTCTTTGTCTTGCGTTCATGTTTTCCACGTTGTTTCACAAGCATCATTCAATTCTTCTCTTGGCCATTCAGTCCATCTCTTCCCTATTCGTTATTCTTTCAGATGACATACATATTTACGTTTGTGTCTGTATACTACTCACAAATCTTGTAAGTAGTGCATACTACAATTGGAAGATTAGGTGCAGAGTATTAAGTAAGTAGGGGCCTTGTGAAGTTCTATCGTTTGAAGTTGTCAGACCTCGAGATACTCATTGCAAACTAGTCCCTCCCTTGAAAGTCAATGTTAGCTGAAGTATGATTAGGACAGGAAATTGTTAGGAGTGGTTATGCAAAAACATGCCACAGATTTATGAAGACATTAACGGTTGGTCTGATCCATATTGATAAAAATAAATTGTCCAAATCTGGTCACGCGGAAGTGAAGTGTCTCAAAATCTGAACAGGGCAAGAACTACAGTTTTTGCAGAATAAAATGGTACCATAATTTATTTCTCTGCCTTCTCATCAGCTGCTTACAGGCCAGAGTCATTATTAAATATATCTACAAAAACAATCTTAACATACTTGCACAGAGTTCATTTTAAACAAAAGTTAAGTGAAGAAACAGAAGTTACAGACTTCGTGATATGTCTAAAAATCATTGAACTATTCAAGCGATGCCATGAGACCAGTGTATTTATGACTCTCCATATCATGACGTTCATTCTGACAAATTAACAGTCGTATATTCTTCATCCAAATATCATCATAATTCCGAATGTATTGATAATAATATGCCTAGTGTAGTTTGCTCCAATGTCTGGTCATCTACGTTGGAAGTCCCCGAGACTCATGACAATGGTTCAGAAATCATAAGTGATTCATTTTTAGGTTTTCCTGATTAGACATGAAGAGGCAAATGTACTACAGTTAATCTTTCACACCAGAAAATAGCCTTTTGAAATATAATATGGCCAACAAGATATTCAGAACTTCCTACACAGATGTGCAATCGTTCAAAAAGCCAATTGCCCTATAAGTTAAATCCTATTGAATAACACCACAAATACTGAAGATATTCTGAGTCTCTAGTACCGTTTTAAACGTTGTGTATACAGAATCGACTTCGTTGTTTTCACTTGTGTGATATAAGTTGTGGCTTTGAAGTTTCCAGTTTATCGTTGCACAAATTTCTCATGTATGATGTGATATTTCTGGGAGCGTAGTTCCAGGGATGAGTAAAGTTTAGAAACTGGTGAATTACGACCAAATAATATATCGACGACTGTCAAATTTCACTGATATCCTATAAGTAAGATAGTTACAATTCGAAATTTCCCGAACTTCAACAATATCATCTTGATGGATATTGTTCTGTCTAAATGAAAATGGTAATTCTGTAAAACACGACATTCCTTGTACAATTTAGCCTTCTAATCTGACGTCAAGAATCACTTCAACCAGTAGGTTTCATGATTCTTTAACTGCTTCTAAAAGGACATATTGATTATACTCAAAACAGTGTGTATTTCTGAATGCATTATACTTTACAATTTTCTCTACACCTTAAATTTTAGATTTCCTGTGCAGTAGGTGACTTCTTAACCAATTTTATCGAGAGTTAAATCAAAAATATGTATTATTTGCAAAGATACACATTCAATTAATCTCCCACATTCTGGAGTATCACTCTATGTATTGGTGTCATGACTAAGTATATTTCAAGTGGATACTATTTCGGAAAACACTGCTCGTTGTGTTAGTCGATGGCTCACCGTTTGTAGTGCATGTCACAGCCGCCTAAGTCGGTGGAGATTCACAACCTCGTCTGAAGATATAAAATCAAGTGTCTTGTCTCAACGTTACTCTCACTGCTGCCTTATTTAACACTGTGGCATGAGCTACTAACAAGATTTGTAAGTAGTATATAGATATACATATAAATATGTACCTCATCTGCAAGAATATCGAATTGGGGAGAGAAGGGAACAATGGTTGTGAAATAAAGTGGAAAACTTGTAAAGTGGACAAAATTAACACAATACCGAAGGTATGTGATTCTAACATATATATGGTAGACGTAATTTGCCTATATCTGTACATCAAGTTAACAATTAAGGATTCTCCTGCTAAGTACTCTTGTGTTCTGTCGTCACGAGATTACCAGTTGAATGAAAGTACGTATCATCCAAAAACTCGTCAGCCAGTTATATCTTCTCTGCACAGTTCATATTTCCCTCTTATGAATCGTCACCCAGTCAGAGAATACACTTGGGAAAATCGGACAAAATGTGGGATAACTAGACCATTTTCATCAGCGGAAACGAGAGCAGAAAGTGGGTAAACTGCAGCATCAATAACTTCTTTTAACCATGTTTCGTAACAGTTTCACATCTCACTTATTTCGATTCTGTCCACATTTCTTACGTTTCTGCTCATTTTCCCAACTGCAGAAAGGTATCCATTTGATGCAACTAAATTTGTTCTCACCATGGTAAGAAAACTATGGTTTCAACAAGCAGATCTAGTTGACTTGTGCACTATAAACTAATCAGCTCTTGTCTCCCAGTGCAAAATAACTCGTAATAGGCCACAGTCAAGTCAATTCACCTCCAGTACAAGGGTATTTAGCGTCCTTGTCAGGCACTACCGATTCGGTTCACTTCAGAATACAACCCTTCGTTACATCTAAGACAGCCTTATGGGTTCTGGTAGAATGCGTTGATTAGTCCTAACAAAGCTTCTGGATAATCAACTCAAAGGCAGGCATCATCATAAAACTTTCGCATCAACGGATACTATAAATACTAAGATATTAAACACTATATCAGTCAAGATGACTCGCACTGGTTATCACCACAAGGTTTGACTATCATAGTCTTATAAACTGGAATAATCATTGATTTACACCAGTCGGATGGAGAGATTGAAAATTTTTACAGAATAACTGCTGTCTTTATCAGAGTTTATATATACTCCTGAAGTTAAGCGAAACTCTCCAATAGGTTAATCCTGATTCAGATTAGAAACTGAACTTTGATGAGCAGATTAGAAAAAGTGTGATTAGCGAGAATAATAAGCAGAGAACATTGTAGTAATCTCATAAACCCATAATACATTCTATAACATACCGACGTTAAGTTACTAATGTATGGCATTTTATCTATGAATAGGAATTTAAGTGGCTCTAGTAAAACAATTTGTGATATCATGCGTACTGATCTTCAAACCTGATCATAGATTACAAATGTCACAGTACACTTCAGGATATTCTAATCAATTGTGCTAAGAAAAAAAGGAAGGAACAAAGGTGTATCTAAGTTTCTTGTTTATTAATTTGGCAATTTACACTTAACATTATATTACCCGTCTAGTATTGGTCGATCAATTAGTGGTAACTATGGAATTCTAGCTGCCTATAAAGCTAGGGTCCTGAATCCACGGATTTCTGCTCTAATATTTCTTCATATCTTGGAAGAAATCACAGTACACAATGATCTTGTGTTACTGAATTTACTGAGCGAAGCAAACAGCTTTTCCAAAGATCTTGACCAATATTTAAGACTGGCATTCAGAATAGTTAATAGTGAATCAGCAATTTGTCTATATGACCTTCTTGTACAGAAGATCGAGCCGTAGTAGGCTTGTGTTTATGGTAAAAATGTTTGACTCTAGGATTGATCGACATATATTCTTGCCACACACTTTACTAATTCTTACTGCAAGCTACAAGATTTACTCAACTGGAATGAACTGAACTTGAGTACAGAGCTTTGCACAAAAGTGCAACAGTTCAAGTTAGTACACTTCACAAAGGCAAACAAAGGTTGAAAACTTAAAATAAATCGAAATATACGAGAGAAAAATAATTTTGATTGGACACTAGTCAGTAACTAGTGTAATGTGTCTAGTCCTATCTTAAGTGCAGACTGAATTCTACCAGTCAAGTTTGCAATGTGCCGACCGTGCTAGATGGCTTGCCATCACGGTGCACTTTGAGTTGCTGATATTCGAACATTGAAGAAAGAAAAGATTCTAATGAATCTAGGGGTAGGGCTTCCTCGCAAGTAGCGCACAACATTTAATACTGAAAATGAAATAAACGAGCGTATAAGCTTGAACTAGACTGTCACCTAAACCACAATTAGTCATTGAAGTAAAGATTTTCCCAGACAGTCATATGTTAAAATTAGGGTTAATAACACATAAAGTGAAATTGTATATGCCGTAGAAAAGTATTCGAAATAAACAAAAAAGACACCTTGTTTACACACAATTGAAATTCACTGATGAAAATGTCAGAGTATGAATTAATTAGTTGGACCAGGTAACCAGGTTAAGCCTGGTTTTCTATCGATTTTTTGCTCTGAATCCACTAGATGTGTCATTATGAAACTCCTGATTGACCTGACGATTACTTTTTCTACCACGTCGGAAAATTCTCGAGATGGCGACGATGGGTCTCCCAAGTCTTCCTACCTTTGTAACTACTTTTAAAAGAGCAGCCAAATTTACAAGCAGATACTCAGTAGCTTATCATTCACCTGTATCGGAATTGTACGAGTGGTGAATATTACAAATAGTGATGAGCACCACAATGTAACAGAAATTCAGTATTGACCATTCTAATAATTCGAGATACCACCTTATTTCCCTAACTCCATCAACAACACCATCAGCAAACTCAGTTGCCTAACGTCCAATTCTTTCCACGCATGAGCACAGCTGACCGAGCTTCCATGAAAACTTTGTGTTCGGAAAAGTTCAGTCAAGCCTCTCTTGGCATTCAACACACACTGTGAATAGTTTTCTTTCGCGGTAACACCTGACAATTGCTAACACAATCTTTATTTGTGATGTTATGTTTATTATCATTATCACAGTGACATATAAATGCATTTGTTAATTTTAATTTTATTTTGATTACAGCTTGATGCCACCCCGTATTTTCAGTACAAGTATGGAATTTTCAGCATGGATATCTGTAGCCCAAATTTTTCAGGCCTACTGTAGATATCGGGTGTGCGTCGGCGAGGGATCGAACCTCGGACCATGTGCATGGTCGGCGAGAGTCCTAACCACTGTGCCACCGACGCACATAAATTTCATAATTCATCTGAAGAGAAGCTAAGACAACAAAAGCTTCTCACCAAGAGAAAATAGCTGTTTCTCCTCCATGTCTCTACAACAGTAAACATTTTACTTATACATCCAAAATGGTTGACTACAAAGATCATAAAAACACTTGCACAATTTCATCTTCTCATATCATCAAGATGACCTGGTTTATTGTAAACAGAACTGCAGCCTGGAAATTTGATAATAAAAAATATAGTTAGATCAAGGCTATAATATTTCTCCAAAATTATAGACTGATAACGCTATATCACAAATACGTATCTGCATAAACAAATACACTCAATTATAACAAGGGAGACAAAAAGATTGTTCCGGCTAAAGGATCCCATAAGAAGACCTACTACAAAGTTGTCGAAAGAGTTAACAGGTTTACTCACAAAACATCCAATCAGGAATATAATTCTGGCCATAAGTTTGGGCTTGATATCTTGGAAGTTACTTGTCAAACTCCAAACATACCACAATCAGAAACCGCTAACAGTTAAGCGAAGACAAGTCGAACAAAATGTCGAAAATGTTAGACAAAGTCTGTCGAATTTGCCAACATCAGTCTCACACACCATTTGTAACGAAAGCTTGTCATATTTATCTGAGCAGATCAAGTCAGGGAGTTTAGAACCCGCTGATGTACTACATGCCTTTCAGCTCAAAGCGTTGGAGTTGTACGATAACGAAAATTCAGGTATTTGTGAATTCATTTTGGAGGCAGAAGAGAATGCTGTTAACATGATATCGTCATCGGAAATCGATAAAGAATCACAGCTGTACGGGATACCAATTAGCATAAAAGAGAGTTTTACATTGGGCGGTTATGATAGTACTTTGGGTGTTATTAAACGCTGTAGCAAACCTATGAGCGATGATTGTGTTCTCGTGAAAGTACTCAAGAGTGTTGGTTCAATCCCCTTCGTAACTACTGTGACCAGTCAGTTATGTCGCACATTGGATAGCTTTAACTGTGTTTATCGTGAGGCAAAACATCCAATGAATTCGTCGAGAATGCCTGGTGGGAGTTCAACGGGGGAAGCTGTACTATTGGCGTTGAATGGTTCTCCAGTTGGTATTGGTAGTGATATTGCTGGTAGCATTCGTATCCCGTGCGCTTTTGCGGGATTTATGGATAAACCATCTAATTTCGTCTCCTCTGAATGTATCTATCACAGTTTGACTGCTCCTATGGGGTCACTTACATTGGATGTACAATCAAACATCTTTACCATTGGATATGAGAAGATCATGCCGCATGATCATGCAAGGAAGTGACAACGTCTCTTAGTAGTCCCATCCAAACTCATCTTGCAGACGCTGAACACAAAATCGAAGTTGATGTGCCTTTTAAATTATCTACGGTATTCCGATTGATTTCAATTTCACTTTATGAGGTTGCCTTTTGCATACATCAGAATGCACATCTAGTAGTGTAACTTATGTGTTCGACAGAAATTCATTCAGAAACTTTTCCTACCTCAATCATAATTACTTTAGTTCGCCTTGATTGTGGCACAAATCTTCTTAATTTGATCGTATATATATCTTATTTTTATATTTTTATGCGTATTACTTTTGAACTGTAATTCCACTTATCACAACAATCCGGTTTCTTTTCTTCTGCAGGATGAATATTGTCAATAGAGATTATTCATCAAATATTACGTGTTTATATAACTGTAAAGCCAGATGGTGAGGTTGTTGAAAGGAGTATTTTTAGCCTTATAAACACATTTTATGCAAACAACTTTCAAAGTCAACTTAATTTCCTTTGCAAGTCTATGCCACTTCACACGTACGGTGAACAATGGGATGACTCATAACGCAGAGGCTTTATGTTGTTTATTGATCAGTTTGAAGCTATAAATAATAAATTAACTATGAATATTGTTGTAGTAGTACATGAGACAGGAGTAATGATGATATCTGATAATCAGTTTAAGCTGCCAAAAATAATACGAGATTTCATCGCCAATAAACATCAATCAAAGAACCACTGATACACAAACAGCACTGGAAATCTGTTTCTCTCAGGTTTGAAAATCATCAGAAGAGCGCACCTGCAACTGTACCAGTCACAGAACCCTGGACCTTCATCTAACGGCCAAAGCCTGTTAACCATTCAGCCACCGGGTTGTCTGATGTCAATTTGTGACGACGCCTTCATTTAAATTGGCCAAAATTCTCACTAATCTAAAGTCAGAACAACGAGATTCGATTGTAATACCACGCAAATTTTCATTACTTATTTTCATGTCATTATCACTAAGCCAAATGAAAATCAGAAATAGGATGTCTATATTTCATAGAATTTCCCACTTTGCTTATTCATTGTGTATCAGAACCTATAGTATTCATAATTTGTTAAAACCAGTCAATAGATGATGAACAGTTCGGTATATTCACTAAATTAAAAGATGAAATGTGAATAACATAAATACGCCTCAAATATAAACATATTTGCATCCATTATGCCATTGTGAACGAATGTACCAATTTCAAAGGATTAGTTTGCAGAGGTTTAACCTGTTTCAGGTTTGACCACAGATTAATTTCAGTTGGAAAACTATTGGAAACCACAGAGTACTAGACAGCTGTCTCCTCCTAGGCTGGGTTCCATGAACAGTACGTACTCGTCGGCATTCACGAATTGGTAGAAGTTAGAATTCGTAGGCAGTTAAGTCGGGTCACAGTGGCTCAATGGCTTACAAGCTTGTCTTATAAATAGAAGGTGCTGCGTTTGAAGCCTGGTGTGTGTGTGTGTGTGTACTACCGATGAGTCCCAAACTAGGACAAAATAGCTGTCCAGTACTCTGTGGTTTCCATCGGTTCTCTATAACTGATATCAATTCATGGTGAAAGGTGTATGTACCACTGTTGAAAATATATTCCTTGGTTCAAACTCAGTCTGCATAAAGCAGTGCCATTTCAGGGCAAAAAGTATTTTCGTTCTTTATGTAACTTTCCTCGACTGTTTCTTCAATATTTGCAAAATGAAGATATACAAACTATGCGTATTCTAAATTACAATACAATGACGTATACGCAATAACATTTAACCTTTCTTGAAATGCAGAATGTCTTCCTGATCCTAGTTGATTTGTTTTTTCATCACTTATGGCCTTCTTCTTCTCCTTCCTACACAGCATACTACACACTGAATATACATATAATCATAAAATCGTCAATTCTAGTGCTTATTTTAGGGTAGAATACTATCTCACACCATCTGCAGAGTGAACGACTTATAATATATTTATAAATATCTATCCAAGTAAATAACGCTGAAACGTTATAGTTTATTCACCGTAATGCAAGTAATCTGCACACCTGAGAAATAAATAATTGAATCTGTCTATCAAATTATGCGGCTGTGTTTCGGCATATGCATATACACACAGGAACATTGGGATTGTGTGATACAATTAACGACATACGTATTCACCACCTAACCTAACCATAAACTACATCAGTTACCTAGATTCTAGAATAAACAGAATTCGAGTTTACAGATTTCTCTTGGTAGTCAATATATCAGCCTACATTATAAAATAAGTACTTACTTAGTGTATCATTTGTTGAATAATGTGTATATATGCAATTTAAAAATGATTGTGAAGATGTGTAGCCCAAATGGATGATATTGAGGTGTGTATGTGTTGTGTTCTCTGAGCTGGTTGGTCTAACTGCCAAGCTTTCATTGCCTTTCCAGACAAAATCTTCATTCAGCACAGACTTCATACTACTATTGCCTATAATCACGTTCTTCCCTGAGTGTGACACACCAACGAAGTAATCTAGTTAGTATACACTACCGATTTGAAAATTTCAACAGGATAATCAATAAAATTATTGACTTGACTTATGAATAATCTTCTGCCACTTCCTATTTTGCATTTTCTAGTTAGTTAATGGTCTTCTTAAGTTAGGTCTATATTACAATGATAGATTTGTGGCCAAGTTAAACTTTAAGCACCACTAACTACCAATCAGAGAATCGCCTTGAATGGCGCAGTGAGTATCATCCACGTGAGTTGAAGGTGCTATGCCGCTTGTTTCGAGTCAAATGTCAGGGAAGGTAAGCTGATGACTCTAATATTTCATTGAAACATTTTTCGCCAGGTCCCACTTGTCCTTAACTCAGATTTTGTATATTTGTAGTTATTGGGTTTAAAAACAGCCTGTGACAGGTGTAGCAGGCGAAACAGAGAAAATAGTCTCCTATCAACAGTTCAATGGTACCAGCACTGCAGAGATACCGCGTCATGAAAAGTGGAAAGAATTACTTCGTCATTAGGAGTAGGTGTCATCGTTCACGTGGATGAGTGGAAAGGTTATAACTACCTGTCATCTCTTTGATATATTCACCACAGAGTGAACCATTCTAATGATTTTATGGATCCCACGCATATCACTTCTATACAAGGCTTTTGGGGACCAGATTGCCGAACGAAACGTTGGAATTACTCATTTCAATATCGCTGAGATATTACAAATATAATTTTTTACAAATGGCTTTTGGGGAAGGTTAAAAAGAGTATTAGGGTCAATAATAAGTCTCAAAAGTATGTCATTTATATGAATATATGTGTAGAATGTGGTGTAACTTTCCAGTTGATACTCCCATGCTCAACTAAGAGATGTATTTATCACATGTCAGAGAAAGGTATCCTATGAAACATTTTTATGCATTTTTTTCATAATGATATCTTTTCCGTAATCAAAAACGCTTCCTTCATGTGTCTGGTGAGCCTTGACGTCATTCGCTGATTGGTAGTTAGTGGTGCTTCAAGTTTAACTTTGCCAGCTTTGTAAATGAAATGAATTTTAACAATTGGTCGGGTAAGCTGAATACTATCAGAGAATGTTGAACATACTTTCAAAAATTCGTTCGGTAGTGAGAAATCTCGATACTCTATGTGCAATTTACAGGTTAGTTTATTTATCCCATTGAAATGAGTTTACGCATTCAATGATTTATAGATTTTGATTAGTGATAATACGGCCACAGAAATATGAGAAAACAAAGATTTAATTTGATAGTGAACTGACTATCTTAGTGAACAAAATGTAGAACAATAAATAAATTGAATGGAAAGGCAGAAAACAAACGGTAACGTGGGTGTAGATAATTATTCAAAATTGACTTTCATAACCAATTACGTGGTTATAAGAATGAGTAAGATTGGCAACAAAAGACAGCAAAATCACACACCATTAAAACTGTGTTTCTCAGGATTATTTTTCCTAATTCATATCTGCATTTTCACCTAGAAATTAATGGAGGAAACATTTCCCCAATCCCGGCGGGTGCGTGATACTGAAGAGTCCCAAACTAGGACGAAACAGCTGTCCAATACTCCCAGGTTTTCAATGGTTCTCTAACTAATGTCAGCTCATGATGAAATCCTGTAACCAATCAAATCCCTACAAACCAACACTTGAATATCAATGAGATGCTCACTAGTGACTTGCCCTATTCAGGTAGGTAGTTGCCTGGGGTTCTAGTGAGAAGTCGTGACCAGTAGGGTGCAGCAGGTCGGGCGTGAGGACAAATACTCGCCGAAGACATTGGCTAGGGGTCACGTTATGTCGTGAATTGGCAGAAGTTAGAATTCATGGACCATTGGATTGGGTCCCAGTGGCTCAATGGTATACGAGCTCGCCTTGTAACCAGAAGTTCCTGGGTTCGAATCATGGTGGGTGCGTACTGTGAAGAGTCCCAAACTAGGACGAAACAGCTGTCCAGTACTCCCAGGTTTCCCAATGGTTCTCTAACTAATGTCAGCTCATGATGAAAATCCTGTAACCAACACTTGAATTTCCCTAGTCACTAAGACATCTAGACGGACTCACATTTGTTCAACAAACGAGTTGAGATGATAACACTAACAGTACACCTCTGTGTAAATTTTATAGCAGTGATAAGGTATTTTACTCTTACGTCGAATCAAATCCACCTGTTTCAAAGCAAAATGGATTTTCAGGAACAAGATTTGTTCTGAGAGAAGTTTAAAACCCGAGTGTTACAAAGATAGCTAATAATGATGGAGATGGGCCTAGCTTTGCATGACAGATTCGAATATAACATAAGCTGCAGTCTGGTGGAATGGTAACGACTTCTTTTCTCTTGAGGAAACATTACAATTTAGCAATATTTATTTCGATTATGATTCAAGAAACATATCTTAACTATTTCGATATTTTTGTTGAATTGATTTTTCAGTAGCTAAATGCATCTTTTCCTCACTGATTAGAATTAAACCTGTTTTTCTCTGATTCTGCAGGATTGTTGTGTAGCATTTACATGTTCTTCAACTCGGATTAATATTTAATGATTATTAAATACGGTATGTGCCACAGTCTACCTTTAAGACACAGTATTGTATGCAGAAGAGTGGTTGTCCACATTTTGTGAACTAAATAACTTTTCATTGGTGGATGGTGACTAGCAGTGGAATCCAGGATGCGCACTTCGTCCTATTTGGGACTCGTCATCTGGATGTACCTGCATCCTGGATTCCACTGCTAGTCACCATCCACCAATTAAATACTAATTAAATGCCCAGACATCGTCGAAGCATCTGCTCAAGAAGCCGACATGTCCACCTGAGACCGAGCACTTCGGTCCAATCAATCGACGGGAAAAATCTAAAATTCAATTCAATAACTTTTCAGTATATCCAATGTTTTCGTAAAATTCATTGTAATTACTTAGCAAGGCCTTTGTAAAAAGACAGTCACGAAGATAACTGACTTAAGTTTCAAGATGATTAGATCATAATAGCTGACGAATGCAGTTACTAGTGAATTAACTATATACATTAAACAAAGAAAAATGGTTTTAATAAAACAATACAAGAGGACAGCAAACACGTGGACATAGATTTACTACACATCACTTTTCATTCAAAGGACGACATAGTACTACTTCAGCGAACCTATATTTATAGAAAGGCTTATTAAATACTTCATTCCACTAACTAGTTCATTTTATACACAACGTCAAAACGCTTTAATAATGCTCACAGAAACAGTACGGGTAAGTACTTACCTGCCTTAATAATATATTTTAACATACCGACTTTAATATAACACATTCATCATTAGATCTGAAGATCTCTGACTCAACCTAGAAATAATGTAGCTGTAGGTTTATAAAAGAGGTATGTTATAAGTATTATGTGAACACAGACAATATCAGTCAATTGTATTATCTGTAGCACGTCTGTTAAACTTTAAACTCAAGGAACTAACTTTACTGAAAATGTCATTTAAGCACACAATTAATCGTTATCTGTACATTGGAATTATTCATCAATAAATATGAACTAGTGGCTTTTGTGGTGTAAATACGTTTTATATTGCACAGTACGAATGAATTATGTTGACACATTATGAAATAAGTAGATAGAAATCACTATTTATGAAATGTAATCAAACAAGTCATGAAATGATATTGAAATAAAGTGAAGAAATCTGACAGAGACACAAAAATATCAGTATGAAAAGAATCACTGTTTAATAGTTTTCACCACTTACATAAATCTATCTTTAAGAAAAATAATTTTCTATGTCATGCATCACTCGAAGAACAATCTCTTCATGATATGGTTTACCAACCACTTGAATAGAAAGTGGCATATTCTCTGCGCCATCCAGCAGTTTGTACACTTTAGACATACGATCATCACCGGCAGCGGAAAGTGATTCAGATTTAACTAATGCATCCTGAACGTCTTTTTTACTAACAAAGCCAATAGGAAGTGTTCCTGCAGGATAATCTAAAATATTGTACAGGTATGTATATATACCAGGAGCACTGATAAGTGAGGTAGGAGTATTTTCAGGAGGTGTAGGATATGCAAATACAGGACATATCAGTGCATCCAATGGACCAGCTTCGTTCCAGGCTCTTGCAAATTCCATTTGATAAGCTTTGATTTCAGAAATCAAACCAACTGCTGCTGGGGCATTCTTGAGTCCCAGCATTACACGCATAATTTCCTCTGGTATTCCAGCAAAGTATCGCGAAAGGAAAATTACCACGGGTTTTAAAAAATTAGGTAGATTAACAAAGTGATTCGCCGAACGTAAATGACGTCCAACTGGTTCACCCTTTAAATTCTTTTTCATTTGAGAACCTCCATCAACAAAAAAGGCACGTATGCCGAGAATAAAGGCTTCAAAAGGTTGAGGAACTGTAAACTTTACAAGTTGATGTCCAGCCTTTTTTAGCGCTTTAACTGACTCCTCTACAACTCGTCGATTTACATCCACAACTGGCATAATATTAGGATTGTCGAAGTCAAAATAATAACCGATTACTAGCTTATGCTTGATCTTTCCTCCATATAAATCCTCATTAAAACGCATAGGTACAACATAAGGATCCAAATCGAACATTGTGGGGCACAACAATGCACGCATTACACGAGCTAAGTCTTCCACCTTCCTACCAATAGGTCCAGGGCATTGCTGCAAGTACAATACTGAATTTCCTCCAGCTGAAGCCAATCCTGATACACTCAGTCTTCGGACTGTTGGTTTTAGACTGGCTAGGCCACAGAATGCGGCAGGTATGCGAAGACTTCCACCAATGTCGGTACCTATACCCACAGGTGAACCATGAAGAGCTAATAATACAGCTTCACCAGAAGAGCTTCCTCCAGGCATACGAGATTTGGAAAGAGGATTGTAAGCACTGCCATATACAGAATTAAAGCTATCTAGAGTACGACACAGTTGTGTAGTAACAGTAGTCACAAAAGGAATAGCTCCAACTCTTTTTAAAACCTGAACTAAAATACAATCTTTAGTATTCGGTTGGTTGCATCGTTTTATCAGACCGAAGGTAGAATCATATCCCGAAACACAGCAATTCTCTTTAACACTAATGGGGATTCCGAATAACGGCGATATGTTTGGATCACTTCTTGATTTAGAAAGTTCACTTGCATACACTTCTGCTTCCTGAATAAATTCAGCAATTCCTGAATTCCCACTATCATACAGACTTAAAGCTTTAGCTTGAAAGATATGAAGTAAATCAACTGGGTCTAAATGCCCACTTTTAACATCATTATACAACTCAGAAAGATCTTTGTCAACGTAATGCAGTAAGCAATCAAAATCCCCGTGTGAATTATTGAGCCGTTTTCTAATATTCTTAACTCCAACTGAAGTATTTGCCTTCTTTAAAATTAGCTGTGTCTTAAGACGATAAGAAATCAAGAGTGATTTCACAAAATACCATAAAAATAGTCCCAAGAGTGAAGTTGAAAGTATGTGCTTCAAAGAAAATGAATAAATCAATTCTTTTAGGATTTGGAGATGTACAACTATCAAATTACACAGAGCCATGATTTGAGAAGTCTGAAAAAGAAAATAAGGTAAAATACTAAGTACAGTAAAAATATATTACGTGCTTATTCAGAGGAGTAATATCTGAACAAAGACTCTAACTTGTTTTATGAAACACCCACTTTCTCATGGAAGTTTTCAGACAGATACAACAGCAGGATAATAGAAATGATAAGTACATCTGGCGAAACTACAAATGATAAGTGAAGTTGCAAGCTAATGGCTTATTTTCAAGTGTTGGTTTGTAGGGATTTGATTGGTTACAGAATTTCATCATGAGCTGACATCAGTTAGAGAACCATTGGAAAACCTGGGAGTACTGGACAGCTGTTTCGTCCTAGTTTGGGACTCTTCAGCAGTACGCGCCCACCGGGATTCGAACCCAGGACCTTCTGGTTACAAGGCAAGCTCCCAGTGGCTTAATGGTATATGAGCTCGCCTTGTAACCAGAAGGTCCTGGGTTCGAATCCCGGTGGGCGCGTACTGCTGAAGAGTCCCAAACTAGGACGAAACAGCTGTCCAGTACTCCAAGGTTTTCCAATGGTTCTCTAACTAATGTCAGCTCATGATGAAATCCTGTAATTGCTTATTCACTGAAACCTGGGCTATAAAGTTGAACATACGAAAACTTTTGTCCTGATTAGCATCATGCAACAAATACGATTACTTATAGTCTCCTGAATGCATATAAGTATTGCACTTGGGATCTTAGTCAATTTTAAACATTTAAGCTCGACAATCAAAAAATAAATTGACGCAGATTCACCGCTTTGACAAGTGACTTAGCTTTTCTCTCCAACTGTCTGATTAGGCAATTGAGAACGAAGGTGGAAAACAGAAAGACCTTGTGATTGCCCGCTTCTTCACTTAGTAATTTCTTATCCATGATGATTCAAGGTATCTGAATAAGTGGATTCAATTGTAACACGGACTAATTTCGCAATATCAGTTGAAAAGACAGTTAGTGAACACCCATATAACCATTATATTATCTATTTGATTTAAGGTTCATTGTGTTCCTGACCATATTATTTCTCTTGTTCGGACAAACAAATTCTGATGAGCCTGTACACTGACTTTGCAACTCTTCACTGATTATTGTGATCTAAAAATGTGCACACAAAGTAGATTTAAACCCACTGACACTGCTGTCGAGCCTCATTTAAGCAGCTTTTTGACAGAAAACAATAAAGAAGTATCTGTAAGTATGTGTTGAAAGATACATTTGAATTGGTTGATTTTCTTGACAATAGTAATATTTATATTATGAATAAGAATATGTACTCTTTTGATGTAAACTCGCTATTCACTAATGTGCCTTTGCTCAAAACAGTTGACATTTTGTGTGATTATATTTCCAAAAGCAATTTTTTCATACCGTTCCCTACATCTTATTTAAGGGATTTATTACTTCTATTTACTAACAATGTTAGGTTTACATTTGAAGGCTATTGTTTCCGCCAAGTTGATGGTGTTGCTATGGGAAGTCCGTTAAGGCCCCTTTTAGCAGATATTTATATGTCGTATATTGAGAATTTATCGGAGGATTTAATCGAAAATGTGCCAGTTTATAGAAGGTATGTGGATGATATTGTAATCATCAGTGATAAGTCTTGTTCTGCCACCTCAATTTTAAATCGAATGAATGAAGTTCAGAATAGCATATCACTTACATCTGTAGAAGAGGAAGATAAGTGTTTATCTTTCCGAGACATATTGCTTAGTCGACGGCTTGATAGCTCAATAAAAAGATCTATTTGTAGGAAACCTACCTGGACAGGACAGTATCTTAACTACCACAGTTTCCGCCCTGTTCGGTACAAAAGAGCCTTAGTAAGGTGCCTCCGCAGTAGAATCCAACGAATATGCACTGAAGACACACTTGATGAAGAAGAAAGAAATTTGACACAAACTCTGGTTGATAACAATCATCCAGACAAGTTCATCAGGAGATATAAAGTAGTCAGAACACCAAGACCCAATCTCCAACTCGCCCCTAAGAAAGACGTGTACATCAAGCTACCCTATATGGGGCATCAAAGCAGCTTGATAACTAGACGAAGACTGAACAATGCTGTCAAAAAGACTTCTTATGCAGCCAATATCATAATAATAGAGAATGTAAAGCCAATAAATATATCTAAGCCCTTCGAACATGCGAAAAATGACGTCACATCCCACTGTATTTACCGATTTGAATGTACGTGTGGACACACATACATAGGGAGGACTCATTGATCTCTGCAAGTAAGGGCTTCAGAGCATATTCCTAAATGGCTCCAGAAACAAATGGAATCTTCAGAACCTTTTAACGGTGAGAACAGGAGATCTAGCTCTTCTATTGCGAAACATATTATAGAGACAGGACATAAAATTGACGTTAACAGATCTTTTAAACCTATCTATAAAACGTGTTTGGGGCGTATCCTAAAGTTTGTGGAAGCCCTAGCAATTAGAAAGTTTAAGCCACCTTTATGCGTTCAAAAACAATTCTTCATCACATTAAACCTTCCTTGGTAAATTTTGTTTTGATACCATAGCAGATATACTATTGTGGTGAGAGATGGTTGCTAGCCAAATTGGTTGACAGTAATTGAGGTCAATGTTAGTCATGTGAAAACAAGGTCAAGGTGGACAGGCGGATACAGTTAACATATAGATGAACTGACACAGCCACAGGAGATGCAAGGTTAACTTTGTGAGAGAAACAACCAATCAACAGACTGTATTTTCTACTTACATTAACCTACAATAATGTACATCAAAATCTATAAATATGTGTTGATTTTCCGTAATAAACGTTCTATTGCCTGTCCCTTGTCTTCTGTTGTTACACTATTACCTCTGCTATTTGGTTTAGTGGTCTTCATTGTTATTTTGACCTAGTATATGTCCTTTTAACTTGACCTAAGTCTATTTTCTCACCTCTTACCTCTTTATTAATTTCATATATATTCCTATGACAAGTCCGTGTGTGATCAGATTGTTCGAAATGTGTTTGGCAAATACATTACACGATTCAGACAAATTAAGTCTTCTTATTGCTTTATCTAAAAGAAGTATCTCTAACAGATTTTGAAACACAATACTAATTAACTAACCACACGTGAACAGTATTTACTTATTAAATTATTTTTTCCATCAATGAAACTATTAATGTAAACTGCCCATCATGGACAGGACCTAATATCCGATTTAGTGTGACGCTTTCATAAACGTCCACTGCAGAACAATAATCATCTTTATGGATTTTCAAACTTTCTTCATGAAGTTTACCAAAGAGGACTAACATTTTAGAAGTAGTTTATTTGTTCAATACAGTATAGACATGTGAATAATCTTCATACATGCATTAACGAAAAAAAAAGTGTAAGTAGTTCAGCGAAGGAGCTCTTTTCAGCAATTTCTTCTACAATAAATTAACAATTAACCAGGATACGTTGACACTCAAGGAAGTCAGTGGGTTTCTCTGGTACTCTGTCAGGCTTGCTGTAGTGGAGGAGAAAATAACTTTTTCCGATGACTGTGTCATTAATCATCAGCATATTAACAGGGAGTTATGAAAGAATCACATATAACCCAATACAAAATCAATCAAAAGTCATGCAATGACATTTAATGACTCCATTTGATCACGCCTCGGAGAACTCTAATGGAATATTTCCCCAAAACCTTCAGCTTTATACGAATTTCTCCAGGATGAATGTTGGAGATTCACAGAACAGGTCAATACAGTTGTCCATAAAACAGTAACAGTTTGATATAATCAAGCTCGCTAAGAGTATCAAACCAATCAGACCTGAAAGCAACTTTCTTGAAGACCTCACAAAATTTCTTTTCAACTACTTCTCAGCACCTTTATCTGATTTGAAGTCGGAATTATGGTCCATAGGTCCGAAATTGTGCGATATCAACGTCAAAAAACTTGATGCTCATTGGCAGTTTTAAAATTGAATCAAACAAGTGAATAATGTAATCCCAAATTCTGACCAACAGTTGAAGTGATTACAATGAACAAACATCGACTGCTGTCATCAATATCTCAATACAGAAACAAAAGTCCGCAGTTACCTAACAAAGTGTTACCGAGAATAATTAGAACAGTTGAGAGGCAATAGAAGATAATTAATGAACCATCGTGACAAGGGTGCTAGTGCAATTCTTTTGGAGTGGAAAGACCAAACAAGGAAAACGTAGAATATACCTTCAGACAAAAATAAACTTCCTGAATCCTTCGACCAAAGAAACAAAACCGACTGGAAATCAACGTACAAATTTCTTGAAAAGAATGAATCCGATTAACTAATTATCTACGATATTTATTCTTATATCTGAGCAACAGTATCAATAATACTGAGGCTTTATGGTTTGCCGAGGATACGAAAAGTTTGTCTACCAGTCCGTCTAATTCTATATATGTCAGGTTCACCTTATCATTCAATTGCTAAATCGGTAGCTGATATTATTCTGGAACCTGTAAGAAAACACGTATGCATGTAATCGCCCCATGATACATTTCAACTCATCGACTGCATACCATACATGAACGCTGCTAACAAAGGTATGCTATCACTCGATATTGAATCACATTTGACCAACATTCCACTAGTGCAAACTATCTGTTTTATGTGCAAACATAAAGATGAAAGCCAATTAAAACTTAGAATACCAACAAAGTATTTGAAACAACTACTGCTCAGGTGTGCTCTATATGTACAATTTACCTTCAATGGCACCATCTGTAGACAGAAGGATAGGATTTCAATGGGATCCGTCTTGGGTCCGTTGCTAGCAGACTGTTTCATGACAAACCTTAAAAGTGGTCCATTAAAGTCAACTTCTGATAATTTTCAACTGTATAGAAAGTACGTGGATGACATATTCATCAGTTGTGACAGTAACTTTGATTTGAATCAGTTGCTACGTGTACTTAACAACTGTGATCCAGCAATAAAATTCACTATTCAAATGGAAAACGAATCAAAAAATCCCCCTGTTGATGTGGAACTAACTAGAAGAACTGATGGGACCTTAAGATCTGTCTATAGGATATCCATATTGGGCGGTCAACTGACAAGTTTCTGGAGTTGAGTGCTTGCTGAACGGAAACAAACTTTAATCGATCCTCTTGACACACACATCCTATGTATCTGTAGCGCTGACGCTACAGAAGAATCATTCGACCTGAAATAAATCTTCTCTGAGATTCACTGACAAGAAAATCAAATCAAAAGTCCAGAAAAAGGAGACATTATTTTCAATAAGAAATACACTTCACATGAACCTTGATTTCAAGAAAGACTCAACCTACGATATCCTTGGAAGGAAAATTTCATCATCTTTAAGGGAATTCTTCACAGAAAACTTAAGAGTAATGTTGTCCAGTCGTCCACTGGTCCACAGAAGCCTGAAAAACAAGACCTCACATCTGATAACTTCTATGTGCGAATGTCAGTTCACCTGTTGCTGTAGGGTTGCGTATATTGGTTGTTCAACGCGCATCCTATCTAAAATGGTTCAATTACACTATCATGCATCTTTGCGAAAGGACAGCAGTGCCTCTTTAAGGAGTGTGATAAATGTAAACCTCGTCAACAGTGATCACCCTACCTATTTATTTTATTTTATTATTTTTATTTTGATTACATCTTGATGCCACTAGTATTTTCATTACAAGTATGGAATTTTCAGCATGGATATCGGTAGCCCAAATATTACAGGCCGACCATAGATATCGGGTGTGCGTCGGCAGAGGATTGAACCCCGGACCATGTGCATGGTCGGCGAGAGTCCTAACCACTGTTCCACCTAAATAAACTCCACCTCAAAAGTTATCTATAAAGTGAAGACAATAGGCTTTCACTTCGTCTAGCCATTTAAATAGAGAAACCAGAGCTCTGCACACATAGAAAAACTATTCAGCCACTTCTACTATTATGGTAACAGCCTTGCTGTTTTCCAACAACTTGATTTTTATTGTATGTTTTTTAAACTTTTATAATTCTTGCGTTCTCCTCAGAATTCCTATATAATATCACATTTCCCTTCGTTTCTATGTTCATCTTAATTACAACTCACTCAATAAATTATCTACTTTATCACGCAACTCCAAAACCCTTATTCAAATCAGCTTATGCACTGATTAATATTAATGACTATGGTTATGACAACTCATCACTTTTTTTACTATCCTCTTTCATGAAGCAACAGCTAAAGGAAATGAATCAGCCAAAAAGAGTCTCTTCGTCAAAATGTCTGTTTTTCGGTTTCTTTGACGTTGAAGGATGACAAAAATATCACTTTTGTCACATATAGTGCATGTGGATAAACACATAAGGTAAATATGACAAAATGGTTTCAAGAAGTTAGTGTATGAAGTCCTATAACTACAGAAATATTTGACTTTTAGCAGAACTGTATTCATTTTTGTTATAGGATTAACTTTCAGAAAGTCATATATTACCTGCTGACACTGGAGGCAGGATTGATGACCACGTTTGATGACAAGAAGTAAAGACGTTTCCAGTAATAATAAATCAGAGTAAAAAGTAGTCTCTATGGTGTCGTGTGAGTCTATCTCATTATTTTATTGGTTCCAGAAAACACTGAAAAGGGATTTCATACCAGACAGAGCTGTAATTAAATGCTTACTAAGCGTAACTCCAAAACTGTAGGACTCATTCTCAGTAATCTTAAGTTTTCTCACTTTTCTTTAGTGGCAGTTGAATTTTATGAACATTTAGAACAGATTTCTGTCCCACAAACTCTCTGAAAATTCTAATTCAACCACGCCTCTAAACAATTACCATTGAGGTTAAGGAATTGGAAAACAGTGTATTTGATGCCAAGACAGTAAGAACGATGAAGATAAACAAAAGATAGCCATATCAGCAGCTCAAGAAAATTGACTATTTAGAACCTGTTTAGTAGTACTGACAAAATACCATGTCATGGATTTGAAGTTATTTTACTTATCCTATGCTCCCCTCAGAAGGCAAGGAACAAATAATAACCAGAAAATAGACCTTTCACTCCAAAATATTTTCCAGTAAATAACTATTTTCAACAAGTCGTGTTCAGGGTGAGCACTTTGGGCAGGTGGTGCTGCGAAGAAAACGATGTGCATAGCGTCTAAGTGCAGCCCAAGATGGAACATCACAACTCAATGCGCTCAGAGTATCAGGGAAGCAACAAACGGGTTGTTATGAATTTCAACAATTGTGTGATCCTGGTTCTCAACAAATGGATAAAGAACACGAGTACAAGAGTTTCATCATTTTGAGAAAAGGTGTTCTACTTAAGAAGTTCTGAGTAATTATTCCAAACTAAAATAAAATTTTATCTTGGTTTCCAGCCAAATGGAAGGGGATACAAGTGGAGACAAGCATCTGCAATAGCTCATGAGAAAGTGTCAAGCTTACAACAATTCTAAACTTATTCTAACCTATTCTTTGATAATACCTTTTTATGGTAAATGAAGATTTTACCTACCCACTATATTCTGAAATAACGCTAGTCCGTGCTTAATATGTCTTGTGAGGTCTGGAACAACGCTGATAAGCAAACCCAGTAGGTTCTTATCTACTCCTGAAAATGCTGCATTAGGGCCAGTTGGGCTGAAAACCAGCATTGAGTTCTGGTCTGTGCCATTAAAAAATCCATTTTAGGACAGATTCAGAATTTACTCACTACAGAATGTTAGAATTATTTCAGAATTAGTGAGATTTAATTCAGCATTATAGTAAGCTTCGGATGTCATGGCTGTTAATATTATAGCTAGTACGCAACGGCGGTATCATAACAACTGTAAAAAGCTTATGGAGTGAAAAGAGAGAGGAGATACTAACGTTAGTAGAATTCATGCATTTGGCTCTAGTGTTCATCATAAAACATCCAACAAGAACATATTATACAAACTCTTCAACTAACCTCTAGTAGATATAAGTTTTACCTACAGAATTTCTTTAGGCCTATAATCTAGAATCTTCATACCAAAAAGTTTAGAAGTAAAGTAAAACGCACCAATAGCATCCATCAGACACATAACTGCAACCAGGAAAATAGATATAGGCAGATTTTGATTGGCTATTGGTTAGTTGGCTTCCTATTGGTCTAAAATATAAGTTAAAGCGGTAATCCTTTTATTTTGAAGCGGAAATTTAAAGGCAGTTTAATTGAAGACTTACCTTACCATAATATAATGGCATCTTAATTTTTTTCGGTGTGAGTGTAGTGTGTTATTCACAAGCTATTTGGATACATTAGTGGTGTTTAAAGTACATTGAGATGCATGAGAATATCTAGTAAGTGAATATATTCACTTACTTGATTTATATATAAATCAACAATAATTTTCAGATTCAGATTTATTGGTTGAGGATAGAAGGCTTGGAGCCTATGTTAATCCTTTTCTAGTAAATTTCTGTGTTTGTCCAAACCCTTCTTGAACGAATCAGTTGAGGTTGCAGACACCACTTCTTCTGGGAGTCGGTTTCAAGAGTTTATGACTCGGTGTGAGAACCAGTACTCAACAGCAGTATGATTTCTTCTTGGCTTTTGAACTCTCCTGCTATGTCCTCTAAGGTGTTGCGACCTGGTGGGAAGGAAAAGAGAAAATAGGTCAGGTCCGTAGTCATTATTTAAAATTTTAAACATTGTGATTAAATCTCCTCTCTGCCTACGGTATGACAGGGAGAAGAGATTTAAACTGTCTAGTCTTTCCTCGTATGATAAGTTAGTCATGCCGAGAACCATAGGTATTGCCTTTCTTTGAACCCTTTCTAGAATGTGTGACTCCCCTTTTAGACAAGGGCTGGCGGCCTGGATGAAGTTTTCCAGTCTTGACCTCACCAGAGGTGTATATAAGGAGGTGAACATATCTTTGGTGATTCTAGTAAAGGCTCTGCAAATTGCCCATAAGGACCTGAAAACACGTGCAGCCAACGCGTGACAGTGCGCTGTAGTTTTTAAATCGTGGCTAACTATGACACCTAAGTCCAAGTGAGTCTGAACTGATGGAAGTGTAATTCCCTCTAATTCGTAGGAGCTCATGCTTGCTTCTGCAGTGTGCTTGGCTGGACATTTTGCCACATTTATCGGGAGCATCCATTCTATGGACCACTCTGACAATTTGTTGAGGTCCTGTTGCAACGTGCACGTATCACTGTTGCCCTTCAGCTCTCTCCAAGTTTATAAGTCATCTGCGTATAGGACCATAGGGGGGTCGGTGAGCGGAAATAACCCACTGATATATAAAATAAATAGGAGAGGTCCGAGTACCGTGCCTTGTGGCACTCCGCTGCGTACTGCTGCCCAAGAGGAGAGTTTCAAGTTGATCCTAACCCTCTGCCTCCTATCTATGAGGAATTCCCTGAGCCAGCTTAGTAATCTGCCTTTGATACCAAGACTTTCCAATTTCATGAGTAGTCCTTTGTGAGGTACTTTATCAAAGGCTTTGCTGAAGTCTATGAAGACGAAGTCAACGGGTCTTCGGTTGTCCCTTGATTGGACCCAGCTTTCTCTTACGGTGAGGAGATTTGACAGGCATGAGAGGTTTCTTCGGAAGCCATGCTGTGCTCTGGATAACAAGCTGCTGTTTTCCAGATGTACCATGATGCTTTTCTCGATGATTCTTTCCAGTGGCTTGATTAAAGTGCTGGTGAAACTGATAGGCCTGTAATTTGAAAGACATTGTCTTGATCCTCCATTGTGGATGGGGTTTACTATGGCGTCTTTCCACTCACGCGGTAACACTCCATTTAGGAGAGATTGCTTGAAGATCGTGGTCAAAGGGCCGGCTATGTGAGCTGATACCTCCTTGAGAAGCCTTGGATGAAGAATACCAGGACCCATTGATTTCCCTGCATCTAGTCTCATTAGGCAGTTGAGCACAATGCCTTGGTCGATGTCAACGGAATCTATCCCGTATTCCTCTGATGCAGCCAGAGCTGATCCTATAGGGAGTGATGACTCCTGAGTGAAGACTTGGGAGAAGTAGTCTGCCACTGCTTCTGCCTTTTCTTGATCCTCTTCAATTGTATCATTGTCAATAGACAGATTTGGAACACCACTGAATGTTGTATTCATGAAGTTCATGTACGAGGAAATTTTCTTAGATTGTGCCGTTGCATTCTAAGCCAGATGTGCTCCGAACTTCATCCTTGACTGGCGGATTTATGCAGTAGCTTGATTCCTAGCAGTGTTTTATAATTTCCTGGTCTCAGGTGTCCCAAGTGTGGCAAACAGGTCCCGACATTTGTGTTTACGTCTGAGTAACTTCTGAATCACTCTGTTTATCCAAGGTGGGCAATGTTTCCGACCCTTTGAGACAGACCAAGGGATAAGAGGTTCAGTAAGTTGGGCGTAAAGTTGTTTAAATTGATTCCACGCGGCTTCTACTTGAGACTCTGGGTTGATGTACCAGTTTACTGAGTTGGCTGCTGAGACGATTGCATTTATATCAGCTTTCCAAACGTTTGGTCGAGATGGGGTTTTGGCCCTTGCTGCCGTTGCTGTGAACTTGAAAGTGAGCGCAGCATGGTCACTTCTTCCTAAAGGAGGAAGATGTTGTATGAGATCCACATCCTCACCGTAGGAGAACACTAGGTCCAGAGTTGACGAGGAGTGTTGTGAGTCAACTGCTGGGGCGTTGAAGTCGCCAACTACGAGACTTTGACAATTCGAAGTCCGGGAGCCTAGCTTCTTTATTAGAAAGTCATCTCCACTGCAGTCAGGACTGCGGTACATAGGAATGAGGTCAGTGTCTTGGCCTATGCATTTAAGTCTGCAGGGTAGAAGTTCACACGACCCACTTTTGTGGGCGAGTGCTTCGATGTTACTCAAGGTCAAGCATTTCTTGAGGTAGATGACTACGCCACCTCCCCTGTGGTTTAGTTGATCCACCCCATGCACTTCGAAGTTTGGCAGAATAACTTCGTTGTCAGTGACATCGGGTGTGAGCCATGTCTCTGTGATGATAATTACATCAGCGTCTCCGGAGTCTATCATGTTAACCAGCTCAGTCCGTTTGTTCAACAGGCTGCGGGTTTTTGTGTAGTAAACTGTCAATTCAATTTGGTTCTTCCCCGGCCTACCCACAGAGATTTCAGGATCACTGAACTGCGAACTTGGACAACCCGAAAACCCTTAATCTTAAGGTTCTTTTTGCCGTTTCGGCGTCGTTCGCTTAATTCTGGGGCCGCAGACTCTCCTTTGACACGGTCTGCTAGGCTTAAGTCGGCGCGGACATATCTGCCTGATCCTTTAAGAATATGAGAGTTGCTTAGAATAGCATCCCTCTTTTCTTTAGAGTTTAGTACGACTTTGAGGAGACGTGCAGGCTGATTTACTGTAGGGTCAGTCTTTTGGCCGATTCCATATACGCTGTGTATTGTAATGCCTGATACTGTTTGTGTCAGTAGCTTATCTAAAAGGGGCTCGACCGAGTTGAGGTCATGCTCGAATCTGGCCTTGGGATTGGATGCCAGTAACTCTTCCTCTTTGTGGAGAATGAGCGACCTATCAGAGAGGTCAGGTTTGCTTGCTCTGCGGCGTAAGTGTCTTTCTGTCCTTCGTGGACAGTGTAGCTGACGTGTTATCCTTATCTCGCTTTTTGCGAGAGACTACATTACGCCATTCATTGGAGTCCTCCTCACCAATCGTAACAGGATTTATCTGCCTGCTGTTCACCGGTGTGGATGAGGCTTGATCTACCAGTCCCTGGACGACTCCAGTTACAGGTTTTCGACCACAGGTACGCCTCTTCTTCGTGGCAGTCTTTCCATTTCTGTCACTGGAGAGCTTATCTACTATCGTGAGGGCAGCCTGGGTGTCTGGAATGTGGTGGGTGCTCTTCTGTGCTGAAGGGCATTCACTGATTGACAGAGACGCATCGGGGACATGTGCTGTTTTGTCGATGATGCTAGTCACGTCATCGCTGTCTGAGCAATAGTCGGTGTTCTCCTGTGGTGGAGGATGCTTGCAGTCCATGAGCTTCAAAGCCCCACTGAGAGTGGCAATGGCTTCTGTAATACGGAATTTAGTAGTACTACAATAGTCACTGCACAACCAGTTTGCCAGAGGTTTGCAGCAACCTTTGAATGCTGCAGGAGTTAGGTTTGTGCATATACTATGAAACCATCTCTTGCAGTTATCACACTGCATTCCCTCATCCACTGGGAATTGGCACATAACCCTTCCACAGCGGTTTCTTTTGATCGGCATGCTTTTTAGAGCGAACTGGGGAAACACAATTTAAATATAACTTTAAATGTATATAACCTTTATAAATCAGTGATAAAAAGCCAATGAGTGCACAAAAATATATATAACTACTAAGTTATAAGAACACAACTTGCTGTAATTTAATAGGCTCAAAACTAAAACGTAAACTAACTTCGATCAGAATAAACTGATTTAAAGTTAATCTGGAGACTTTTGTAGCTTATAACACAACAAAAGCCAAAACTAAACAAGAGAGTGCAAAATTCACTCCCTTTTCAAAGTTCGCGCGGTAGCGGTACATTTATTTTAAGTCCAAAATAGGACGTATGCATTTTTGCTTACTAGGCGAATATAATTTAACGACAATTTCTAAACATTTAATGTGTCTTTAATTGGGACATATATATGTATTAACTGATCCAGGGGTGATGATACATGTTATAACGTGTTAAATCTTCCGCGCTTAAGGGTTTTCTCGGCTTTGATTGGCTGGAACAGTGGCGGCTAGTTTGATATTTAATTTGTCCTAGGTAGGTGATATCGTGTGCAAGTCTGTGTGGTTGCAACATGCGTTGTTTGCAAGCATGTTTGATGAATATAAATGTAAAATTTGATTATTCTGACGTTTTCTTTCACTTATTTTGTGCATGTACAAGGCTTTGTTTAGCATACACTCGGTTTTTTGGCCTGTCAGTTGCTGGCGATGTCAAGGAACCCGTGAGTTCTTGGGCTATTCTCAATTTTAGGTTATACGTGTAGCATTTTATTGATGGATATTGCTCAGTGATGTATTTCAATATTGCTTTTTCTACGGAATTATATTTAAACACTTGCGAGACAGATGGATACTTATTGACAAAGCCTTTTTAGTTTATTGCAGGTAGGCAATGCGAGTGAAAGCACTGCAGACGTCAGTGGAATTTTCGGTGAAGTAATGATGGGAAGCCGTTTCTATAGCTGGAAGGAATTTGAGAATTCATTAGGAGAATTTCGAAAAGTGAGGAAGTCATTTAATGCTAACAATGTAGTTGTCCTGCACTCACTATGTGGTTGCCGCAGATTACGCGGGAGAAGTAATCGCACAAACGGACAATTTTCTTAATGTGTAAATTAACTAACTCCGTATTACAATAAAAATAAACCTTTCCTATTAACATTGTTGTCTTTCTGCTCGTGTGTTCGCGTTGGGAGTACGGGATGCTAGACCGGTGCTCCCTAGGATATAAATTCGTTACTATCCGTAAGTGCAATTCTGTAGGAACACTATCCATCGATAAAAGTGGTGAATTATAGGTACTTCATTCAAGTCTAAAAATCTGCCTAAAGTTACGCAATTACGTCTCCTAGTCATAGATAAATCTGTAAGGACTATTGACAAAAATACCTAACTTCAGTTTCACTGAGATAGAATAAGAAAAGTATGGTAAGCAGGATGTTAAATATATTTAATGAAAAATAATAAGCGAATGTCTTGACACAATTGTTTCTCGTAATTACTGCGGCGATGCGTAATTGCTGTGACCAGGTTGACTGACTTCACCGAACATCTGCAAGTAAGTAAATAAAGTGTAATTTTTAAATCGTTGAAGTTAGAAATAAGTTATGTAAAAGTGAAACGCTTTATATTCTCCTACCTCTGATGAAAAAGGTTCATTCTCCTTTCTCATTCTTTGGTCAGGACAGTATTCTTCTGAGGTTTTCATTGTCACACACATTGTTCCTCTTCTGAAGTATAGCACCAAGCAAAGAATAATCTAATGTGTCGTATAAACGGCTGTTTACAAGGAATGCATGACATCTCTACAGGCACAATAAGTTAGGTTATGAATTGCAATCACCTGAGCGATTTTAACTAGAAACTTCATCGAAATGCATACGATCACCAGGAAATTCAGCAGATTGTCTCGTTCATCGCATGCTCTGTTCGATGTGTTATGGAATATTTCAATCATCACCGATGATGATAAAAAAGTGTTTGGCATCCTCAAAACGTATATTTGACTTGTGTCTGTTGGCTAGTTCTCCTTCAAATGTCTCGTTATCATAGAATAACTGCTATGGAAACAACCATTGCCTATAGTTAATTTTCAACCTTAATATGCTCAAGAAACCAGCAAATAACAAACTATTACGGCTCTTAAACGCGAATAATAGTCTTTCTATGCTAAACTTCTTATAAACGATGAGTTAATAATAATAATAGTATATTCTCATTTTGTACATGAGGGACGCCAGTTTACAGGCATCGTCAATATGATAAATTACATATACGATTAGTAAACATATTTAATAATAGTAATTTAATAAAATACATTTTTTCCTACCTGTGTAGGACACACCAATTGTACAGGCATGGATAAGTATTATTTAAATTACATAAATTTGGTTCATGGTAAAATTATAAGGTTGCATTCGTTTGTCTATGGGAACAATATGATAACTAGTCATTCAATGGAGCACATCAAGAAATATAGAAATATTATCTTCGCATTAACAAAAAAACCCAAGTATGTTTTGGATGGATTACAAATACTTGGGAAAAAAATAAAGCTTGAAGTAATTCCTCCATATAACTTTGGTGTGTACGGCATCGAGTCTTATTCTTATAATAATTTAAAATAAGTAATACACTTGTATACTTTTGTCAGCATTTTCTTCGTAACATCACAAGTGAATAGTACTCAAGGTAGACTAATAATAATGGTAGTTTATATTTTCTTATAAACGGGTGTTTTCAAGACATGCAAGCTATTTTGCAGACAAGATCAGTTATGTTATAAGTTACATTCGTGAAGTATTATAAATCAATACTTTTTTATTGGTATAAAGATATATTTCACAACTGTAATCCAGGGTGCGTCGTTGGTGAAGGCAATGTGCAATTCACGAGGGAATTGTAAGTTATGGGACCAATAATGTTTGCAGATCATTTGTCATTGTAAATGGGCAAATATCTACATTCTTCGTTCTCATTCAAAAAGTCAAATGGAAGCTGAAATGGTGAGAGACAAAAGAAGACAAACAACAACAACGCAAAAGAAAGCAAGTGGAGTACTTAGGGAGTGATTAATGTGTATATATACATATATATTCTGTTTAGTAATTATAGTTATTTTGGTGCACTAACTAACTATTCCCGTGATGCTAATTTTTATATTATGTGAGCTAATATTATTGTCCTGTGCAAAAATGTCCATCATGTACTTCCAATAATATAAAAATTTATAATTGTGGTTTGTTGTAACTACACGTTTAATGAACTTAAAATATCTATGTTGGGCGAAAAAGTGGGTGTAGGATTCAGACTCAGAAGTGCACTGTCATCTTTGAGCAGTCTGGTGACTGAAAAGATGAACACTGCAAGTGTGTTTGCATCGCGCACATCAGCTGGTAGTCTATTCCAAATGACTGAAAACTTATTTAAGAAGAAATTATACCGCATGTAAGTTTGACAATGCTCTATAGCAACTAGGTTGTGATGATTTCTAAGATTGTAACTGATGACAGTGGTAGGTTTAATTATTGGCTCGGAGGAGTGCACGAGCAGACTAGTTAGCTTGTAGTAAAAAATCAGGTTTAGCTTAAGACGTCTTTTCCAGAGTGGTTCTAAACTTAGTCTGTCGCAACGTTCATAGTATTGGAGACCACTTTCTAAACCAAGAATTCTTAAGGTGAATTGCCGTTGCACTCCTTCTAACTTAAGCTTGTCATTTTGTCTGAGTCCGCTAAGAATAAACGGGCAGTATTCTAAAATAGGTCGGACACATACTTTATATAATAAAACCCTAGTTTCACAACAAAAGAAATTGCGAGTTATGCATCCTAGGAGCCTTCGTGTTTTACGTCTGGCATAATCAGTTTGTTCAGAGAACGTTAAGTTACTAGAGTATCTGATACCGAGTGTTGACAAATAGTGTAAAATGAAGTCTACACGAGACGAGTAATTTAATAGGCTGAGCTGTAGCAATATTAGTACGATTTCACTTACGTTGAATTATGCCTACAATTACTTTCTCAGGTTTCATTGATAGGTCAGGCCTCCATCTCGTCACAATGACAAATTTAGTTTCACTGAGATAGAATAAGAAAAGTATGGTAAGCAGGATGTTAAATATATTTAATGAAAAATAATAAGCGAATGTCTTGACACAATTGTTTCTCGTAATTACTGCGGCGATGCGTAATTGCTGTGACCAGGTTGACTGACTTCACCGAACATCTGCAAGTAAGTAAATAAAGTGTAATTTTTAAATCGTTGAAGTTAGAAATAAGTTATGTAAAAGTGAAACGCTTTATTTCTCCTACCTTTGCTGAAAAAGGTTCATTCTCCTTTCTCATTCTTTGGTCATGACACCATTCTTCTGCGGTTTTCACTGTCACACACATTGTTCCTCTTCTGAAGTATAGCACCAAGCAAAGAATAATCTAATGTGTCGTATAAACGGCTGTTTACAAGGAATGCATGACATCTCTACAGGCACAATAAGTTAGGTTATGAATTGCAATCACCTGAGCGATTTTAACTAGAAACTTCATCGAAATGCATACGATCACCAGGAAATTCAGCAGATTGTCTCGTTCATCGCATGCTCTGTTCGATGTGTTATGGAATATTTCAATCATCACCGATGATGATAAAAAAGTGTTTGGCATCCTCAAAACGTATATTTGACTTGTGTCTGTTGGCTAGTTCTCCTTCAAATGTTTCGTTATCATAGAATAACTGCTATGGAAACAACCATTGCCTATAGTTAATTTTCAACCTTAATATGCTCAAAAACCTAGCAAATAATAGACCACTACGGCTCTTAAACGCGAAGAATAGTCTTTCTATGCTAAATTTCTTATATACGATGAGTTCTTGAAGTAATACATCCTCTGGGATATCATGACAGGTTTATCCATTAATACGAACACAATACTGGAAAATGTTTTCCTTTTTCGGCTATAGAAGCCTAAAACCAGTCATATATAATCTACTTTCACAAAAATAAACGCTTATAACGCCTCTATAGGCGTGAACACGGTAACCCATACAGTGCGCGATAATATATCACGATAATGTTTATCATCACCCTTGATCCAGTGGTTACGGGGTTGAAACTTCGCGCTATCAAAAGGTCGTTTCAGTTTGTACATGTCCAATATTGCTTTTACGAGCTATTGTAAACTAATTCTGTTTCTTTGTGCTGTCTCCTTGGTTGAAAGGCGAGGGTTACTAATCTTAAGTGAACTTCTGTATAGTTTCACACACCTCTCCCCTATCAAATCTTTGGTTAGCTCCAAAAGGAGCGGTGCTGGATTGATTAAAGGGATTTGTAGTATGCAGTCCCTTAAGATCGTGTCTCTAAGGTGAATCGAGTTGATCCTTTCACCTGTTAGTCATTCGGTGTGGTCGAAAAGAGATATTATGATAACGTAGATACAATTTGACGGCTCGAGATTTTTATGAGGGCTTAGATCTTTATCTTAAAATGGATAATAATGATCGCCTAGACAGATCATGCTTCTACCTTTAAACATATACCACTCTCTCAGCCTATTGTTGAGGTGCGACCACGTGGGCTTTGCACAGATTTATGGGGCATCGTATAAATTAACTTGCTTTCCTTTGTCGGATCTTTGAATACCACTTCACAATGTCTCATCTCATTCATTTTCTAATAACGTCATTACTTGCTTATCATATTCCATTAAACCTAACATTTTGTAGCTCTTTATGAATTTGATTCGACTTATTCTATTCCTATTCTCTATAGGACACGGTTGTGCACCAAATACACAAAAAAGTGTGAAATAAAGACAAGCGGCTTGTGGATAATTGTATTAAAACTAAAAGTGAACATCATGATTGTAAGACCTATATGGGCAGCATTATACATTGCAAATGAACTTTGTCAGCCTAGGGATTATGGTCTCCCATTGTATTTCCTTTATGCATGCATCTATTAATCATACATTGCACTCACCTATTTCATTACACTTTAATGATTCACCTTAGCACCTTTACTTTTCTAAAACAGCTTACTATCCCTTGTAAACGTTGTACTTACCTCAATATTAGTTGGTTATCGTATGGCTACAACCACGGGTTGAAAACGAAACGAAGTCGATTTTCCCGCGAAACCTGGAGGACTACTGTACAATTCAATAATCATACGGCCTGTGTCAGACAATGAGTGTATTTATTATGGCGCAATCGAATCTTTGCTCTCTGGTGAGCTATCCTTCGTGGGAATCCACGAAGAAGAGATACCTTTGTTTGGGTGATTCTGGTCATTTGTAATCCAATAGGCAGTAGTCAATTCCCTTCCAAGCCGACGGTAGCTAAGTGTGAAAAGATCTAATTTCTCTAACCGTTCCTCACATGGTTTGTTTCGCAGACCCATCACTCGTTTTGTTGCCCGTCTTTGAATTCTTTCCAAAAGGAACTCACCCATTCTAAGTAGTGGAGATACAATGATATTGTGCACTTCAGTGTGTATTTTTACGTATGTTTTGTACAACCTTAGAGAAAGCTCGAGTGTGAGTGCATCTAGCTGTCTACGTGTAAATTGTATGACCGCACATGCCGCGTGGCGTCCACCGTGTAATTCACGCTTGTGTTCATTTTTCCTTTAGAAATAGACCCACGTCACACTCCGACGTTGTGGAGGACAAGCTTCCGTTGCACGCTGTAATTTGCATTCTACGGCTCACAGGTAGATAACCATACTACTTTACACCTTCTCAGGTTGAAGGTCATACCATCGGCCACCACCCATTCTTCCAGAAGTTTTAGGCCTTCCTGAAGCCTATCTTAGTCTTCCGAACACGTTATTGCATCAAATCTTTACGTCATCCCAGTGTAGAAGAGTCGGGCAGCTAAGACGACATGGTAGGTCATTGATAAAAGTCAAATCATCAGCGGCCCTAGGATAGTGTTGCGGCACTCCTGGTGACGATGTGTGTCAGGATGATCGAATATGACTGGCCTTAGTGCAGAATTTCCTTTCATCTAGGTAGTTCCCCAATCACGAGACAGGGCAGCCTGTATATGGCAAAGGTCATTTGATCAGCTGATGTCTACAGGCCATATTTATTGAAAAAACCTCAAAGTTGGGTAAATATTCGTTGTTTTGTACACTGTTACGCTTGTATTCCTGTTAAAAGTTGATGGAATAAGTCGTTTTTAGCATAAACAGCAAACGATAGTGTCCTTATCCGGCCGTAACTTACGGCCAGTTTACAAATAGTTGAAATACGCACTCCTTTACCTCGCTGAGCCAGAAATAATGCTGGTGAAGAGGAAAGGTTGGGCATGAGGCCAGCAACCCCATCCTGTAAAATAAATACTGCTACAGAAACTTCAAGTCACTAACGCGGAGCCCTATGTTCCACTGGGGAACGTGAAGGAAAAAAGTAGTGTTTCGTTAAGGAAGTGCCAAGTGACATATAGACACACGTTATAACGACTTTTAGTCATATGATTTTGCTGTTCAAAGGATTAGACATGGACATGATAAGGTAGGCTAGTTCGTTCTGTTGGTCATTTTCATTTACTTTGTTGTGTACCTTAGGTGATGTTGTAGAAGGTCCTCCACATCTACCTATTTGAAGGAAATCTACAGAAATACTCGGGAATTATTTTCACTTGATATTTACTTCTTGTAATGCATAGACTTGGTGTTTATAGGCAGATGTAATATACATTTTGTCTGCTCGAAAAATATTGAATGACGTAAGTACACACAATTTAAAGCATTATCTAGTATTTTCTATCACTTAAATTCTGTATAATGGTAACAATGCTTACGTCTTTCAATTGTTTAATTTCCTTTTCGGGTGATAGCTACTTTCGGAGGAGATTTCCTCAGTGTCAGTGATATTGTATTACATGTTAATTCAATAATAAATTTATTCCTCGTTATTCGTTTGTATATTCTACCTGATAAGACCGAATATTAGCCCCTGAGTAAGTTGTGAGGTACAGACCATATGAGGCTATCTTTGAAATACTAACTAAGAACAGATATTTGGAGAAGCCTATTGGTAAAAGGATTGTGTTGTAGTCAAACAATGTGAATTTGTCCAGATTTCAGAAGAGGTGTTGCGATTATAAAGATTTTCGAGTTATCTATCGTCTCAGCGTAACACATAATCTGATTAGCGATTCATAGTCACAAAGTGAAAATAAATCTACGTGAGATAGTGTGCTTGAGATTTCTACGTGTCGCAATGTACCATAAGGATAGACTGTACCTATACTGATAGATTTATGACTCAGTTCAACTACGGTTATCATTTTTATTAAAAGCAGATTATCTACTGTACGTTATTATCTATTCATCTAATCGCGTAAACAAAAGTCTCCCAGACACCGCGTTTACTCCTAACAGTTAACCCCCAATTCCTACCCTAGCACGTGTTACTAATGTTACTGGAACACAGTCGCATTACAGCAGAAGGAACACAGATTCATCGAAAAATTGTTCATTAAACAAAAATTAGATTAAAGGTGTACAGATTATTCAGAAGAGTATTCCTCCGTTACTTTCAGTAGGTTGCATCTGCGTATACAGAAGATGTTTCTCCATAGGTGTGAAAAGGTTTAAGAAAAGCATTATTAACTTTGGTAGTACATGTATAATATGAATAGAAAATTTCCTTGGTAAGCATTTACAAGTAATCACCTTCCAAGAAATGTATATAAGTAGCTAAACAGTTTAAACTGAACTTAAGGGACTTCTCAATTTATCATTGGTCTGTATCTAGTAGGCCCATCAAAGCGTCATGAAATGGTAAAATTATTAAACGACAAGTTATGCAGTAGTTTTCAAACCTTGTACAAAGATTTTGATAAAAATGACAAAGGCTTTGTGACAAATAATAAGAGTCTTGACAGCAATAATAATAACGTTCATGTCCATAGTGACTATAAAAACAAAAACAGGTATTATTATCGCAACGAATTCACCACTAAATTAGATAGACAACTACTAATAATACAATCATATCAATTAAATGTATCACTTAGTCTTATGAAGCAGGTGTTTACTTACCTTCACTGTATTCTCGCAGTACTGATGTGGTCAGCTAGCTTATTCCAAATGAACTCACGATTAATTTTGAAAGTGAACGGAGATCCAGTTTATGTCAAATAAAAACATGTAGCTCACGGTATTACACTGCTTACTGTGACGTTTGATACCTGTATTCCTATCTTCGTGACAATCTCATAGTATATGTAGGTATGTGCTCAGAGTTGTCTGCTAGCCAAATTGGTAGACAATAATTTACGTCAATGTTTATATCACTCTATATGTCAACGACATATGCAGCTTTTTCTCGCTAGGTAAACCGTTCATCTTTGCAGATGATCTTAAAGTAGCTTACAAGTTCCACTGTGATGACTTTGGATACTTTCAGAATGCTGTTCAGAAAGAACTAGATAGAGTAACTGCATGGTCCCCCACATGGAACCTACAATACAACCTTAACTAATGTGGTTCGATCTATTTCGGTACACTCTCAATATACATCAATCTGGTACTTGAATCAATTGACTTGCCTAAACTCCAAATTGTTGTTGACCTAGGACTCAGGTACTCTAGTGACCTGACATTTTCTGAGCAAGTGTCAACACAGACGCGTAAATCGAGGATGCTCTTAGGATGCATACTCAGGAATTTCCACAACTACGAAGCGAAACTTGTGTTTTATAAAACATGTATCAGACCGCTACTTGAATATTGTCTATTTATTCTAAGCAGCACTCGCGTAAATGACAAACTTAAAATAGAAAGCGTCCAACAATACTTCACATCCAAACTTCTAGGATTTGACTGCAATAAGGACTACACATCAAGGTGTATAACTCTGGGTATCGACCCACTCTGGATGAGACGACCCAGCATCAGTCCAACATTCTTCTTCAAAGTCTTGCATAAAATATCATTCTCAGACAGTAAGGAGATACAGTTCTCACCGGAACAATCCTAAAACCTGCGTTACCAAACGTGCACAGTATCTAGGAAAGGCTGTAAAACAGGACTCCGTGCAAACTTCTTCATAGTAATGTACTCTAAGATGTGGAACAGTTTACCCGTGGAAGTAAAGACCTGTCACTCTATTATTACCTTCAAACGCTTGCTATATAAACTGCTTCATCCGAATGACTATGTCAACCAGACCACACCACTCAGTTATTAGAACACTATAACGCCTAGATTCATTACAATATATTATGACACTAAATAAACTCTAAGACTTCGCAAGAATACATGAAAACGCAACTAAAACATAGGTAAATGTTTACTATACTTTGGTATACATTCGACATAAACATTTGTATATGCATAAAACATTAATGTTCTTAACATGTTCGCATACTTTCTCTTTCTTGTATTCTGCTGCTGAACCTACTCTTCTACTTACCTTCTGGTCGAGGTCTAACAACCCCATATTTAAACTGAAATGAATCTAGACTCCAGACCATTTAACTCATAACCACTCAAATTCCATGAGCGATCCCGTGCTACTCCTTGAAGACACTGGCCAACATTCTGTACAAGGAGTATTCATGATCTGAAATAAATAAGCAACAGGTTTTCCAAAAGTTTTCAATGTATTACTCAACTTACGTGTACAGTCTGTCATGCTGACACAAATGGCACCAATGGGGGGTTCTGGAATCGACCTCAGCCCGATTCGATGCAGTAAAACAATACAACATGACCTCATCTAGTTTTCGTATCCACGATCAAATTTCTTTCCTGTTATAAAAATACGATAAGACTGCTGAAAAAATGGAATAAATATATCACTGATCTCAACATACTACATCAATAAACTTTAAGTCAAGGATGCTGTTCACAACAAAGTTATATAGGAGAATTTACTTCAAGCTTTATTTTTCCCAGATATTTGTATTACATTCATCTGATGTCTGGGTTTTTGTTAATGCGAAGACAATATTTCTGTATTATTTCGTGTGTTACACAAACAGACTATTTAGTAGATTGTTCTGACTGACTCTAATGTCGGAAAGAACGACCAAACTGTAAATTCACCATGCATCGAAATATGTGTAATTTATATAATAACTTGTCAATGCCTGTACAGTTGGTATGTTCCTGCATAAACAGGAATAAATATATATTATGGTATTATTATTAAGTATTGGTCATATGGAAACAAGGACATAGACTGACTTAACAACCAATCACAAGAGACTGTGTAGGCGGCTACAATTAGCAGATAGATGATCTGACATTCAAGAAACAGCCACAAAGAGACGAAAGATTAACGTTCAGTGAGAAACAACCAGTCAGAAGACTGTGTTTGTTTGCTAACAATAATCTATAATAATGTTCATAAAAATCTATAAGTATCTGTTGATTTCCTTAATAAACGATCTGTTGCCTGGCCCCTGTCCTCTGTTGTTACAGGTATACCTACATTTACATAAGTATAGCTGTGTGCTGCATCAACCATGACGTATTTATCATGATCAACCAGGCCGCTATGTATTTCATGCTGATTAAGGATCTATGGAGATAATAGTCAAGTGATAATTCAAGTTATATGGAGTTATCACCTCTTCGGAAAATTGTTTGCATCCTTGACATTCCTGTGAAGTCGAAGCGCAGTCCATCGTACTTGGTGTATTATTTTGTACATACGTTCACATTGTATATACTGAATTGGTATGATCCCTCTTCTATCAGTTGATTAATTTTGTTTGTGTCCGGACGTCCTCCACTTGGATCGTTAACCTGAGAAGGAATGTAGGCGTACTGCTGTAAGTCTTAGAGTTCTTCAAGGGTAGCTCGTCAAGGCAGAATCCACAACATTTGAAATATTGATTGTACATATGTTTGTGTTAAGTAATTGAGCGGGTTCCGATTCATCTGATTGTCGGTTAATTTTATAGTTGTCGCATTGTGAGAATCATCTTGTAATGTTTTTGTAAACACTTCTGAAGTCGCTTCTAAACTTGTGAACGAATCGAGTAGTGTTAGAGTCAGTTTACGCGATTGGATACGCCGGCGGAACGATTGTGCTAGAGTGGCATGAAGCAACCAATACTTCGTGAACCAGATCAGTTGCGTTACTGTCGACAGAGAGCGTAGATCCCACGCGCCGGGGAGAGCATGTCTGTGTGATGTGGTATGCTTGTTGTGTGTTGGGCTTTTTTGTCTTGCTATTCCATTTTAGCCTAGTCCCGTTTGGCCCACGATCTCGCATTGGCAGTTCATTTCAATGATACCGCCGCTGTGGAAAAAAGGGATGGATCCTTTTTTGCCGCGGAGTGCCAATGCACGTGAACATGGAACGTTTGTTTATTGGAACTGGCAGCCATTGGTGGGCAACTCGAAGGCGAGAATGCTACAATCGCGTGCAAGTTGGAAGACGGAAGAAAGAACACGAATAAAAACTTCGTATTTTATCTTGCTTTAGTTGCCAAACAATATAAATTCGTTCAAGGAATACTCGCGTTTTGCATTTAAAGTTTGGACAAATACATAGCCATTATCGCTACAAAGCGCCCTCGTTACAATCTGAACCTAGGGCTAAGTTCCTCGAAACCTCTCAAGCTAAAGATATGGTAACGCGCCTACACCGACAGTTGAAAGCTGTCTTATCACTTGCAAGCAGTGCACATAATAATAATAATATATTCTCATTTTTGTACACGAGGGACTACAGTTGACAGGCATCATCAAGTAAGCATGTTTACGATTTTTCACTGACACAAGATATGTATATATATATAAAGAAAGATAGTGAAATAATGACAGTAACACACTTCGCATGAGTTAAAACAATTTATATGATATAATCCTAGGCACCATTATTGTTTGAATTTGTCAAAAATGAGCGTAACAACTGAGTGTTGCGTTACATTTGGTGGATATGGTGGGCTACTCACAAAAGTATAAAAATGGGCCATAAAACGTTAGTTTGCCGTAAACGATGTGTTAAGTAATATAATCTGCAAGAGGCTCACCACGGCAGTTAGTATACAGTTAAAATGCAGAGAAGTATTAATGGTTCAACAACCTGAGTGACTGCGAACCAATCCATACAAAACGTCGACTGAAGCACTCAGGAGCAGAGTATTGCCATCGAATGATTTGGTGGGATCTGAAATGCAGCTGTCAGCATATTTTCGTTACTTCTTAGATATCCAGGTTTATTGGCGCTGTATAGGTAATGATTTGGATTTGTCATCGTGATCAACATATGGATGGATATCCAGATGTGTACTACAACTTGTTTGCCGTTCGGATTTAGTTAATGACATCTCGTGTAGGGTTTGATTACTCTGCGATTTTGACATGTTCCGCAAAGTATCGCCGTGATCATCGGATGTATGCACATGCTTTAAACGCATAACTTCGTTGATTCCTACCTCCACTGAGTATATACAACGGGAACTGTGGATAGGGAATCACTGCATTCTTTTTGGAAAGGAGACCAGTTGGTGGATTACACATATTGTCCAAGTGATATATCTTCCATGTGATGTTGTGATAAATTTCGACCTTGTTTTCTCATATTTCATTCGTATGTCGGTTATGGTTCACCCTTTGTATCAGGTAGACATAATTCGATCGACTCTTATTCGTATGGGCGTTATTGTCATGACTGCTGCTTTTTTGCCTGAAATTATAGATAGAGGCAAAACAAACAGCAGGTGTAGTCTCTAAGTTCATACATTAAATGGGCCTATGATTTCTGAAGCTCTTACATGAGAATTAGCACTAATGTCACTTGCAAACTCACTTAGTGTGTCATTAAGTGCCTTTTCAAAGAGGGCCAATGTGTTTGCTAGTCGCATTTCCTTAGGTAGTTTGTTCCATATTTGGGCATACCTAATCAAGAGAAACTTTTGCCTGGTGGCTGTTTTACATTGTTCTATAGCCACTGTACCTGTAGTGTGTCTAAGGTTATATCCAGTGTCTTCTGAAAACTAAGTACAATTAGCAGGGGTATACACTATGTGGTTAAGAAGCTTATAGAAGAGTACCAGATTTAGTCACAGTCGCCTTAACCTTGATGTTTCCAGTCCTAGGATTTCATATCTGGTAGAGTAGTTTGTGCCGTTTTCGGTTCCGAGTACTTTTAGCGTGAAGTACCTCTGTGCTACTTCTACTTTTGGTTTGTCTTCTATGCGTATACTACTAAATATGAATGAACAATAGTCTAGGAGTGGGCGCACACAAACCTTGTACGGTAGTATTCTGGATTAACTTCTGTAGAAGTTCCTGTGTATGAAGCCAATAAGCCTGGGTGATTTCGATACTTGTTTCGAGATACGCTCAGAAAATGTTAGATTGTATGAATATTTCAGTCCTAGGTCTAGCACAGATTTGAGTCTGAGGATTTTGTGGCCCTGAATTGCTAGGTCGAGTTGTAGGTTGAAAACGGCCTATGCAGAGCCAGCCACACCTTTCGACATTAAAGTCGAGTCTCCAGGTGTCACACTACCTATCCATTTTTATTAATTCTTCATGTATAGAGTTCGTAGTTGTACCGATATCTGTATTTGTGCATGTATAAGTCACCTTTAAGTCATCTGCATACAGTATTGGTTTGCTTATACTAAAGCATTCACATATGCTATTTATGTATATTATGAAAAGGAGGAGGCCCAATACACTCCCCTGGATGACACCACTGCTGACTGGTCTAGGCCCAGAGGTTATAGAGCCAACTTTTGTTGTCTGATTCCTGTCACAGGGAAATGTTTTTATCCGGTTGTGGAGGGGGTTGCGTATCCCTAGTGAGCATAACCTGCTGACTAGCAGACTATGTGGGACTCTGTCGAAGGCTTTCCTTATATCGAAATAGAGGATAATTTCTATTTCTCTCCTATCTCTTCTACAGGTGACTTCGTTGAAAAAGTCTATATGGCAAGTGACGCAAGATCTTTTCTTGAGGAATCCGTGTTGTGACTGGTTCATGAGTTTATGTTTTGGGAAGTAGTCTAACATTTGGTCTTTGATTACTTTTTCCATAATCCGTGATATGACAGGTGTCATATTGATAGGCCTATAGTTGAATGCACTAGTTTTGGCCCCTCTCTTATGCTTAGGCAATATATACGTGTTTTTCCAAGTTTCAGGGTAGGTCCCAGTCACTAGTGAGAGGGTAAATATTCTAAGTAATAAAACTATCATATCTGTGCCACCGTTTTTGTATGCGACAGATGGTACATCATCTATCCCACAACTACCGTTAGATTTTAACGTCTTTACCGCTGATGCTATATTTTTTATATTGAAGTTGATTTCACCTAACTTGTAGTTATTTTTGCACGTTAAGTCAAGAATTGGGGACGGATGCGCCTTGGTGTCACTAGAGAACTACTAACTGAGGGGTTTGCTAACAATCTGGGGATCATCATAATTTATACCTTCATGTTTCAAGTGGCTGAATTTGTTGTCTTCACCCGTCTTTAGTCATTTTTTCAAGATCTAGCAGAGTTCCTGAGTTGTAAAGATGCCCCCTAGGGCTTTATTTTCCTCGAGTTGTGCCTTCATTTTATGTCTCTCCTCAAGATTTTTAAATTTTTCTTGTATCATGTGTAATGCATTAAATTCTCAATGTAAATAAAATTTCCTTTTCAGTCTCCTTATTTTTATTCACGTTTTGCGGTCTATGAATAGAGTTGGTGTCTTTAGGGCAGATTTTAAGGGTGCTATTGTATCTCTTACCGAACTGACCGTCTTGTAGAAGGTATCAATTGTTACTTCTAAGTTATCATAGGTAAAGTATTCATCCCAGTCAGAGCTCCTCAAGAGCGTTGGTAGGAATTCCCAGTCGGCATTTCTATGGTCCCTATACTGAGGGTGAACCGGGGAATTTTTAGGTGTGTGTTTAGTTGTTATTTGGAGGGGTAGGGTGCAGTACAATATGTTGTGATTCCTGTTGTCGAGTTCATTTCCCACCTCTATCGAGATCGGCTCCATTTCGTGGCAGGGGACTATGTCGAGAATGTTGACGTGTCTTATTGGGAGGCGCACACACTGCTTCCATTCTCCTCCACCCATGGCTTCTAGGAGCTTCTCGCAGGTTCTCGGCCCAGTGCATATCCCAGTTCACTCCGTGGAGGTTGAAATCTCCGCAAACTAGTTTTTAGTCGAATTTCAGCGTAGGTACATACTCTGGTATTTCTACGATAACCGTATCAGTCGTTTTAGGGCTGTTAGGGGCTCTGAATATACATTCCACTAGAATTTTATTTTCATTCGTGTGGATGCTTATCCATTTAGATTCTGGGAGTTTATTGAAAGTTAGGTTTGTAAAAGTATTGGAGTCAGTGGATTTAGGAGCATATATTAGACACCCGCCTCCTCTTTTGTCCACTCTATCATTCCTGTGGATGTCACAGTTATCAATTATCAGCTTTCTTTCAGATATATCATTAGTAAGCCAAATTTCAGTTACCAGGATCAGTGTTGGCCGTTCCATCTATACCAAGCCTCGAAGGGAAGTTATTTCGTTAAGGAGAGATCGAGCATTTAAGAGCATAATTTTCAGAAAACCAGTTCTGTTGGGAGGGTAATTAGCGGGTTTTCTTGTTACTGTCCCCAACTCCTGGTTGCCTATGTTATGTTCGGAGGGATCCTCAGATGTGACATTATCAGCGTGTCTACTATTCCCTGAACAAACTGTGCTGCAAGAGGGGCTATTGTTTGCTGCAACCGAAAATAATCCTGTTTCATATATTGGTTTCTGGCCTCATTATGTGGGTATCTGGAATCATTTCTCGGCATTAGATAGCCTGTTTCACTGTTCAAACCGTAATTTACAAGGCACTAGTATCCAGTTTGTAGGTTGCTTTGAGGGTAGTGCATGCTAGGTGTTTCGCAGTTGTACATTTGTTGACTCACTTCGTGCGTGTACCTAGAAGGAGCGTGAACCAATCTATACCCGTTATGCCGATGGGGCTTTACGTAACTACCACGAGGGTTTGAGTATGCATTTCCGTTCATATGGTACCTAGTGGTGTCACGTCTAGTAGCCCATGTGTTTTCATTATTTATTATGGGTCCCATTCTCAGGTTATATGTGCCTACAGGCATATTACAACCTCGGCTTCTGCGGAGATCGTGGTTCTCACTCTGCTGTTTAATCAGCTCGGCTCCCCTTGCTAGTCTGCTAGCGTGTGATTTTGTGTGGATAGGGCTATTTTTGCTGTTAGCTCGTGTTGTCTGTCGTCCACACTTTGTCTACTACTCTTAGTTCGACGAAGAGCACTTCCACTCACGCGTTCCGCCTCCTTTATGTGACCTGCCGTAATGCGTGCATAGTTCTTTTTTAGGCTTACATGCTGCTTGTCACAAGGGAGGTATATGGACGCCTGTGGAGAGACCTTGGTTTTAGGGGACTTCTTTTCGGCTTCTACAGTGAGATTATCTTGCTTGGTCCTGAGTGCAGTGTGATCTGCCGATATTTGCAGGTTATCTGTAGCAGGAGCATCTTTGTCTACCTCATGTGTGGGGTCGGTAGCTTTCCTAGGAGTGTTCTCACGAACTTCGAGACCCATTCCAGTGTTACTGCCCCTTTTGGGTTTCCTTTCACCTTCACCTGTCGTTTGTTCACCTAGTACAATGCAAGTGTCACTTTGTGCTTCAGCGTCCTCCGATACTTCTGAACTGATGCTATTCATGATTTGTGGTATTATCGTGTTCGTATATAAGGTGTTTTTAGCTACTTGTCGTTGGTTGGGGGTTTCTTCCGAGACTATTTTAAGATTTTTGAACTTTGTAGTGGAGGCCAAAGTATCCTCAGATTTCCTAAATTGGTCGGCTATTATACAGCTGTCAAACCTGAAAGGTATAGGGCATGTGCGGTCTCAGTCTTTTTTTATTTAGTCTAATACACTGACAGGGTGTACTTAGGAGGCTTGCAGCTTTTAACAAGGAATGCTGAACCGACTTTATTGGCTCATTGTCAGGTATGTTGTACACTACGGCGTTCTGTTTAAAAGCAAGTCTCTTAACAACTTGGCTCGACAAATAGTCCATAGCGTTCTCTAGCTCCTTAGCATGTTCCAATTCAGCATCGGTTGGTTTAGTCCTCAATTTAAAGAGTTTTAGGAAAGTGAGATCCCCCATTTCTTTTTAAGATGGAAGATTGTTTCTGGTACCAAGTCAAGTAGATTTAGTTTCGTCCTGAGTTCATTTATTTGTAGCCGCATGTCGTTTATGATGCAGACTAGGTAAGTAATACCTGCCTTTTCTGACAGGATATCTTCCACCTGTATTACAGGTGTTAGCATTATGTTGGAGCCGTTTGTATTGGGTGAACTACTAATTACAGCTGATTTAAGGGGTGATAATGCGTTATTAGATAAGCCTAAGCTATTTTCTAAATTACTAGTGTTCCTAAGAACACGCTTTATAGAGTGTTCGCCCATTATTATTGGTGATAATATATAAGAACCGAAAAATGAATATCAGCGAAAACACATGCAAAAGTGTCACTAAATTCGAACGTACCGCGGAAGAGCCTAAGTTATGTCTATGAAATCGGAATACTGTACCAATTAAATCTCCCCTCAAATGCCACTCGGAACACAAGTTCATAACAACGCCTAATATTATGACCATGACGCCAATATTTTAGTCTTAAAGTGAAAAATTGACTGTTATGCGCACATGAAAACTGAAATTAATGCTAAAATTGAGCCATGAATACCAACAACTAATAAACCAAATAAGAAAATAGCATTTCAATAAGTAGGCCAAATCTACCAGTAGAACTCCATGAAAATTTAAAAGTACGCGTTAAAATTGTGAACTTCCTACCTTATATAATGCATTACATTGCGCAGATATCAGTATCACGCGACATCTCCTAATACAAGTGCTGCAAATGTAACGCAGTTCAAGGACATTATGCCGCCGATATTTTGTGAGTCAGAAATGTTCTTAACTGTGAAATTTTATTTAAAAGGCATATAAAAACATAACTTGTTACTAAACCGACATAGAAACGCACTTGAACGCTACAATTAGCGGGGATATGCAATAAAGCCACTCGTGTCATTGAGCCCCTCCTATTCATACTTTGTATCAACGACTTATGCGCTTGCTTCTCATATGGGAAACCATTCATCTTTGCCGATGACCTAAAAGTAGTGATTTTAGTGTGATGTCCTAGGGTACTTCCAGAATGTTGTACAGAATGAATTAGATAAAGTGACTGCTTGGTGGTCTTTATGGAATCTACAATTCAATCTGAACAAATATGGTTGGATGTGCTTCGGCGCACCCTCAACAGATATGAAATTAACGCTCCAATCTGCTGACCTACCCAGTCTCCATAGTATCGTTGACTGAGGCCTCACGCACTCTAGTGACCTAACATTTTATGAACAAGTGATATCACAGACTCGAGAGTCGAGGATGCTCTTGGGATTTATACTCAGGAACTCTCACGACAATGAAGCCAAGCTCATTCTATATAAAACATGTGTAAGGCCACTACTAGAATACTGTCCATTTATTATCAGCGGCATTCGCATACGTAAGAAGCTGAGGATAGAAGGTATCCAACGATATTTCCCCTCCAAACTCCTAGGCTGCGATTGTAAGAAAGGCTACATTTCAAGGTGCATAATTCTAAATTTTGACCCGCTTTGGAGGAGAAGACTCATTATAAACCTTGTATTCTTCTTTAAGGTACTACACAAAATATTCTCGGAAAATATGGACGTACGATTCTCACCGATCTGCGTAGCCAAACTTGCACAGTGACAATAAAAGCCTTTAAATCAACACTCCACGAAAACTTCTTCACAGTCATGTACTCTAAAATATGGAACAGCCTGCGCCTAGAAGTCAGAACTTGCACCTCAGTTAAAATTTTCAAACGCTCTCTGTACAGACTGTTTCATTCTACTGACTACATTAACAAACTATTTGTTTCTAGAACGAATCAGTTGTTAGTTTACTACAGCAACGAAAGAGCTTCCGTAATTACTGTATAAACGATAAACAGATTAGTCGCTTGGGCTTACGAAACGATTAAGTATAAATACATATAAAGGTTAACTAGATGTCAGTGTGCAGCGAATGTAATAATATATATACATATACAAACATTGAGGTCCTATCCGTGTTCACATACTTTTCTCTCCTCTTTGGTACTTTGCTGCTCGCCTCATCTCTTCTGTTTGCCTTGTGGTGGAGGGTGCACAGACCTAGAGTAAGTTTGAGGTTGAACAGGACTTGAAGCCACTTACTTATATTTACCACTGAAGGTTTTAGCTGGTAACAACTCAACATCCTTGAAAAATCCCCTATCACCATATCAGGACTCTGTATACCATCCCATACAAGCAGCACCTATTTAACGAAATGGTTCATGGATAGTTTCCTACATGTTCATCAACTACCTCGTACAGAACACAATGCAGATACAAATGACGGTATTGGCTGACGTCAGTAGATTAGAACAAATGTACCCGGCGAAATCTATATTAGTCTGCATTGAGTACAGTTCACTTCTGATGTTACTTACGATGAAATTGCTGACAAAATTATACAAACAATATAATAATATAATATTCGATGCCGCACACACCACAGTTATATGAGGGAATTGAATTCAAGCTTTGTTTTTTCCCAAGTATTTTCCATCCATCCAACACATACTTGAGCCTTTTGTTAATGCGAAGGCAGTATTTCTGTGTTTCTTCATGTGCACCAATGAATGACTAATTAGCCCATTGTTCCCACAAACTAAAGGGAAAAATGACAGCAACCATGTAACTTTAACAAAATTAACAAGTTTACCAAATTTATGTAATCTGAATAACTCTTATCCATGCCTGTACAGCTGGTGTTCCTACACAGATAAAAACTATATTATTGTGTTGTTACTATTACTCTACTTTATAGAAACGGCAAAGTTTCGCAGCCGAAGCACCTTTCCCCATAATATTCATTTGTTTACAGGAACCACAACAAGATACCTGATGGCATGCCGAATAATAAGTTTCTGGGAAGACATTACAATTGTGTGCCTCATAACCCATCACCCAGCCCCAACCACTACTACTCTTGCATCCAGGAACACTCAGTAAATTTTTCAGGTGTCCCGAGTCACTGGCACCACCCATGCTATCTAGGGCCAGCCCATCACGCTGTAACTCCCGTGTAAGGGCCAGTCCAACCTCCTTATCACCATTAACTCTATTGGTGCTGACACGCACATGGATCTAGGTTATGGTGATATTTAAAGCCAGTTATTCACGATATTAGTAATGAATGCACGCTCCTTAATCCACAAGATGTATGAGCAAAGAACACTGGCATAGGTCATCAGGCCTGCCGTAGTAACGATAACTGAATCATGGTGCTCATCCTCTACACTTAGTGTGCATATAAGTCTGGATGATTACGATCTGCAAAGTGCAAATAGAGACTACGAGCGTGGTGGGGGTGCCCCATACGTATACAAAACTCATTTGAAGTCAGTGCAGTGTGAGATGTAATAATGAATACGGTACCTGATTCATTCTGGATTGTCTTACGCGGAGATATATACGCTGTGTTTATCCAGCACTATGCTGAGCTCAAGAAACTGATGTGTTACTGGGTGAACCGTTTAAACACGCCTCTTCGTTTAGTAATTATTGCGAAATAATTGCATGGGACTTTAATCTTTTAGATATCAACTGGCCAGGTAGTTCCCGCCCTGAATGCCTCTAAGAATTACTTGCCGCTGTTGATTTCTGTGCATTGAAACAACACGTCTAGACACCTACCGGTCGTAACAACACGGTAGGCCTTATGGTATGTAATGTACATGAGGGACGCCAGTACAAAAATGAGAATATACTATCATTACATAAAGCGAAAATTCGCAGATATAGACCCTCAGATGTAATCCCAGCTATCTCACAAGTCGTGAGGAAAGTTGTTGAAGATCGATTGATAGATTATTTACTCAGGGAAGATCCGTTTACAAGGTTTCAACATGGATTTCTCAAAAACTGGTCCTGCGTTACTTGTCACTTTGGCTTTTCATATGCATCACTAGTATTCGCAAAGCACGTAAACTAGTCATTGTTCTCTACTTCGGTATACCGAGGGCACTGATGTGATATCTCACATTATTCTCTTTTAGGAGCTGTACTCATGTAGAATTCGCAGTCTATTACTTAACCGGTTAAAGTAAAGCGACAAGCTAAAACAACTAAAATCGAATCTGTGTTGTCTCATCATAGACAGATCATAAGCGGGGTTGTACAGATAATGTCCTAGGACCTGTTCTATTCATAGTCTACATTAGCATCATTTATATCTGTCTCACCATAGGTAAGCTATGCTTACTAAGTCAAAAACCTCTACTCATGCTACAGTCATGAATCAAACGATTTGATTAGTAAGATACGATTTGAACTAAGAAGTCTTGGATCACAATTTGTAAATTCTGTCTGAATTTTTACGCTAACAAATGTGGTTCGATGTGTAATGGCAACAGTAATCATGACCTAGCATGTGAAGTAAATGAGCAAAAACTAATCAAGCTCAACTCAGTAGTAGATATCGGTATCGAACACTCTAGTAGTTTAACAAGTAATATAAAAGTTAGTACAACATAACTAGTTAGTGAACCAAAGAAAATCACAGTTTGTGTACACAATATATATATACATCCTCAAACCACTCCTTGAAGACTCTTTGTGCCTCATTCTGTGCTGCCGTTGTTTATCTTCCTTTTCTCTCTCCCTCACCATATTACCTTCTTTATGACTTTCTCCATGGTGATCAAGAATATAAATATTCGGCAACTTGCAGCGAAAATCTGAAGAGATCTGAAGAAATAACTGGCCCTAACTCCCACAGCCGCGTCGTGAAATATCCATTGCTTTCTTCTGTGAAGCATCCTGGATGACAGTTGTTACCTTTGTGCCGATAAACAAATCCCAATCACACCCTGTACAGCGCCAGTTGATCTTGTACTTCGTAGGGTACCGAAGAGGTTCGACAACTCAATTGAGCCTTAGTCCTTTCATCGTCAAAGATTAGTTTGTTTGTCCTTACGGACTGAAACATATGGTGGTCAATAAGATTTTCAAGGGAGAAGAGCTTGGCAGCTTCGTTGCGGTGTGATTATCTACTTGTATACTCTATTCAAATCTCCATCAGGAAATACGGCTTTATGTATTAGTGTTATATTCTAACTTCGCCAATTATGGCGTTGCCAAGAGCAGCCTGTCCATCAGCTGAGTTGAGCCAGGCTAAGGAATCAGCGAGTAGTGTGGCTAGCGATCAGGTCTATAGGATTCATAGCCGAACATAAATTGTGAGCGTCGCATCTAGTCGAAACCCACAAGAAGAGAGTTCAAAATCATTCAAGTAGACATAAAATGAAGGCACAACTCGAGGAAAATAAAGCCCTAGGGGGCATCTTTACAACTCAGGAACTCTGCTAGATCTTGAAAAAATGACTAAAGACGGGTGAAGACAACAAATTCAGCCACTTGAAACATGAAGGTATAAATTATGATGATCCCCAGATTGTTAGCAAACCCCTCAGTTAGTAGTTCTCTAGTGACACCAAGGCGCATCCGTCCCCAATTCTTGACTTAACGTGCAAAAATAACTACAAGTTAGGTGAAATCAACTTCAATATAAAAAATATAGCATCAGCGGTAAAGACGTTAAAATCTAACGGTAGTTGTGGGATAGATGATGTACCATCTGTCGCATACAAAAACGGTGGCACAGATATGATAGTTTTATTACTTAGAATATTTACCCTCTCACTAGTGACTGGGACCTACCCTGAAACTTGGAAAAAACACGTATATATTGCCTAAGCATAAGAGAGGGGCCAAAACTAGTGCATTCAACTATAGGCCTATCAATATGACACCTGTCATATCACGGATCATGGAAAAAGTAATCAAAGACCAAATGTTAGACTACTTCCCAAAACATAAACTCAT